>SJYX01020999.1:41133-266841 GCA_006410675.1 Oreotragus oreotragus | reverse complement strand
TATTGGAGAAGACTCTTGAGAGTCCCTTGGACTGCAAGGAGATCCAACCAGTCCATTCTGAAGGAGATCAGCCCTGGGATTTCTTTGGAAGGAATGATGCTAAAGCTGAAACTCCAATATTTTGGCCACCTCATCCAAAGAGTTGACTCATTGGAAAAGACTCTGATGCTGGGAGGGATTGAGAGCAGGAGGAGAAGGGGACAACAGAGGATGAGATGGCTGGATGGCATCACTGATTCGATGGACATGAGTCTGAATGAACTCCGGGAGTTGGTAATGGATGAATCGCGTGCTGCGATTCATAGGGTCGTAGAGTCAGACAAGACTGAGTGACTGAACTGAACCGAACCGAGGGACTGAACTGAAGTGAACAAGGGTAAATTTTTAAAGCTCTTCATGTGCTTCCTTTCTACCTTTCTGAACCTTTGGCCCTCTCCTGGTCTGCCCAAGTTGTCTGTTTCCTGGAACCTTGAAATTTGTTTCAGAAACAATGCTTAGAAAAATAACAAATTCTGCATGTGATGTTCAATAATGAAACTTGCAGCAAGCAATTGTTTTGGGACATAGGATTTTCCTGAAAGACAGTTAGTTGTCTTTTTTATCCCTTCTTCCTCTAACATGTTCAGATATAAGACTGGCCTGCTGAACCAATGAGTTTATATATAGAGTAGGTTATCCATGTTTGGAAACAAGAAGAAAAGAAGGAGAACGTTGATGATTTCCAGCCAATGGGGATTAAAGAGGAGAATAGAGAAAAAAAACAGAGGCATGAATCAGTTAAGTATATTTCAATGTAGGCCTGGAGAGGGGAATGTTCATTAGATCAGTGAGGAGGGAAGCTACACCTTCAACCAGGTATCAAACTGGGAAACTCATGCCAACCTGGTGGTCTGTCTGAAAGAGGGCTTGAGATGTCATTTTTCTCTGAAACTTGTTCTCATGGGACCCAGCTAAAAGGACATAGCTAAGAATGTGGAGAGACTGCCAGGTCAAGTTATCAGAGCAAGAAACTCTGCATTGATTGTTACAAATGAAATTGCCTGAGTTGTGCCTACATGCTCAGAGAATCTCAGTACTCTGTAGACGCAGTGAGAGCCAAGGTAAGCCTGAGACAGGAAATGATACTGGGCCTGGTGAAGTCAAAAGATCACTAGTTGCCACAGTCATAGACTTGAGTGAAGAAGTTAACTGGGCAAGTGATACTCACATGGTAAGGTGGATGTTCTGGAGGATCGAAAAAAAAGGAAAATGCTATCCCCTGAAACTGTGGTATCTCCCATTGCATATGAAGCTACTCAAGCACCAGGTATGCTTTTAGGGAANAGTCATAGACTTGAGTGAAGAAGTTAACTGGGCAAGTGATACTCACATGGTAAGGTGGATGTTCTGGAGGATCGAAAAAAAAGGAAAATGCTATCCCCTGAAACTGTGGTATCTCCCATTGCATATGAAGCTACTCAAGCACCAGGTATGCTTTTAGGGAAACAAGTAAAGACAGGGACAAATTTTCCAGGACTTTGGTCACTTTTTTAGCTGAGAGAGATCAAAAACAATATAAGAAGAAAGTTTAAATTATTGATTTTGGCTAAGATAAATGAGGAGAAAGGAGAAGCAAAGGAAAAATGAAAAACATGGGGAAATGAGGGAAAATAAAGCAAAGTTTTTTTTTGTTTTAATTTCTCTCCGATTACTGATGTTACTATTTATTAGAAACTTTAAAAATATATTTGAGTATATTTCAGGGCCTAGAGAGTACCAAGAAAAACCATAAAAGTGAATTAAATTCTTACTGGATTGGAAAGAATGAACCAAGAGTGTTAAAAGCCCATTCCTACAGTTAGAGGAGGTAATACTGAGTGAGACTTGGGAACTAAACCTGGTTCCAATGACCTCCTTACTTCCAAAAGCTTCTATTCAGGATGCTCAGTCACTACTTAGCATGTGCACATGGCCTTTTCTCCCCAATCATACTAACAATCAACCACATGGAAGGGAGAAATCACCAGTACCCATCACTGCTAGGACCCATGTTCTTATACAAAGTGAGAGAACTATATATGCCTTCTCCATAGAGATGTTATATATTACATAGTAGGTTTCAGTTACATTGTACTGGCTTAGGTCTGGGGATACTTTTAGGAAAAATTTACTTCTAAATTGGACCAAATCAATAAATGACTTCAGAAGGTTATTTTGAAGTGGTTGACAGTCTGTTTTTACCATATTAGATCAATGGCTCTCATTTGAAAGGACTATTCATTCAACTGCTTTGGAGAATAGTCAGTTTCAAATGCCTTTGGCAAGTTGGAAAAGTCACTGCCCTCAGATGACTAACACAGGAACGGTCAATTAAGTAATAGTTTAGTCTACCAAGCATCTTCCTTGTCAATGCCAAAATATAATTTTTTTAAGTGCTCAAATGTTCTATATTATGAATTAGCTTTAAAATGTATTTATCTTTAAAGCTACTTTTTTCATTTAATCTAGATTACATAGACATATAATGTTCAACTATTTGTCACACTTGAACCTTCTTTCCCTGATTCTATGGACCATTCCTTGAGTTCATATCCTTATTACCCTGGAATATTGTAATTATCTTTCAGAAGGACTATTGATTTCTACTTTTCCCCACATCCAAAACATGCTATTGGCAGACTAGAATTCTCAAAGCAAGGAGTTTTAAGATTGCTTGCTTTAAGAAATCACTACAGTGTTCAAAGTTTTTAAAATTTGTTTTTTCAATATCTTTCCTCAATTTGTGAAGTCCTAGCTTTCTTAGTAAGGCATCTAAAACTTGCTTTGATATCTTACATATCTACTTTTTCATTCCCGTTTCTTACTTTCTAATTTTATAGCTACCTATTTCAGAAAAATTAGATATTTCCATATTTTCCTTAACACACAGCCCACAACCCACATCAGGACTTTGTTCACATGGTTCCTGCATGAAACAACCTCTCTTTGCAGCCTCTTCCACTTACACCCCCATACTTTCCAGGTGCTTATGTTCTGGTTCTACCTGTAAGGACCTTGCCCAAAGCCACCTTGACCACAGTCTGTCCATACACTTAATTTATAATCTCTTCTGCATGCTGCTGCTGCTGCTAAGTCACTGCAGTCGTGTCCGACTCTGTGTGACCCCATAGACGGCAGCCCACCAGGCTCCCCCATTCCTGGGATTCTCCAGGCAAGAATACTGGAGTGGGTTGCCATTTCCTTCTCCAGTGCATGAAAGAGAAAAGTGAAAGTGAAGTTGCTCAGTCTGTCCGACTGTTAGCGACCCCATGGACTGCAGCCCACCAGGCTACTCCGTCCATTGGATTTCCCAGGCAAGAGTAAAGGGGTGTGGTGCCATTGCCTTCCCCGCTCTTCTGCATAATCTCAGATTATGTCTTTTCTCCGAGCTTCAATAGAACTTTAAGTCTTTTTAAAAAATCCCTTTCTGTCTTTAAAGTGTTTGGCAAAACTATAGTTTTGATTGTCTCTAATACTTAATTTAATCAGCTTATGAAAACATGCTATATGAATGTATATATATTTCCAAAATAAATTGAGCTAAAAACATATATCATGTTGTTTTTCTTACTAACATATCCACATCCTTCTGGGTATCTTCTGGGTATACTTCCACTCCCTCCTCATGATACCCACTGCAATCTTCCTCTCAGATACTGGTCTTAATATCACATTACTAAGAAGAGAGGCAGCAATGGATACACCTAGAGATTATCACACTAAGTGAAATAAATCAGACGGAGAAAGACAGCTATCATAAGATATTGCTTATATGTGGAATCTAAAATAATGATATAAATGAACTTATTTACAAAACAGAAACAGGCTTCAGTTCAGTTCAGTCACTCAGTCCTGTCTGACTCTTTGTGACTCCATGGACTGCACCATTCCAGGCTTCCCTGTCCATTACCAACTCCTGGAGCTTATTCAAACTCATGTCCATCAAGTTGGTGATGCCATCCAACCATCTAATCCTCTGTTATCCCCTTCTCCTCCCACCTTCAATCTTTCCCAGCATCATGGTCTTTTCAAATGAGTCAGTTCTTACATACATAGAAAACAAAATTACGGTTACCAAAGGGGAAAGGGGGAAGGGATAAATTAGGAATTTGAGCTACATATATATAAATATATATACTACTATATATAAAATAGAGAAACTGTATAGCACTGGTAACAATTTTGAAACCTTGTAATGACTACAATGGAAAAAGAATCTGAAAAATAATATATATATATAATTTATATATGTACATAACTGAATCACTTTACTGCACACCAGAAACTAATACAACATTGTAAACTGGCTAAACTTCAATAAAAATAAAAAGAACTTTCACAAGCTCACAACAAATCTTTTGCCTATTAACCTGCTTTTCACTGCACATAACTCGGCCCTCTCTCACTTTACCACAAATTCTCTTTGCTTTTATTAAAAGTGACTTTTTAACCTTGGGTACTAGACCTTATTCTCTCTTGTTTTTATGCAAGGAAATCATTCCAAAAGTTCTCTCCTAATTTTTCCTTTCCATACTATATAATTTCCATTGGTATAAAACCATATTGTAACTGTTTTGTGAAAAAAAGGAAACACTTCTGGGTTTCTGTAGAATAATGACAACCACCTACATTGGAATCTCTTCTCACAGCCTCTAAAAAACCCATATAAGAAGGAACGCATATGAAACCACCCTTAACGCATTTCTATATCTTAACTAGGAGACAGAAAATACCACAATCCTTAATTTACATAAAAGTAAGGAAACAAACATGCCAAACTGAGTAGTGCCAGATCTGAAAGCTACAAGCGAGGAGGAGACTGAACAGAAACCCATGAGAGAGAAANAGCTACTTTTTTCATTTAATCTAGATTACATAGACATATAATGTTCAACTATTTGTCACACTTGAACCTTCTTTCCCTGATTCTATGGACCATTCCTTGAGTTCATATCTTTATTACCCTGGAATATTGTAATTATCTTTCAGAAGGACTATTGATTTCTACTTTTCCCCACATCCAAAACATGCTATTGGCAGACTAGAATTCTCAAAGCAAGGAGTTTTAAGATTGCTTGCTTTAAGAAATCACTACAGTGTTCAAAGTTTTTAAAATTTGTTTTTTCAATATCTTTCCTCAATTTGTGAAGTCCTAGCTTTCTTAGTAAGGCATCTAAAACTTGCTTTGATATCTTACATATCTACTTTTTCATTCCCGTTTCTTACTTTCTAATTTTATAGCTACCTATTTCAGAAAAATTAGATATTTCCATATTTTCCTTAACACACAGCCCACAACCCACATCAGGACTTTGTTCACATGGTTCCTGCATGAAACAACCTCTCTTTGCAGCCTCTTCCACTTACACCCCCATACTTTCCAGGTGCTTATGTTCTGGTTCTACCTGTAAGGACCTTGCCCAAAGCCACCTTGACCACAGTCTGTCCATACACTTAATTTATAATCTCTTCTGCATGCTGCTGCTGCTGCTAAGTCACTGCAGTCGTGTCCGACTCTGTGTGACCCCATAGACGGCAGCCCACCAGGCTCCCCCATTCCTGGGATTCTCCAGGCAAGAATACTGGAGTGGGTTGCCATTTCCTTCTCCAGTGCATGAAAGAGAAAAGTGAAAGTGAAGTTGCTCAGTCTGTCCGACTGTTAGCGACCCCATGGACTGCAGCCCACCAGGCTACTCCGTCCATTGGATTTCCCAGGCAAGAGTAAAGGGGTGTGGTGCCATTGCCTTCCCCGCTCTTCTGCATAATCTCAGATTATGTCTTTTCTCCGAGCTTCAATAGAACTTTAAGTCTTTTTAAAAAATCCCTTTCTGTCTTTAAAGTGTTTGGCAAAACTATAGTTTTGATTGTCTCTAATACTTAATTTAATCAGCTTATGAAAACATGCTATATGAATGTATATATATTTCCAAAATAAATTGAGCTAAAAACATATATCATGTTGTTTTTCTTACTAACATATCCACATCCTTCTGGGTATCTTCTGGGTATACTTCCACTCCCTCCTCATGATACCCACTGCAATCTTCCTCTCAGATACTGGTCTTAATATCACATTACTAAGAAGAGAGGCAGCAATGGATACACCTAGAGATTATCACACTAAGTGAAATAAATCAGACGGAGAAAGACAGCTATCATAAGATATTGCTTATATGTGGAATCTAAAATAATGATATAAATGAACTTATTTACAAAACAGAAACAGGCTTCAGTTCAGTTCAGTCACTCAGTCCTGTCTGACTCTTTGTGACTCCATGGACTGCACCATTCCAGGCTTCCCTGTCCATTACCAACTCCTGGAGCTTATTCAAACTCATGTCCATCAAGTTGGTGATGCCATCCAACCATCTAATCCTCTGTTATCCCCTTCTCCTCCCACCTTCAATCTTTCCCAGCATCATAGATGTGTATAAGAGACAGCACNCCATTACCAACTCCTGGAGCTTATTCAAACTCATGTCCATCAAGTTGGTGATGCCATCCAACCATCTAATCCTCTGTTATCCCCTTCTCCTCCCACCTTCAATCTTTCCCAGCATCATGGTCTTTTCAAATGAGTCAGTTCTTACATACATAGAAAACAAAATTACGGTTACCAAAGGGGAAAGGGGGAAGGGATAAATTAGGAATTTGAGCTACATATATATAAATATATATACTACTATATATAAAATAGAGAAACTGTATAGCACTGGTAACAATTTTGAAACCTTGTAATGACTACAATGGAAAAAGAATCTGAAAAATAATATATATATATATAATTTATATATGTACATAACTGAATCACTTTACTGCACACCAGAAACTAATACAACATTGTAAACTGGCTAAACTTCAATAAAAATAAAAAGAACTTTCACAAGCTCACAACAAATCTTTTGCCTATTAACCTGCTTTTCACTGCACATAACTCGGCCCTCTCTCACTTTACCACAAATTCTCTTTGCTTTTATTAAAAGTGACTTTTTAACCTTGGGTACTAGACCTTATTCTCTCTTGTTTTTATGCAAGGAAATCATTCCAAAAGTTCTCTCCTAATTTTTCCTTTCCATACTATATAATTTCCATTGGTATAAAACCATATTGTAACTGTTTTGTGAAAAAAAGGAAACACTTCTGGGTTTCTGTAGAATAATGACAACCACCTACATTGGAATCTCTTCTCACAGCCTCTAAAAAACCCATATAAGAAGGAACGCATATGAAACCACCCTTAACGCATTTCTATATCTTAACTAGGAGACAGAAAATACCACAATCCTTAATTTACATAAAAGTAAGGAAACAAACATGCCAAACTGAGTAGTGCCAGATCTGAAAGCTACAAGCGAGGAGGAGACTGAACAGAAACCCATGAGAGAGAAAAGAGTCCTACATTCAGGTACTAAAGGAGGTCACAGCATAGACTTCTGGGGAATTATTTTAAAAAGGACTTGAAAACACGGAATCAAAGCTAGTGCTTTGGGAAGGCAAACCATAGATTCTGGGAGAAAGGGACTCCTTGGGGAATTGGTGCTGATGGGAAAGAATAAACAAGTGGTGGAAACCAAGCATTCTAAGGAAAGAGAATCATAAAATCAGAAGACGTTATCAATCTTTCTCCTCTACTGAAATGAAAGGAGCCATCTATGAAGAAAACTGCCTCCAGTTGTACCAAAAGAACTTAGAAACTAAGAAATTTAGGAATCCACACCCAAACTCCTCATAGAGAATTACCTACTTTGCTGGTTTAGGAAAATTTATTCTTTCAGAAGGAACAGATATTAGAAAAAAAAAAAAAATCCATGTTCAATTTAAGGAAAAAAAGCCAAAAATGAGAATCAAAACATTTCCAGTGATGAAAATCACTCTCATTCAAAATAAAAATATCAAAAAGAAAAACAAGGAAAGATAAAACTAGAGAATGTAAAGAAAAAACTATAGAAATGTGAAATTATTCATATAGTACATAAAGTGGAAAATAATACAAGTTTCTTCAAAATAAATTAATCCTACTAAACATAATGAGCTTAATCCATCTACTAAAAGGGAAACATTTTCAAACTGACTCAAAGTAAAAGTCTACTATATATGTTGAGTTAATGAAATAAATCTAAAATGATGTTCAGAAAGCTGAAAATCAAAGGATGTGCAAAGATGGATCAAGCAGCAAAGGAGGCGGTTTATAATGTTAGACTGTAATACACAAAGGAGATGTTATGGTTATCAATGGGCCAAAGATTAGAACACCTAACTTTATGAAGTAGAAACTACAGACAAAGGTTGAAGAAATAGACAGAAAATAAGAGGATAGATCATATGAAAATATATAGATTAACAGAGAAAGTGCCTTTAACTCAAGTGCACAAAAAAGGTCATGAAAACTGACTATATATTTGGCTGCTCAAATCTCCCAAATTTCTATAAAGCATAAATATTCCAAATAACATTTTCTTACACGGATACAATATATTTAGAAAATAATATAATTTTAAAATAAGGAAGAACAACAATATCTCTTTTTCATGGGGGGAAAACTCTACTAATTCATTGGAGGAAGAGGAAATAGCAAATTAAATTGCAGAATTTTTGAAAAATAATGACAATTTAACACTACATACTTGAATTATCTAATTCAAGTGATAATCAGAAGAAAATGTATCTGTTCATATTAATAAAAACCAGAGTGAAAATAACAATAAAATTCTCAAAGCAAAACTTTTAAAAAAGGAAACTAAAAACAAAAAAGCAGGAAGCAAATAACTAATGCATAGCAAAAATTAATGAATTTTAACATTTGAATCAGTTCTAATAAGATGGATGAAACTGGAACCAATTATACAGAGTGATGTAAGCCAGAAAGAAAAACACCAATACAGTATACTAACACATATATATGGAATTTAGAAAGATGGTAATGAGGACCCTGCATGCAAGACAGCAAAAAAGATACAGATGTGTAGAGAGGACTTATGGACTATGAGGGAGAAGGAGAGGGAGAGGGAGAGGGAGGGATGATTTGGAAGAATAGCATTGAAATATGTATACTACCATGTAAGAAATGAATTGCCAGTCTATGTTCAATGCAGGATGCAGGATGCTTGGGGCTGGTGTATGGGGATGATCTGGAGGGAAGATGTGGGGTGGGAGGTGGGAGGGGGGTTCATGTTTGGGAGTTTGTGTAAAAAACTAAATAAATACAAAAAANGGGGGTGGGAGGTGGGAGGGGGGTTCATGTTTGGGAGTTCATGTAAAAAAATAAATAAATACAAAAATAAAAAATTAAAAAATTAAAAAATTAAAAAAAAAAGAAAACAGTACAACCAAGTAAACAATGAAAAAGTTTTTTTTTAATAAAAAGTCAAAATAATTACTAGCCCACCTAATTAAATATAAAAGAAAATTAACAAGAAATTACAGCTGATAAAGATCAATGAAACAAAAAGAAAATTAAAAATTAAGTAATTATCGCCCAACTCTAGGCAGATAAATTTATAAACTTATATGAAATAGATAACATCTAGGAAAATATAATTTACCTATATTTAACCCAGTAGAAATAGAAAGGCTAGATTTATATAGCAGAAAAAAGGTATTAAAGATTTCCACCAAACCTTCATAGACCAGACATTAACAATTATATGACAGTATTCACGAATAATCTGCAGGCAGACACTTTAACTTCTGAGCCACCAGGAAGCCTACTGATTAGGGTTAAGGAAACAATAAAATAATTCAGAAAATTAGCAAAATATAAAATTAATATATAGACAGCAATAGCCTCTACATCTGGGGCTTACCTGGTGGTGCTAGTGGTAAAGAACCTGCCTGTCAATGCAGGAGATATAAGAGACACGGGTTCAATCCCTGGGTCGGGAAGATTCCCTCGGAAGGAGGGCATGGCAACCCACTCCAGTATTCTTGCCTGAAGAATCCCATGGACAGAGGAGCCTGGTGGGCTTACAGTCCATAGGGTCACAAACAGTCAAACATGACTGAAGCAACTCAGCAATCACACAACCTCTGTATCTATTAACAATACCCAGGTAGAAGNGGAAGGAGGGCATGGCAACCCACTCCAGTATTCTTGCCTGAAGAATCCCATGGACAGAGGAGCCTGGTGGGCTTACAGTCCATAGGGTCACAAACAGTCAGACATGACTGAAGCAACTCAGCAATCACACAACCTCTGTATCTATTAACAATACCCAGGTAGAAGATATAATGAAAGGAAAACCTAACTTACAATGTCAGCAATATGTAAAACAATGTAACATTAAGAAATATACATGGGAGTTTCCTGGAGGTTAATGGTAAGGACTTGGGGCTTTCATGTCCATGGGTTCAATCCCTGATCGGGAAATTAAGATTTTGCAGGCTAAATGGCGCAGCCAAAAAAAGAAAAGAACTGTACAAAACAGTTAAGAGAAAAGCTATAAAACTTTATGGAAAGACACTGAAGTAAACTTGAACCAATAAAAGGAAATTGTTTGTTATTGGTTTGGAAGAGTCAAGATTATAAAGAGTCATTCCTCCTCATCTTGCATGATTATTTTCTATATGAATCTTAAAATCAGTTGGTTTACCTCTGCAAAAAAAAAAAAAAAAGATTAACTATGGATCATACTATGTGTGTCTATCTTCTTTCACTAACTATTGGTTTTCTGAAGTTAATGTATATTTCTGGTATAGCTGTAGTTTATTTTTATTGCTCTATAACCTTCCCTTATGTGAACTGTCCACAATATATTATCCTTCCTATTGTTGAGGATAGTGTGCATGGTCTCCAAGTGAGACTATTTCAAATAATTTTGTCATGAACACTATTGTATAGTTACTTTGATGAAGATATTCATACATTTTTCTTGGGCTCAATTTATGCATAGAATTGTTGCCAATAAGGTATGCCTACATTTCGGGTTTGGTAGATAATGCTAAAGAGTTTTCCAAAAAGGCTGTAAAAATTTACATTTTCATCCACAATGTATGAGAGTTTGGATCCTCCCATCCTTAGCAACTATTGGCATTTTGTCCTTTCATTTTGGTCATTCTGGTGGATGTGTAGTGGAATCACATTGTAGTTTTAATTTGCATTTCTGTGGTAACTGCCAACATTATTGGCCCTTTAAATACCCTCTTTTATGAAAAGTCTGCTCAAGTCTTTAGACCATTTTATATTACTTTGCCATCTGGCCTTTGGTTAGATTTAGTCAAGAGAAAAATTTGTAGATGATCAATAGATGAGAAACAGAAAGGCTTTATGCTTCTGGGTCTCAAAATGAAGCAAGTTTTGGTAGTTTCTGGTAGCTGCAGGAGAAGAAATAGCAGGGTCAAAGTGTTTCTAACTCCTGCATCGCAGAGCTAACACCTTTTGTCAGCCCAGTTCTGGTCAAGGCAACACATTTTAGCAGATCCAATAGGACTGGAAGACCACACTCAACAGAGACTTGCAGCTTTGGAGCATTAGTAGTATCTAATCTCTCAGGATCATTCTTTTCCTTTTACTCTTCCAGACCCTGTCCTTCTCTCTTTTGTTGCTCCTTCCGACATTTTTCATCTATTTCCCTATACTCCGATTTCCTATCTTAAATGCCTTTGGCTTGACAATTGCATGTTTGGATTGGTTTCTGTGTTCATAACTGGCTCATAAAGGGCCTGAGAAACAGAAAAATAAAGTGACATATTTCAGGCATGTTCATGAAGGATTCTTAGTGATAACAAAACATTGGAAACAACTCAACTGGCTATCAACCTGAAAATGGATAACTCACGACATCTTCATACAATAATATCATTAAAAGCAATGAAAATGAACAAAACAACAGCATTCACAACAGGGAAGATTAATTTTAGATACTGCTGAGTAAGTGAGTGAGTGAAAGTCACTTAGTCGTGTCTAACTTTTTGTAACCCCATGGACTGTAGGCCTCAAGGCTCCTCTGTCCATGGGATTCTCCAGGCAAGAATACTGGAATGGGTTGCCATTCCCTTCTCTGAGGATCTTCCCAAACCGGGGATAGAACACAGGTCTCCCACATTGCAGACAGATTGTTTACCATCTGAGCCACCAGGGTAAAGGAAGTCACAGAAAATTATTATTTTTAGAAAGCTGATACTATTGATATAAAGTTAATAAGAATATAGCATCATGTTGTATATTGTTTAGAGCTATAATCATAAGTATAGAAAAATGGCAGAGAAAATAAGCACTAAATTTAGAATATTGTTCATTTTTGTACAGTAGGCAACAGGATGGAATCAGGGAAGAGCACAAAGATAAGTTGAGAGAATTGTAATTTTCTGACTCTTAGTTTAAGTAGCATATTCTTCAATGTGCATTCTATTTTATTGTGTATACATGTATGTTTGCTATTTTTTTCTACTTCAAATGCCACATAACAAAAATAATTTTTAGAAAAAGCTTTTTTTGAGGGCGGTGTGTGGCTATGCAGCACAGCTTGAGGGATGTAGGATCTTAGTTCTCTGATCAGGGATCAAACCTGCACCTGTGGCAGTGAAAGTGTGGAGTCCTAACCACTGTACTGCTAGGGAATTCCTAAAAAGAAGATAGTTACTGTACACTCAAGTTTGGAGGCAGAAAACAAAATTCCCATTATATACATGATTATACATCTAGGTCTATCTTCTAGACTTCTAATTTGTTTTATTTGTTTATCTGATCTTTAACCAATACCTCACTGTTATCAACTGGCTATCAACATGAGAATGGATAACTCCCAATGCATTCAAACAATAATATCACTAAAAGCAATGAAAATGAACAAAACAACAGCATATACAACAGGGATACACAAATATAAGTTTATAATATTTTAATAGTTAATATTGAAAGATCACCATTGTTAATACTGGACATGCTATCAATCATACCATACTTACAATAGTAACCTTTGTTAGTGTGGATCTGCTGCTGCTCCTGCTAAGTCACTTCAGTCGTGTCCGACTCTGTGTGACCCCATAGACGGCAGCCCACCAGGCTCCCCCATCCCTGGGATTCTCCAGGCAAGAATACTGGAGTGGGTTGCCATTTCCTTCTCCAATGCATGAAAGAGAAAAGTGAAAGTGAAGTCGCTCAGTCTGTCCGACTGTTAGCGACCCCATGGACTGCAGCCCACCAGGCTACTCTGTCCATTGGATTTTCCAGGCAAGAGTACTGGGGTGGGGTGCCATTGCCTTCCCTGTAGTGTGGATCACTTATCTTTTATTATTATTCTTAATTAGTGAAATACTAATTTCTTGATAATTTTTAAATGGTCATGTTTTTGTCTTTTAAAATTAGCTCCATTCTTACAATTGGATATTTTACATATTGTAAAGTTAAGATAATTTTAAAAATACACATATTATCATAGACTTTTAATGTAGATTCTTTTGGCAAACACATGAATAAATTTTGGGAAGTAAAACTGCTTGCCATGGGTAAACATAATTTTACTGAAATGTCAAATAGAAAGAGAAGGCAGTTTTTAAATAATAGTATAGTGGCTTACTATTATTCATTAAATTAAGGTAAATAAAATTTAAAACAGTCAATTATTTGATGAATGAATGTTCCTTGCAAATGAAAATTCCAGCAAAGTGTATCAATGCTTCAAGGGTCAGAATGATCACTGAACTAATATACTTAAGCTATAGGATTCCATTTTAAGCTTATAATTTACAAAAGCAATAACTCGATGTTAAACTGGGCATTTTGGAAAGCTGTATTTATTCTTCGATAAGTGAGATATAATTCAGTCTATTTCAGTAGAGAACTTGCTAAACTAAGGGTGCAGATTAGGCCCACTTGCCTACTTAATACACAAGCAGATCCAGCCAAATGGAAAATGTGTGATTTAAGTCATTTTTTTTGTATGTAAAATAATAACAATGATGGACTAAGGATTTAGCATTCTGGCCTGTTTTAAACCTTTGACATTCACTTAGTTACTAAGTTATTAAATGATAATGATAGCTACATGACAGTCATTCTCTTTATCAGCAGAGATAATTTCCCACTAACCCCTTCTTGACTGCTGTTTCAGGAACACATGGCGGGCATTTAAAAAAAATTTAATACATTTGTTATATTTTCATTTTTGAAGAACAAGTAGGAGAGAAGAATATGCAGAGAATGAAAATCAGGATTCTCTTAACTATTATACATTTTACTTTTTAATGGAAAGATATGCATCATCCCACAGCTAAAGAAATATTAGAGGGATAAACATAGTAGGAAAGGAAATCATGAATTTTCTCCTATTTGTGGAAACTGATGGTTTAAGTTTATTCAACACAAACCTCACTATTTAGGAAAGAAATTCTATCTAATGCATTTATTTGGAAAGTACTTTTATAATATCTGTAAGAATCTGTGGGTTATTTTGGAAATTTTTCCATTTTTTAGGGATATTGATTTCGTTGTGGCTAAGCTGCTGTTTAAGACCTTGAACAAAGCAGAAGTCCTGGAACGTCTTCCTGCTGTCTGAGAGACCTGTTTTCTCCAGTTACCACACAAAGGAATAGTTAAATTCCACTTGGAATATAGGTATGTTTGAGTTTCAGGAAATAATAGAGCATGGTAGATTAGTTGTGAACTAGAACAAATAAGCCACAAGAGGGCATATTTTTCTTGGTTTCATCACTCTTAAATAAATAAGGCTTGCCTCAATTAGGTATCACAGGAATCCCTCCCTTTCTCCCCCTTTCTTAGAATACACTTGTGTCCACAGCATGCTCTAAGGGTGGAGTGGTGGTGGTATGAGGTATTAAGAAAAGCAAATTTAAAGATATTTTTTTCTTATATGATGTATAGGAAAGTTGTTTGCTTTCACTTAAAATATTTCTTTGGGGACAGTTTGTTTATATAAAAACATTGTTAAAAATAAAAAAAAAATTTTAAGTCATTTATTTTATTTTAAACTCCTCCATTCTGCAATAGCTCTGTGGAGTCCTATATCAGACACAGAAAGCCTTTCCAGCTTCTAGTGAATGTTCATAGTCAAGGAGGTTTTCTTTTCTGAGGTCTCAGGACTTGGGCCAAAGGGGTTGGGCTGTGTTTTTATTTTTGTTTTGAAGTGCATTCCTGCTGAATTTAATTATTCACCACACCCCAACCCAGCTAAGTAAATATAACCTTAAGATTCTGGCTTAGAAAGGGTTTGAAAAAAACTGATTTTTATTTTTTCCAAAAAAAAAAAGGGCTATATAGCAGGGTGCTATTTTGCAGAGGGCATCAAGGCAAGTCACAAGAAGCTAGGTGATCACTCCGTCTTCTTGTCTTTCACTTCATGTATAACATGAAGACTAGAGGACCTTTGAAGTCTCTCCTAACTCTAAATGTTTATGATTATGGTGTTATAAGAGTTGAAAACACAAAGACATTACAGTTTCACATTCTGATTAACTAACTATAAACTATCTTCTGTCTTTATTTGATGATGAGAAACAGGGATCGATTTACTTCTGAGAGATCTATGCCTAATACTATGTGTAATACTGCATTAAAGGTGAAAGTCAGGTGTGTTCTTTTCCACTACTAAACATAATATAATAACCTTAATATGTTACTACCTAATGATCCAGTGATGAGTGAATTGTCATGATCAAATGAAACAGGTGTGAAAAAATATCTTCAGTTTATAAAGGGAAAGTATCTGATAGAAGATTAGGAGTTGGGAGAGCTGCTTTCAACTCATGTCATCACTTGTTTCAATTAGACATAAACTAACACATACCCCAGTTTTCTCATACGAGTATAACAATATCTTTTATCTGTTGGTGCTGATGTGCTAATAGATGGGAAAATATTCATAAAATAGTATTTTAATTTATAAGGCAGAGAGGTTTTATATCTGACCAAGGTACGATTAGTTTTCTAGAAAGTGAAGTCGCTCAGTCGTGTCTGACTCTTTGCGACCCCATGGACTGTAGCCTACCAGGCTCCTCTGTCCATGGGATTTTCCAGGCAATAGTACTGGAGTGGATTGCCATTTCCTTCTCCAGGGATTCTTCCTGAAACAGGGATCGAACCTGGGTCTTCTGCATTGTAGACAGACGCTCAACCGTCTGAGCCACCAGAGGAGCACTAAATGGCTTGGGTTTCATCTCCATTTCCTTGTCTTTGTGCACGGAACTTTGCAGTCTCTTTTAGCTGTCTTTTCCTTTTAATTTACATAGCTTTGTCAACAGAAGATTGTACAGAAAAATACTTTCTGCTGAAAGTATAGTCAAAACCTCTGAGATTCTGCTAGATTTAAACTCTGGAGCCAGTAATTATCTTTCTCCTGTCTCCTGGNGTGGAGTCCTATATCAGACACAGAAAGCCTTTCCAGCTTCTAGTGAATGTTCATAGTCAAGGAGGTTTTCTTTTCTGAGGTCTCAGGACTTGGGCCAAAGGGGTTGGGCTGTGTTTTTATTTTTGTTTTGAAGTGCATTCCTGCTGAATTTAATTATTCACCACACCCCAACCCAGCTAAGTAAATATAACCTTAAGATTCTGGCTTAGAAAGGGTTTGAAAAAAACTGATTTTTATTTTTTCCAAAAAAAAAAAGGGCTATATAGCAGGGTGCTATTTTGCAGAGGGCATCAAGGCAAGTCACAAGAAGCTAGGTGATCACTCCGTCTTCTTGTCTTTCACTTCATGTATAACATGAAGACTAGAGGACCTTTGAAGTCTCTCCTAACTCTAAATGTTTATGATTATGGTGTTATAAGAGTTGAAAACACAAAGACATTACAGTTTCACATTCTGATTAACTAACTATAAACTATCTTCTGTCTTTATTTGATGATGAGAAACAGGGATCGATTTACTTCTGAGAGATCTATGCCTAATACTATGTGTAATACTGCATTAAAGGTGAAAGTCAGGTGTGTTCTTTTCCACTACTAAACATAATATAATAACCTTAATATGTTACTACCTAATGATCCAGTGATGAGTGAATTGTCATGATCAAATGAAACAGGTGTGAAAAAATATCTTCAGTTTATAAAGGGAAAGTATCTGATAGAAGATTAGGAGTTGGGAGAGCTGCTTTCAACTCATGTCATCACTTGTTTCAATTAGACATAAACTAACACATACCCCAGTTTTCTCATACGAGTATAACAATATCTTTTATCTGTTGGTGCTGATGTGCTAATAGATGGGAAAATATTCATAAAATAGTATTTTAATTTATAAGGCAGAGAGGTTTTATATCTGACCAAGGTACGATTAGTTTTCTAGAAAGTGAAGTCGCTCAGTCGTGTCTGACTCTTTGCGACCCCATGGACTGTAGCCTACCAGGCTCCTCTGTCCATGGGATTTTCCAGGCAATAGTACTGGAGTGGATTGCCATTTCCTTCTCCAGGGATTCTTCCTGAAACAGGGATCGAACCTGGGTCTTCTGCATTGTAGACAGACGCTCAACCGTCTGAGCCACCAGAGGAGCACTAAATGGCTTGGGTTTCATCTCCATTTCCTTGTCTTTGTGCACGGAACTTTGCAGTCTCTTTTAGCTGTCTTTTCCTTTTAATTTACATAGCTTTGTCAACAGAAGATTGTACAGAAAAATACTTTCTGCTGAAAGTATAGTCAAAACCTCTGAGATTCTGCTAGATTTAAACTCTGGAGCCAGTAATTATCTTTCTCCTGTCTCCTGGGCAGAGGTAGCTATATGTGGAACTGGAAAAGCCTAGAATATACCTATTCTATCCTTTTCCATCCCTGCTACCTTCCTTTATGGGTTCCGAAATAGATTAATGATTCTTGAAATTCTACAATTAGAATTTTATTCTTTAGCATTATTCAGTATCAAAATGTAATCCTTAAGAAATACTGTATTTCATATCATCTATTGTATATCTACTACCATAGAGTGAAAATGACTTTGATTCAATCTGTGAGCCCTAAGGAGGATGAGTGGTATGTCACAGAGGAAGAAACTGGATACTCAAGACAACTTTACTCAGTTAATAATTTTAAATTTCTTCACCTGGAAGAAATTTTGTTTTTCTTTTTTTTTTCTGTTCTTTTCCCTCTCAGTCTACAACAGATATAGCAGCACCAGTTAGGTAGTTCTGATGATACACACTGGCTTCCCTGGTGGCTCAGTGGTAAAGAATCTGCCTGCAATGCGGGAGATGTGGGTTCCATCTCTGGGTCAGGAAGATCCCCTGGAAGAGGGCACAGCAACCCACTCCAGTATTCTTGCCTAGAGATTCCCTTGGACAGAGGAGCCTGGATGGCTACAGTCCATAGGATTGCAAAGAGTCAGACACAATGGACTGAGCATGCACACATGATGAAAGACATCTCTTTCAGTGTAATTAAGGATCGTTTGCTGAGACTCGAAGAGTCACCCTTGAAGATAAGCTAAACTATATAGCACACCTTACATTTTAATAAAACTTTCTGTAAATTACTTTTCGTGTGTGTGTGAGAGAGAGAGAGAGTGTGTGCGTGCTCAGTCTTTTCCTACTGGATGTTATTTTAAGAATCCAGATTGGGTATTAACCAACACTGCAGGCCAGATTACCAAACTGCTTTAGATAAAAGTAAATTTCAAACTCTTAAAAACAGTGTAAAACCATATTAGGGATATGTGGGATCCATGCTATGTGGGATCCTATAGAGTTAGTAGAAATTTCAGAAATAAATTCAGTAACTAATTATTGTCATCACATCCACTGTTTTCATTAACTCATTTACCCCCAAATATTTGTTAAGCATCCACCATATGCGAAACACTCAGAAGTATCATGAGGATTACAAAGCCCTGGACACAGCTGAGGCCATTCATCACAACTGAGCTGTGTGGTTAACTCTGCCTGCTGCGTGCTCAGAGTAATTAAAAGGAAAGAAAGCACAGAACCCAGTTTCCAGATGTTGTCTTCTCATGGTATGTTCAAGATGCCCTAGAAAATGCAGTCTAAATTTGAACTCAGGGTACTTCAAACTAAATCAGTTTAATACAGATTCATAGGCATTCATTGTTTTAGGAACTAGAGAAACAAGAACACAAAACATACAAGGTGATACTCTTGTATGGGATGCAGACAAATGCATAACTTAATATGACATAATGTGAAAGAGATGTATTTGGTAGTGAAATCAAAGTGCTTTGGAAAAACAGGAGGGAGTGACTATTTCTTTGGGGGTTTTGTGGAAAAGGTTGAGACAGTAGCAAAAGGGACATGTCATTTAGCTTGAGTATATTAAGCTAGGATTTGAGACAGGAGGGAAAAAGGGGAAATCCAGAGTTAACCACAATTCTAGTTAAATACAACATTCTGGCCAACAAACTGACAAAATATTAGAAAATTAATAGAGTAAAAATCAAAAGCTACTTATCACGAACTCACCATGTGCAAAACTCTAAGCTATGCTGGGGGAGACAAAAAAGGCATTTTGTTGTCACAGTGAGCTTGCAATTTGGTCTGGGGCAATGACCTAAACAACTAAAAACAACATAAAAATATTTTTAAATGCAGCAAACATATCAAGCATATGGTTAACTATAAAATGAGTGGTATGACACTGAATAGAAAGCATGCAGCAAAAAACATGGCTATATGTTGGAATAGTCTGTAAATTTTCCTGTATCCAAAGAGCAAAATTATGGGGTTGGTTGGTTGACGGTCAAAACCAAGGTTACAGTGATGGGGCAGTATGAGACACAGGAAAGAACCTTGGTTAGAGTTAGGAAACTTGAGTCCCTCCTAAGCTGGCTCTGCCACCAACCATCTGTAACTTAAAATGACTCATTTAGCTCTGGTGGCCCTCAGCTCAGGAAGGCTGAATGAAGAGTCTCCTCCCCTAGACCAGTTCTTCCATTGTTGCCATTGTCTGCTCATTGCCCCCAAACCAAACGCCCCCTTGTCATTTGCCAAGGGAGCTCTGAAACCTTACAAGCTGTGCTCTTAAATCAAGCTGACAAATGCAGCACCCCGTGGCTGCTTCTTTTTCAGAGGTTCCACCCCAAGTCGGTTTTATGTTTCAGACTAATAAGTGCAAGGTGTGTGACCACGGACCTAGAGTTCCTATAATAGCCACGTTAGCCAATAAGACTCAAAGCTTCAGGACTTATCATTTGCACAGCCCTTCTCCATGTCCCTGAGGTCAGCCTGATATCTGAATTCGTTTCTAAAATCTGTGGAATCAAATCATTAATATTTCTGTATTCGTTTTCTTAAAGAGGATCCCAAATCCTCCAAATCGTGAGTTCCAGGCTCCACAAAATGTGGATTCAGCCTATTCCTCATACACTTTCAAGTTTTCTATTGCGTGACCAAGGTGTGTACAACTCTACAAAGGGAAAGTAAGACAGGAATAAGTGAGATAACTCTGTTGGTCTGGTATGAGGTAAAGAGGAAAAAAGACTTACACTTTCTGTGTGTGCGTGTTTGTTTTTTGTTTTCCTTCTGCTTGGTCCTCCCTCGGTGCCAGCCCTTTATTGGTGGGCTGATTTCTATCGCTCATCTTTCAAGGCCACTAACAGTAACAGTAGATCGTAATTTTACAGACTGGAACACAGGTACTCTTTTAGAGTCCTAGAGTTTCTGAGACAAGGTTTGTCCTGTTTCTTCCGCAGGGAGTCTTTGGAGACTTCATGGTATACAATAAACAGGCCCTAAATTCACGGAGGCGAAGGTTCAAACATCAGAAGTTCCTTTACATACACAGTGCCCTGACCGGAAAAACATCCCCCAGCGCGGCTGGGGCTACATTTAATCCACGCTGCTGACAGCCCGCGCGCCGACGGGGATGGACTTCTGCAAGCTGGGGAGGACTGGCGTGCGCACTGAGAAGGGGGGGCCAAGGGCTGGGGGAGGAGATCGGAAGGGGAGAGGTAATCCCCGGCGTTTTGAGCATCCCCTTTTTAGAAAGACTGAGTCTCTCCCGGGACAGCTGCTGCGGTCACACCACAAACTTAAAAGCCGGCCTCCGGCTCCGAGCGTGCCTTTCCTCGCCACCCTCGCCTCCCCTCAGCTCCAGCTGGTGCCTGGCTCCGCGCCGCTCCGGCAGGGCGCTTGGGGGTCAGCAGCGCCCCCTGCCTCCCGGCCAGTCCTCAGCGGCCGCAGCCTCCTCGCTCCACCAGGGCCGCCCGCGGCTCGGCGGCTCAGCCAGCGCTGCCGCTCAGAGGAGGTCGCGCCGGTGTCCCGGGTCGCCGCCTCGCTCGCGCACCGCCTGCATCCCCTTCCTCTCTTCCTGAAGAGACAGCGGGCACTGAGCGGGGGAGAGAAGAGGTCGCGGCAGGTAAGGCAGATTTCGGGTCACCTGCTGCTCCTGTGGGAGGGTGCTCTGGGGACCGCGGTGTTCAGTAGGGGGGGACTGGATTCGGGGGTGGCCGAGGGTCTGAAGTGAGGATGCCGAGTGGCTGGGAGGTACAGAACGTTACGGGACGGATAGAGCTCTCCGGAGCTGACAGGAGTGGGTGCGCCGGGGGCCAGACGGAGAATCCGGCGCTGAGGCGCGGACGGTTCGGGCGCGCGGCACAGGGACAGCGTGGCGGCGGGCGCAGCCCCCACACTCGCCGCCACCGCCGCAGTCTCCTCAGCCCGAGTCGGGCAAAAGTTTTCCTCCCGGACGCGCCCGGGAACTTCGCTCGTTCTCTCGTTCCCTCCGGGACGCTGGCGGCCGGGAGCGCTTCTGAACGTGTCCCCTGGCTCCGCCGGCTGCAGGTTCATTCGCAGACGCGTCGGTGGGGACCGTCTGAGGAGGACTTGACCTGGGGCGACTGCGCCCTCGCTCGCTCCTTTTCCCGACGGGTGGGGGAGGGGACGGGGAGACCGTGGCAGTTGTTTGTGTTGTGGTGCTTTGGGGGAGGGATGGGCGACGCCTTTTACTCTGAGGGAACCGTGACGCTCCTTCTGACGGGAGCTTGCATCTTCCCAGACTCGGAGGGCAAAGTTGGAAGCAGACACCAGCCTCAAAGCTGGCTGACCGGGAAAGGCGGTTCTTGCCAAACGCACTCTTGAGGGAGCCGGGCATCCCCCGGTAGCCTCGGTTGTGCTCGCTCAGAAAAGGCCCGGATTTGACTCCTGCCGGGAGTTTAACCCGGCTGATTTAACCCCGCGGGGTGTTCCCCACCCCCTCCCCGCGCGCCCGGAGTTCATGCGCTAATGGCCCGCCCTGGAAGCGCCCGGGCAGTTTTCGGCATCAGCTGATTCTCCTTCCCTCACGACCTAGTTCAACCTCGTGGGCTGAGTTGCTTTGCTTGCTTCCCGGCGCGCGGAGGGGACCTGACAGGAGAAGGAGGCGCCGCGCTCCCGCGCGACCAGGCTGGACTCGAAGGGACTGGACTGGAGCCGCGCGCCCAGCAGCTGCGGCCGCTGAGGTCCCCAATTCTAAGTTACCGAGACTGAAGTTAAATAGGCGAACTTTCCGCCGTTTAGACCCGAGTGAAGCTGTAATGAAAGGCAAATGTCTCTACGAGGACTCTTCTTTCCCCACCAAAGCCCCTCCCATCCTTCCTTAGCCTGTCAGTGCCATTTGCCAGAGAAGGGGCGAGGGGACGGAAAGTCAGATTTAGCCGGAAAGATTCTCCTCCCGTGGTTGTGTGTTGAGGGGGGTGTCCCTAACGGATGAAAAGGGTTGAGGGAGAGGTAGACTGGATGAGAACCCCGCTCCGGGGTCTGGGGCTGCTATTGTGTAACCATGGCAACCGCCGGGTCAAGAGCGATCAGAGCCTTCCGGGTTCTGCACGTGGAAAGAAAAATGTGAAGGGTGGGAAAGGGAGAGAATCACATGTCATCACTCCTGTGTTGCCTTCGCTTCTCCTGCTGTCTGAGCCAGGCAGCTAGGAGGATGAGCAGGAAAGGTCTGGGTTGGGTGTGAGCAGCCCCAGCCAGCAGTTGCTTTAACTCTGTCCCGCCTCAGAATCACTGAGGCCTGTACTAGCAGCTAAAGCTGGCCAGAGAAGCTATCGCTGATAGGCTACGAAGTGATGGTTCAGGTCAGGGAAATGGGAAAAGGCCTTGGCCTTTGGAAGAGAAAAGGCCAGGAAGTACAGGAAGGTGATGTGGGAAGAGATAAGAATAAGGTCAAGAGGTAGCTGAGAGACAATAAAAGGGTACTGATCTGGACTGCCAACATTTCAAATGGAATTTGCCCATTTATGAAGTGGAAAACTTGTGGAAAAGGGAAGGGACAAACACATTGCATCCTAGGTATTTTGTACATTATCACCATTAATATTCTCAATAGCAGTACGTTTCTTTCTTTCTTTTTTTTTTTTTGTACACACAATTTTATTAGGCTTTATATTAGTTTCAGTCAGTAACCTATATTGTGTGACTGCCATTTTCTGAAACCTCAGCAAGGTCTCTTGCCCCTTTATCCGATTACTATGATCAGATTTTTCTCCCTCACAGCCAGTAATTAAGGGTTAAAGTATTGCATTTAAGGGCTTCCCAAGTGGCGCTAGTGATAGAGAACCCGCCTGCTAATGCGGGAATTGTGAGAGGAGGGTTCGATCCCTGCGTCTGGAAGATGCCCTGGAGGAGGGCGTGGCAACCCACTCCAGTATTCTTGTCTGAAGAATCCCCATGGACAGAGAAGTCCGTAGGGTCGCAAAGAGTCTGACACACTGAAGCAACTTAGCACGCATTGCATTTAAACTGTAGGTCAAAAATGTGATGCTTTGGAAAGGTGCTTCATTAAGCCATGAACTCGCCATGTTTAGTTAGTTTTTCTTTTTAAAAAAAAAAAAAAAAAAACAAATGTGGGGTGTCCCATTTTGGTTTTTTCAATTTTAAGAAAAATTATAATTCTTAAAAATGGTATTAGTGGTTAAGGGAGTAAACAAAGCAGTCACTTTCCTTTTAGAGATGAGAATAATGAGATGTGAAGGTGTTAGCTGCTCTGTTCAAATGTAAGCTAGTAAGAGGTGGAGCTGAGACTGGAACTGTTTTACCTGGATGTAGGTCACCTTTTAAGAACTTCAAGCAGCTTTCCATGACGCCGCTTAAAGGACCTTTCTAAGATCAGTTTGACGCAGTATCTGTATATTATAATTTACAGGGGAAAACCCCCAAGAATTTAAATGGGATTCAGGGTTGAAGATGCGTATAGGCCACAACAAGTGTGTAGAACAAGAATCTTATGTACATGATATTAATAATTTATATTTATACAGGTCATTGTGCCTTATAGGGAATCATTTAATAATGTTTATATAGGAAAAACAGAAGGAAAAGAAACATTTTATCAAATAGTAACCCCTTGGCTGTGTTGAGAAAATTCTCTGAGGTTAATGAAGTTTTCCTTAGTCTACTCACTGCTTTCGCGACCTGATACCTACAAACTTACTTCATATTTTGGCACCACAATTTCACCTTTGTGTCTGTGGCCCATTTACTTGCAAGAAGTCATCATTTGACTCCTGATACCTTCCTGCTGACTCTCTGAGAGGGGAGATTAAGGAAAAATGCCTGGCAATGCAAAATGTTTTGAAATTTTCAGAGAACTATAACCAACACCAGTAGAAACTAAGGGTAAAATGTAAAGAAATAATTATGTATCTTTTCTTTTGCCTTTTTGCAGACTTTGTACTTAGTCTTAGATAATTTGCTCTATAATTTTGCATGGGAAAATTATACACAAAGCTAAACTGTTTTTTCAATCTCCTTTGTGTGTGGAGGGAGCTGGTAAGGGTGGGAGTGGAAATTATTTTTGGTGTCAGGGAGGGTCTGGAATATAAACAATTACAAAGGCAGAGGAAGCACATGTACTGTTTCTAGTGACAGGCTAACACATTAAATATAGGTTTGAACTTGAGNGCTAAACTGTTTTTTCAATCTCCTTTGTGTGTGGAGGGAGCTGGTAAGGGTGGGAGTGGAAATTATTTTTGGTGTCAGGGAGGGTCTGGAATATAAACAATTACAAAGGCAGAGGAAGCACATGTACTGTTTCTAGTGACAGGCTAACACATTAAATATAGGTTTGAACTTGAGTCACCAGGCTGAATTACTCTCACATCTTTTCCAAAACTAGGAAATATATTGTTTGGAGTTAGAGTTAAATTAAAACTAGATGTTTCATGGTGCTCAGGCCTTATTCCTCATACTGTGGTCTTTTTGCATTGCATGGGTATTTGTTAACTATCAAAAGGTTTATCACAAACCTGAAATTATCTGAAGATGTCCTCTGAAATTGGCAGGTATCTCTGTTGCCCTCTGTTTTCTGCTTGGACAGAATTACTGGCTTAAGTCATCCCCATTTTTATTATTTAGAATATCAACTTATCAATCTCAAGGGGAAAACGTTCCAATTGGTGGTAATTTAATGAATATTAGTATGTCTTCAGATTGTTTGTTACAACTTCATTATGGAAAAGAAATGTGACTGAACTTTAGGGTTCTGTTTGGGAGACATAATAATTTGATGATGCATGTTTTTTGGATAGAATTATTGTCAATTAATAAATGATTTATTTAATAAACATGAGTAACCATAGCTCTGTTTGAAAAGCTATTCTTTTTATATATACCTGAAGCTATATAGATGACCTAAGTAAAGTAATAATAGGTATTTCAAGACTTGATAACATATTCCTTGAAGGAAAAAGAAACATTCATATTTGTGAAATAAGTAGTAATAACAGTGACCATGACTGACCATAGAAAATTTTGTTAATCCCACACCTTGTTACCTCAAAACTTAGTTTAAAAATACTTCTTTACTCTAGGAAATCTTGGCCAGGATTCCTTTTTTTTTAATATCTTCCTGCCTTTAAGCTAATATTCTGAGTTTTTCAGTCATTCGTTTCCTTACAATTTTCTTTATAATTCCTAACTGGATCAAAAGGACCTGGAAGTTAGAATTTGTCTTCTCTAACTTTTTATAACTTTAGGTTAGCACAATGCTAAACATATTTAGATACTTAACAAATACTGAAATCTAATTAATTACCAAGCAGTTAATAGAATGATTTTGAATCACTTTGTCCCCTATAAAAGATCAGCTTAAAGATCTTTGGTTTTATACTTTACTTTCTCTGAGATTGTAGAAAGGAGAGTTTTCTCTTTTATATGAGTTTTAACCTTTCATAGAAAAAAAAAGTTGAGATGTGGAGTGTTTTATCATAATGCATGACATATAGGAGCAATGTAATGATCATATGAAATAGGGTTTATAAAAATACTTAATAAAAGGTTGCATATTACAAAAAGTTCTTTTATTTTTGAATTTATTATATTTTTTAGAAGTATACAATTAAGAAATGAGAATCTGCATCAGCTGTGTCCACCTTATTTCACCTTACCTTTAAGTCGTTGTTGCTGTTTAGTTACTAAGTTGTGTCTGACTCTTTGTGATCCTATGGACTGTAGTCTGCCAGGCTTCTCTGTCCATGGGATTTCCCAGGCAAGAACACTGGAGTGGGTTGCTGTTTCCTTCTCCAGGGTTCTTACTGACTCAGGGATTGAACCTACGTCTCCTGCCTTGACTCAGGGATTGAACCTACGTCTCCTGCCTTGGCAGGTGGATTCTTTACTGCTAAACCACTAGGGAAGCCCAAGAAATATAAAGCTTAAGCAAATTCACTGCAAACAAGAAATGCACTGATAAGAAACTGCAACATCTTGAAATTATTTTGAAATTTAAGTAATAATAATGAGGTATACTCAAATTATTAGACATTTATGAATATAAATTATTCAAGATAGTTAAATGTTTCAAAAAGTTGGAATATGTAATAAGATAGATTGTTCATATTTAAATTTTAAATGATTTTGGTGACTTTTAATTTATCATCATTAACATATGATCTTTTATCTCCATGTAAATAATAATGTTTAATTATTTCTAATAGTCATGAACCAGGATTTCTTTAACCAACCTTCTAATCTTTTGCTGGTAAATTTAGACAGTTTGCTCATTCTTTTGCCATGCTCAATAAGCCACACATATTACCCTCCTATAAAAATGTATAAAATAAGTAGAATTAAGTGATCAAGTATTCACAGAAGAGTTTGTGTTTCTCTGAATCTGTTATCCATTTAAATATATGGGGTCTTCTGCTTCAGAAATTAGAAATGATGTACTTTGTATCCCTTGTTTCTCCTATAGGGCATTTAACATAATACTATATCTTCAACATTTTATGTTGTAACTTCAACATCTCAAGTATGTTCTTGTAAATCATAGGAAAATGGGAACACTTGATGCATTTTTCTAATGAAATAGAATTAAGCATTATTAAATGGGGCCATAACTACTAAGAACAAAGTCAAGTAAAACAAGTCTAGATTACTGAGCAGAAGAAATATAGTATTATTACTTTCAGGGAAAATAAATAAAATTGTATAGATATAGAGAGGAGATATTATTACTCTACCATCAGATAAATGTCTAATTTATCTTCCTGTACTAATTATGTACTTTTTTATTATAGTATTATATTTGGTCCAGAAATATATAGCTGGTCCAGAGCCTATATAGCTGGTAACTAGTAACTGAGTTAAATATATATAGTTTCAAGCATATTAGATTAGCAGAAATTAGACTAATACAATTTCTCAGTGGAAATATTGTCTGGAGTTATGTTAGTGAAGAGACAGAGAAATAGTATAGTCTAAGTTTTTAACATCAGCATGTATGAACTGCATAAAAGCAATGTCCAGAAAAAAAGTACCCTGTTAAGTTAAATAGTCCTATTGAAGCTTTTTATGATTTTGCTATTGTCATTAATTACTCTCTTCAAAGTAAAAGTTGATCACATCACAAAAAAAAAAAAAACCACATTATATTGACAGCTGAACCTATACCTAATGACTTCCTAATCTCAAAGTATACCTAAATAATCTAGTTTTCTTTGATGGAATGTATAAAATCAGTGTGAGGCTTTTACTTCCTTTTTGTTCTCTCTCCTTCTAAAACCCGGTCCACGAATATGACATTCAGACATTTCTTGCATTTTGGTATTTAATATTGTTGCTTTCAGATAAATATTGGCTGTTTATATCTGAATTAATTGTTCTATGAAAGGAATAAATGTGTTCTAAGGTAAAAAATGATTTTTTTTTTTTTTTTAAGTGACTTAGCAGCAGCAGCAGCAGTGTTACTGTCCCATAAAAGGAACCAGGGATTCTCAGAGAAATAGCTGATTCTAGGACTGGGGCAGGGAAATGTATGTGAGCCTGGATCATCTTGTGCCAAAAAGTAAACAAGTGTCTCAAAAACACACATACACTCACCATACCAAATATGCACAATGATAGGGGTATGTCAAAGAGATCTAGGAACCAGCTGAAAAAGTTCCCAATGGCCAACACTAGAATAATTTGAGCAAAAACAAAAAAACTATTATTGATTATAACCCAAGGTATAAAATACGTATCCATGGGAGCATGCTAATATAAATGAATGATGAATAAATAAAGGAGAAGAGACAAATATTCCATCCAGTAGAACTTCAAATAGTTTATGCAGGTATCTGGCCCTCAAGGAAGGGGAGAATATAACTCCTTACTTCTGAAATGAGCTGTGCGTGGTTACTTCCTCCAAAGAGTACTCAGCATGGAAAGGAAGGGAAAGAGTACTTTACAGTAAACCAGGCGAGCAGAGACTGTCTCAGTCAAGTGATCAGGGTCAACCTCAACAGTCCTAAAGCATGCTGGTAGTATGTGCCTTTGATATGAAGGGAGAAAGGAATACTTCCCCTTTCAACCTCTCCCTTGATATGTTCTATAACCCCAATAAAACCATGAGAAAAACATCAGACAAATTCAGAAACAGGGACAGTCTGCAATATATTTGACCACCACTCCTCAAACCGGTCAAGATCATAAAAAAACCAAAGTAACTCTGAGAAACTGTTATAAGCAAGAAGAAGTCAGAAAGACACGAACTAAATGTAACGTGGTGTTCTGGGTGAGACTCATGGAAAGAAAAAGAACATTAGATAAACACTAAGAAAATCAGAAAAGACTTGGACTTTAGTTAATAACAACATGTTAATATTGATTTTATTCATTATAACAAATGTCCAGTCTATCTATCGTAGATGTAAAAATAATAGGGAAAACTGGATGTGGGTTCTAAGGAAACTTTCTGTACTGTTTTCTCAGTTTTTGTGCATCTAAAACCATTCTGAAAAAATAACATCTATTTGTAAAAATTATACTTGAAAGCATATAGACTGACCATGGTGAGAAACTATATAAAAAGTGAACCATTCTCTGGTCAGAAAGGTTAATGTTGTTCAATTAAATGCTTACTTTATTCCCCTAGTTCAAGGTGGAACTATTCTACTGTTTTTTTCCTATTGATGCTAAATATAATAGATCTCATCATAATAAATGCATATTTTGAATGAAGTATTCTTGTAATTATTTTTCTAAATAAAATGTATTACTTGGATTAATAAAAAAATTTGCATCACCATTGTGATCGGATCTCATGCAAAGAAAGGTATGTATCAGTCATGTTCCATAAATCAGCCTTAAATATTAAAAGAGAAGGCATACTTTTTTCACACTTTCAGTTCAGTTCAGTTCAGTTCAGTTGCTCAGTCGTGTCCAATCCTTTGTGACCCCATGAATCGCAGCATGCCTGGCCTCCCTGTCCATCACCAACTCACACTTTAGTCTTTGCTATTTTATTGATATTGACAAGATCCATATTCTGTGCCAGATGTCTTCAGTTCTACATGATGATTGTGCTTTCAAATTCTTGCCAAAATGGCTCAATGACTATGTTCTTGTTTCTCTTCTTTGAATCTCAAGGACATCTACTACATTAAATATGTTAAAGATTATTCCATATCAAATGTTATAGGTATAATACACATATCATTGCTTATTTTAAAAATTAAAAAGTTACCTAAGGAGGCTTTTATATCCCTTCAAATTCCTAGAAATTGAGACTCATATATGTTCCAGAAATGTAGATATGTGTTGCCATTTCCATTTTTATCTGTGTGTGTTTTCAATTATTTCCCTCACTTTACATATATACTTTCTATTATAAAACTCACATTATTCCTTCTATTCTCTGTGTTACAAATGGTTGCATATGTTTTGAAAGTCCAAGGATTTTTTTTCCCTTTTAGTAAGTGTTCTTGCTTATGTGCTTAGTCACTCAGTCATGTCTTGAGTCTTTATGACCCCATGGACTATAGCCCCCCAGACTCCTCTGCCCATGGGATTTTCCAGACAAGAATACTGGAGTGGTTTGCTGTTTTCTGCTTCTGAGGATATTCCCAACCCAGAAATCAAACCTGTGTCTCCTGCATTGGCAGGCTAATTCTTTACCACTGTGCCACCTGGGAAATATCTTGCTTATAGTTGGACCAAAAGTTCTGTCATTTCACCTTTATATATACTGATGTCTTATTTTTTTATTATCTCATAATTATTTAATAATTATCTGACTGTGCTTTATAGTCAACTTTCTGTTGAATTTGTGCTGTACTGTGACAGTGTTTGAAAAGTTTAAACATGCTTTTTTTATTTGTTTTGTTTTTAGTTTGTATGAGTCACAGTACACAAAGAAACACATTTCAAGAAGTTGTTTGGGAAAAATCATGGAATCCAGTCCCAGAATATGTGGCTAAAGGGCTTTTTTTTTTTTTTGGTGATACCCCACTGAACTTCCAGAGATTCAGGGACAATGTCTGAAAAAGACCCAGATCAAATATGACTAGTGTGTTCTGGGCTTCATTGGAATCTTAGGTACAAGGTTTTGATTTTTGTTACATGGAAGGGTTGAATGCAATTTTTTAAAAGAGAGATCCTGCCTATGGTAATTCAACTCATTCAGAAAGAAGAATGCAGAAATACAAATTCTGACCAAAACCTTTAGAAATAGTTTGCATAATTTGCATAATAGAGATGTGAAATTTCTGCTTTTGCATGGACTATCATTGACTCCTTTTTTACTTCCTATCAATGTATTTTCAAGTAACTGATGACTTATGAATAACTAGGGTACTATTTCCAAAAAATCTTTTCAGATGAAAATAATCATCTCAAATCTCATCAATTGTGAGGTCTGACTCTCCTTATCAGAAGACAGGTTTTTAAAACAGTTGTGAAATTGTATACTTACTAACTTTATCCTTCACATATATTCTGATTCAAAATTAACTCCTTTGGCCACACTAGCCTCTGTCATAGCTTCAAATATTTCCTTATCATGATCAAATTGGGGTGTTAGGTTGCTTTCCAAGCAGTTTGCTAGAAGGTTGAAGTAGCCAGACTGTTCTATCTGTAAAAGTATTTGCATGATGAAATAGTGTAAGGTGAGTTACGTATATCTATAAAATGGGAAATTAGTGTAAGTCAAGAAATTATTGTATCAACTTATGAAGACTTTTATCACCTGTAAAGTAGCTATTCAAAAGCATTTGTACTGGATATACAGATGAGAGGATAACATTTCCCTTTCTTTGACTTGATTCACATTTCTCAGCACTGTGGGGATTGTTGTCTTAGACTACACTGTGATGAGTTTTGGCAGAGAGTCTTCATTGTTCAGGTTTTTAAAAGGGCAAGTTTTTGGCAGAAGTAGCTTACATAGAAGAGGAATGCTGTGCTTACACATGTGCACTCAATAGACCCTTCAGAGAGCTTGGGCTAAGATCCTGGGATTCCTTACTTCACCTTACTCCAAGTCTCTGGATGTTGGTTGCTTAGAGCTCTTTTGTTTTGTCATTATCACATAGGCCTTTTCACATTCCAGAAAATGGTACTTTTGATCCATATTTCAAAACTTTTTAGAGTACAAGAAATGGTCATTCATATCCTGTGCACTTTCACTTGAGACATTCAAAATAAGAATTGCATTCAGATCTGCTTTTCCTTAATATTTATCAAACATGTAACCATCATCTTCATGATGGTCACCAATCATTCCTTTTATATTTTTGTAACCTTTGGTTATATGATCCATATTTCAAAACTTTTTAGAGTACAAGAAATGGTCATTCATATCCTGTGCACTTTCACTTGAGACATTCAAAATAAGAATTGCATTCAGATCTGCTTTTCCTTAATATTTATCAAACATGTAACCATCATCTTCATGATGGTCACCAATCATTCCTTTTATATTTTTGTAACCTTTGGTTATTTCTGATAATCAGAAATGACAATTTTGAATTTCTCTTTTTTCCATTACTTTATTTTATACAAACAGGGTTTAAAAGTGTGCTTTATGTGGGTGATATATTAAGATGAGCAAAAACAAAAAGTCTTGTAAATTCCCTAAATTAATAAAGAGGACAGACTAGGAACAACCACATAGGCTTACAGTTTCTCTACTCTTTCCTCTTGGGACTTTGTGCTGATTTCTTCTTTCACTTCGATAGTTTTACCTCTTACTGCCATCCCTTCTCCTGGCCCTGAACCAGTGCCCACTCCCCTAGGTACCCTCATGTATGGCCATTGAATCTTACTTGAAAAGTGCTTTTCACTTAAATTCTGCCCTCCCGTCCGTAAGATCTTTTTCAGTTCCGATAACTATTTCTCTCTTACTTGGACTAAGTTTCTCAAGAATAAGGACCAACTAGTTGCTACCTTGACATTTTTCTCCATACTTCCATGCATATCACCAAGTCTTGTATGTAATAAGTACTCACTCAGTGTCTAATACTTGAATATAAATTATTCTATTCAGAAACCCTTGTTTTTTCCTCTTGTAACTAGTTTAGATATATAATTTTTCATGAAGTTATTTTTACACACATTGCTTCATTGTAAAGTTTATTTCACATATTCATATTACTCTGATGCCTTTCCATCTTGAATTCCCTTTTCATCTTTTCTTTAATTCAAGAAGTATTTAATGTGTGCCTGCTATATGCTGGGCACTATATGAGTCACTGACAAAATACAGATGAGAAACCCTGAAGTAGGTGACTGTAATTCATTATCATAAAGGGTCAAATCAATCTTATGATATTAAATCCAAAAAACAAAGAGTCCTGTTCATAGTCTTGGCCTTTTCTCTCTGCAGCCTTTTTTTAAATGATGTCATCCTCTCACCTTAACCCCTTTTATCTTTATGGAGATTATGCTCAGAGCATTATCTCCATCCCTGACTTCTCTCTCGGGTCCCAGGTACGTCACCACACTACTACGACCCCTGTAGGTTAGCCTTCATTGCTCTACATTATGTGTAACAAGGAGATCACTCTGGAAACCAAAAGAGTCTTTGATTAGTGGAACTTTAAACTGAGGCTTTCAAGTGTGGGGGGACATGTGGTGCTGTGGTTAAGGTTATGCCCTGTGGAAGCAGACAGCTGGGATTCAAATCCTAGTTCTGTCACCTCTGAACTGTGTGATTAGACAAGTTACTTGACCTTTTTATGTCCATTTCCCATCTTTTAACTGGAGTTCATGAAAGCACTAATCTCATAGGATTATTGTGAGATATAAATGGGTTAATATAGGACAATCAAATGTTGTAGTATACTGTGTGTTATCTTTCCATTATCCTTACAAGATGATGCAAATTACATATAGATCAGATTTTCACACATCTCCACACTGTTCTGCTGCCTTGTTCCTTATCTGCTGGATTCCATTAATCTCATTCAGAAAAAGGTCCTTTGGTGACCTCCTTCAGGTATATTCCTGATAAGAGAATGACATTTTAGGATTGACTATTACCACGTCCTTCTGCATAATAGTGTGTTTAAAGAAACATCATTTGCGGCATACTGAGATTGACTATGCTATAGAGAGGTGAAAGAGAATCCAGGGCAAAGGAACCCTTTAATACTAGCTGTCACAGAAGCAGCAGCTGCTTGTAGAAGCTAAACAGCAAGTAATAAAATCCTTTGGTGCCCCATCTAAATTCCCAGGTTTATTTTGTAGCAGTTCACCATTCCTTAGCCATCTACTACTGGATTTATAAGACTGCACATTCCTTGAAGTACTCCATTCCCAAATAAGCAACATAGATTTGTTCAATAGCCTTCATATCTCCCTGCTTCTGACTTTTTTTACCCAGTACACAGATATTTCTTTAGCCCTCCAGTGTGGGCCTACTGTCATTCTAATCCCCTGCCCTCAGCTTCCTTCCCCTGTTTGATCACTACCTTGTCCCTGTACTCTGCTAACCAGTTATTGCATTTGAAACTTCTTATTAAATGCTCTCACTACTTTGTGGTTTCAGAATATTCTATTTCAGTCCCGTTTATAAGGAGTGAAAGAAAACAGAATGACCTAATTCACTCCCCATCCACTAGAGGATTTGGAAATTGGCCCAGTGACAATCTCTTGTGCAGTCTCATGCCCAAGGACTGGACTTTTTCTAGACCCTCTACTGGTGCTGAACTTGCTGCCATGATCTAGTTACCAAGAGGTCCCTGGATTCTTGCTCTCTAAAGGCTGAGCTTCAGGGGATCTTGAAGGAACCTGCAGTATAGCACTTATGGGATAAAGTTGCCCAAGAGAAGCATCTTCTAAGATGTAAGTTTAGGAAGAATCCAGAGACAAATGGGTAGCTCCTGCATATAGATATAAGCAAGAAAGGCAATGCAAAAGAATGCTCAAACTACCGCACAATTGGACTCAGTCTCACACGCTAGTAAAGTAATGCTCAAAATTCTTCAAGCCAGGCTTCAGCAATACGTGAACCATGAACTCCCTGATGTTCAAGCTGGTTTTAGAAAAGGCAGAGGAACCAGAGATCAAATTGCCAACATCCACTGGATCATGGAAAAAGCAAAAGAGTTCCAGAAAAACATCTATTTCTGCTTTATTGACTATGCCAAAGCCTTTGACTGTGTGGATCACAATCAACTGTGGAAAATTCTGAAAGAGATGGGAAAACCAGACCACCTAATCTGCCTCTTGAGAAACCTATATGCAGGTCAGAAAGCAATAGTTAGAACTGCACATGGAACAACAGACTGGTTCCAAACAGGAAAAGGAGTAAGTCAAGGCTGTATATTGTCACCGTTTATTTAACTTATATGCAGAGTACATCATGAGAAACGCTGGACTGGAAGAAACACAAGCTGGAATCAAGATTGCTGGGAGAAATCTCAATAACCTCAGATATGCAGATGACACCACCCTTATGGCAGAAAGTGAAAAGGAGCTAAAAAGCCTCTTGATGAAAGTGAAAGAGGAGAGCAAAGAAAACGAAGATCATGGCATCCGGTCCCATCACTTCATGGAAAATAGATGGGGAAACAGTGGAAGCAATGTCAGACTTTATTTTTGGGGGCTCCAAAATCACTGCAGATGGTGACTGCAGCCATGAAATTGGAAGACTCTTACTCCTTGGAAGAAAAGTTATGACCAACCTAGATAGTATATTCAAAAGCAGAGACATTACTTTGCTGACTAAGGTCCGCCTAGTCAAGGCTATGGTTTTTCCTGTGGTCATGTGTGGATGTGAGAGTTGGACTGTGAAGAAGGCTGAGCGCCAAAGAATTGATGCTTTTGAACTGTGGTGTTGAAGAAGACTCTTGAGAGTCCGTTGGACTGCAAGGAGATCCAACCAGTCCATTCTGAAGGAGATCAACCCTGGGATTTCTTTGGAAGGAATGATGCTAAAGTTGAAACTCCAGTACTTTGGCCACCTGATGTGAAGAGTTGACTCATTGGAAAAGACTCTGATGCTGGGAGGGATTGGGGGCAGGAGGAGAAGGGGACGTCAGAGGATGAGATGGTGGATGGCATCACGGACTCAATGGACATGAGTCTGAGTGAACTCCAAGATATGGTGATGAACAGGGAGGCCTGGCGTACTGCGATTCATGGGGTCACAAAGAGGTGGACACGACTGAGCGACTGAACCGAACTGAATATGCAAGGAAAACCTTTGTCTCAGGTTGACTCATCTTCTTGGCCCTTCTCTGAAATATAACTAGTGGAAGCAGCAAGTATGTTAATCAGTGGTATTTTCCAGAAGTTGAACTTAAAGGTCACTTCAGCTTCTGAGCAAGTGGAAGTGAAACTGAATAATGTTCTAGTTATTTACGGGAAAATACTTTTCTAATGCCATTTTTGATGTTGTTTCAGATTAGTCCATTCCCATAGTTGGCTTATGAATGTTCATCAATATATTTCATATAATTAATAATTAATAAATTATTTTCTACTATTTAAATTAATTATGAATCTTATATATATCATATTAATAACTATATGTAAGACCCTATTTCTACTTCACAGAAAATGAAAATGCTTCAAAGATAGGATAAATAAGATTTACTTGAAATAATTTCTAAATATTTTCTAAATAATTAAAAAGCCTCCCACAGTGCTAATCCCAGGAATGGAAAGTGACTTCCTGTAGTTGCAAATAGATGTAAATCAATGCAAAATGTTTCAAATATATATTAATATATATATTTTTAGTGTATGGGATTTCTATTCCATGAATCTTAAGGATAATTTTATTAGAGCAAATTAAAAAAAGAAAACAATTTTAAAAGCTAGAACCCAGAGTCAATTTAGTTTGTTTGTTCTGGTTTTATAAATTTACTCTTACTTCTGTTGGCTTTTATTACTTTAGTGAGTAAATATTTATAAATCTCCTGGCTTGTTTTTTGATGAAATTTTAAGTAAGGGAGTTAATTTACATTACGTTTCTAAGTATTTTGCTGGGGCAAGGGAGTTCCATTTTCAAATGATTCCTTTTAGGTGTTTATGAGGACTAGCCAGGCTAATAGTGGTTTTCTGGGTAGTTTCAGGGTCATTAAAAAAGTGTGACCAGGGCCAAAGTAACACCTATTCCAGGTCTGTAGTTCAGGACTGAAGACAGAGAAGGTGGAACAATCTAGGGGTTCTCATGTATGTTCTTCTTTGGGGGCCCTATAATTCCTGGTTTGTGTCTGATGGCTGTCTCCTCTTGCTCTTTTCACTGGTTCCCCTTTCTCTTCACCCACTTAACCACCTTTTGCCCGTAGTAATGTTTTTTTCTGTCTACAGACTTTTCTGTCTACAACTCTCCTCATTCTGTTATTAAATGAGAAAGACACATAAATTATTAACCCTGGCCTCTCTCGTGGTATTGATCCCTCTGCCAGTGCTTTTTCCAGTAGACTCTCCCAATCCCAAAGAAAGGCAACGCCAAAGAATGCTCAAACTACTGCACAATTGCACTCATCTCACACGCTAGTAAAGTAATGCTCAAAATTCTTCAAGCCAGGCTTCAGCAATACGTGATCCGTGAACTCCCTGATGTTCAAGCTGGTTTTAGAAAAGGCAGAGGAACCAGAGATCAAATTACCAACATCTGCTGGATCATGGAAACAGCAAGAGAGTTCCAGGAAAACATCTATTTCTGCTTTATTGACTATGCCAAAGCCTTTGACTGTGTGGATCACAATCAACTGTGGAAAATTCTCAAAGAGATGGGAACACCAGACCACCTGACCTGCCTCTTGAGAAATCTGTATGCAAGTCAGTAAGCAAGAGTTAGAACTGGACATGGAAAAACAGACTGGTTCCAAATAGGAAAAGGAGTACGTCAAGGCTGCGTACTGTCACCCTGCTTATTTAACTTCTATGCAGAGTACATCATGAGAAATGCTGGGCTGGAGGAAGTACGAGCTGGAATCAAGATTGCTGGGAGAAATATCAATAACCTCAGATATGCAGATGACACCACCCTTATGGCAGAAAGTGAAAAGGAACTAAAGAGCCTCTTGATGAAAGTGAAAGAGGAGAGCGAAAAAGTTGGCTTAAAGCTCAACATTCAGAAAACGAAGATCATGGCATCTGGTCCCATCACCTCATGGCAAATAGATGGGGAAACAGTGGAAACAGTGTCAGACTTTNGGAACTAAAAAGCCTCTTGATGAAAGTGAAAGAGGAGAGCGAAAAAGTTGGCTTAAAGCTCAACATTCAGAAAACGAAGATCATGGCATCTGGTCCCATCACCTCATGGCAAATAGATGGGGAAACAGTGGAAACAGTGTCAGACTTTATTTTTTGGGACTCCAAAATCATCTCAGATGGTGACTGCAGCCATGAAATTAAAAGATGCTTACTCCTTGGAAGAAAAGTTATGACCAACCTAGAAGGCATAGTGAAAAGCAGAGACATTACTTTGCCAACAAAAGTCCATCTAGTCAAGGCTATGGTTTTTCTAGTGGTCATGTATGGATGTGAGAGTTGGACTGTGAAGAAAGCTGAGCACCGAAGAATTGATACTTTGGAAGTGTGGTGCTGGAGAAGACTCTTGAGAGTCCCTTGGACTGCAAAGAGATCCATTCAGTCCATCCTAAAGGATATCAGCCCTGGGTGTTCTTTTGAAGGAATGATGCTAAAGCTGAAACTGCAGTACTTTGGCCACCTCGTGCGAAGAGTTGACTCATTGGAAAAGACTCTGATGTTGGTAGGGATTGGGAGCAGGAGGAGAAGGGGATGACAGGGGATGAGATGGCTGGATGGCATCACCGACTCAATGGACTTGAGTCTGAGTGAACTCCGGCAGTTGGTGATGGACAGGGAGGCCTGAAGTGCTGCAATTCATGGGGTCGCAAAGAGTCGGACACGACTGAGCGACTGAACTGAATTGGTCCAAGGCAATTAATCATCCATTTAATAAGCAGTTTAAATTCTTACTATGATCTCATCATGTACTTTCTTTCAATGTAGTTGTGATTTTGTACACACAAATGTTGATCTTGTGGTGGAAAGGCAGCCCAGTTTGGAGTCACAATTTGTTGTCTGGGAACACTTGTTATTTAAGTCTATCAGTCTTGTTTTAGTCATATATTGAAGTGGGGTAAATGACAGCTCTGTATACAAAACACATGTGAGTATTAATTGAGAAAATATAAGTAAATTTCTCCTAGTGCGTGATACCATGGCTATTTAATAAAGCAACACTGATAGTTTTATTTCTTCTCACTAATATACATTAAGCATATTTGACTGGTTACAAAAGCTTTAAAATGCCAGGGTAAGGACTTTGGGTGTTATACTGGAGGCACATGGGAGCCACTGAAAGTTTTTGAACCATGAGATAACCCAAGAATTAGTATTTTAGGAAGATGAGCCTAGGAATAATTTATGGGGAGACCAACTAAGAGACACTTTGTAGATAAAATAAGGACTGGACTAACACAGTGGTGTTGAGAATAGAAATAAGGGTGCTAGAGAAATACAGGGCTATCATATCAGACTTTTAGTCTTTGTTATTTGTGTATTTCATGATGTCTCCCTGTTATATAGTCAAAGCATTATTATTATAAGGTGAACTTTGCTCTCAGCGTGACTCAGAACTATTTTATATTCCTCTCAGAACATAGATGTGTTAACATCTATGCAACAAGTAACATCTTACCACATATAAAGTATGAGGTCAGACTTGATCCCAGCAGGATATAAAATATCTCATGAATTCTTTTCCTGCTAAAGGAAGTTTTAAGTATTTCAAGTTAAGAAAATAATCCTTAGATATAGAGGATGGAGAGACTTTGTAGACAGCAACTTTCAAGCAGATATCACAGAACTGGAAAGAAAAACCAATGAAAATTTTAGCTAAATATTTAGTTTGTAAAATAAAAGTGCTTTCTTATTTGTTTTCATGTATGTTTAACATTTAGCATCCAGTATTTCTCATGCTGTTCATCCTTTTATGTTCTTTAAAAAAACTCTCTTGATACTTTGATATATTTCAAAAGCTAATGCAAACTCACATTCTTCCTCCAAATAACAATTTAAAAAACATAAATAAGTTCAGTAACTTATTTCCCCATCACACATATTTGTATTTTATAATAAATTATTTTAATTTAAAATTCATTTTATACCTCTGGCAAATCACCAGCTCCTAGGGTGATGATGTATAACCATATCTGATTCATTCTCCTTGACATCTAGCATAGCAATCAGTCTTTGTAGATTCGTAATTACAAGTGAAAAAATAAAATCAAGAAGAGCTGTGAGAGTTGAAAATAAGATCCTGAGTCAGCATTGGCAAACTGTTTTTTGTTTAAATAAATAAACAAAATAACATTTGGTTATTCTTTTTCATTTTTAGTTAAATCTTGGGATCATAGAAGGATTATCCTTCTCTCAATCAAAAACATCTAAAATAATTCTCACAGATAGCAGTTGTTGTTTAATTTAAAAAATGTTTAAGTGATAGATGAACCTTATGTACCATTAAGATAATAACCTATGGAAATGGCCCAGGTCCTCTATTTTGCATCCTTACTATCAGTTTATTTTGACTTTAGATTATTTGCATTCAAAAGAATGTTAAGGACAAAAATTACTATGTGAAAGTAGCAGATAATCTATTAGTTTAAAAAATAGTGTTCCTAAAGTTCAATTTTACATTCTAAGTAAATATATTGAATTTGTGTTTATCCAATATGGTATTTTGGCATTTCTCTAACATGGGTATATTTTATTAAAACTTATTTAAGAGAACTAGTACCTGAGGACTTTTGTTTTGTTTGTTTGAATTCCAACCTAGGAAATAGAGTGTAAGCCTGATAAACCATCAGTCTTTGGATACCTATTTTGAAATTCCTATTATTAAAAAAATATAAATAGTAAAACAATTTTTGTTTCATAGACTCGTGACATTTCAGAATTAAAAAAAAAAAAAAACAACCGAATTGAATGTCTAGTCCATCTTCTTAATTTTACAGAAAAGACTGAGGATGAAGTAATGTGAGTTCTTCCTTCCCTCCCTCTCTCTCTTCCTTCCTTAAACATGAAAGAACAGCTTCTATATTCACAGATTGGAGCTGAATGTTTGGAGAGAAATGGCCCCAGGCTTGAGTAATTCATGATCCATGTATATAAGACACTAGTTTTAGTGTGTTCATAGGCACACGATTGAGTCATCACAAAGCTGAGATTATAACTGAAGTCTTTTCTCTCCTAAAAGGGCAGACATGCTACTTTTCACTAATGCAACAGATGATTTAGAAAAATTTAATGCATGCTGTGAGAACTGTTGACACTTATACCCAGGCAAAGTAATGGCTCCTGGTAACATAACGATGACCATTTCTGAAATAATACATTAATTTTCTTATCTGATAATCAAAAACTCTGCTCTGGTTATGATCATTGACACTATATAGCTGCTATTGACCTGATCTCTGTCTATTTTAATTATTAAAAAAGGGTACATTTATAAAAGTGTACCTTATATTACTACTATAGAATTTTAAATTATAGATCTATGAATACACACTCACATATACATATATATGCATATTTCTGAAGGAGAGAAAATGTGTTATCCTCCAAAAATGCCCTTTTAGCATAAGGGTTATCTTGCTGGTTTTTGGAGAGACAACAGCTGTAGGAAAAGCTTTGAAAATCTTGTAGAAGCTACCCTTTTGTAAAAACAATTAATATTTATAAAGGAAATCTCCATTTGTAAGGGTTTTTACTACTCTGTAAAAGATGATGCTGTGAAAATGCTGCACTCAATATGCCAGCAAATTTGGAAAACGCAGCAGTGGCCACAGGACTGGAAAAAGTCAGTTTTCATTGCAATTCCATAGAAAGGCAATGCCAAAGAATGCACAAACTACCGCACAATTGCACTCATCTCATATGCTGGTAAAGTAATGCTCAAAATTCTCCAAGCCAGGCTTCAGCAATATGTGAACCATGAACTTCCAGATGGTTCAAGCTGGTTTTAGAAAAGGCAGAGGAACTAGAGATCAAATTGCTAACATCCACTGGATCATCAAAAAAGCAAGAGAGTTCCAGAAAAACATCTATTTCTGCTTTATTGATTATGCCAAAGCCTTTGACTGTGTGGATCACAATAAACTGTGGAAAATTCTGAAAGAGGTGGGAATACCAGACCACCTAACCTGCCTCTTGAGAAACCTGTATGCAGGTCAGGAAGCAACAGTTCGAACTGGACATGGAACAACAGACTGGTTCCAAATAGGAGAAGGAATACCTCTAGGCTGTATATTGTCACCCTGCTTATTTAACTTCTATGCAGAGTACATCATGAGAAACACTGGGCTGGAAGAAGCACAAGCTGGAATCAAGATTGCCAGGAGAAATATCAATAACCTCAGATATGCAGATGACACCATTCTTATGGCAGAAAGTGAAGAAGAACTAAAGAGCCTCTTGATGAAAGTAAAAGAGGAGAGTGAAAAAGTTGGCTTAAAGCTCAACATTCAGAAAGCGAAGATCATGGCATCCGGTCCCATCACTTCATGGCAAATAGATGGGGAAACAGTGTCAGACTTTATTTTTCTGGGCTCCAAAATCACTGCAGATGGTGACTGCAGCCTTGAAATTAAAAGATGCTTACTCTTTGGAAGGAAAGTTATGACTAACCTAGACAGCATATTAAAAAGCAGAGACATTACTTTGTCCACAAAGGTCCATCTAGTCAAGGCTATGGTTTTTCTAGTGGTCATGTATGGACGTGAGAGTTGGACTGTGAAAAAAGCTGAGCACCGAAGAATTGATGCTTTTGAACTATGGTGTTGGAGAAGACTCTTGAGAGTCCCTTGGACTGCAAGGAGATCCATCCAGTCCATCCTAAAGAAGATCAGTCCTGGGTGTTCATTGGTAGGACTATGTTGAAGTTCACCTTAAACTCCAATACTTTGGCTACCTGATGCGAAGAGCTGACTCATTTGAAAAGACCCTGATGCTGGGAAAGATTGAGGGCAGGAGGTGAATGGGATGACAGAGGATGAGATGGTTGGATGGCATCACCGACTCGATGAATATGGGTTTGGGTAAACCCCAGGAGGTGGTGATGGACAGGGAGGCCTGGCGTGCTGCAGTTCATGGGGTCACAAAGAATCGGACACAACTGAGTGAATGAACTGAACTGAACCAGGAAAGATGACTGAATCTCAAACTCATTGCTGGAGAATGTCCCGACTTAAATCTGTGTAACAATACCTTTGTTTACTGTGCTTTACCTGGTGACCTTCCCATATATGGCTCCCCGATGTCCTTTATCTTTCTTCTGTCATTAGTTGAAGAAAGTATTTAAGGTGCAACCTTGGCCTGTTCTGTTTATTTACGTCAATTTTCCTGGATATTCCCCATGTATACAGGAAGCATGCATGTTATTAAACTTGTTTTTCTCCTGTTAGTCTTTTTATTACAAGGGAAGGGGACCATCTCAGCCAAGAACCTAACTGAGTAAACTGCACTCCACTATCTGCATTTTCCTTCTGAGTGAGTTTGTTTCCCAGAATGTGTGGCTACAACACTAATATTTACTTATTATCATTATGATGAAACATGGTGATCAAGATAAATTCCTGCCTTCATTCTTGCCTTCATCAATTTCAAGGGAGGAGTGTTACAAAAGGAAAGTTTGAGTTAGCATGTGCTTTCATGTTATTTATTGTCATAAAAACTACTTTATACAAGAAAGTAGGATATGCATCTTCTGCCTCAGTGGTCTGATTCTTTCTTATCATGTTTTAAAAAATATATTTAATAACTCCAAAATTTATTGTCACTTTATATCTTATCTTCTAACATGTAATCATATATATATGCATATATATACATAAAATTGTATCCTATATAGACTATCATGATATATATATACTATAATCATATATATATATATAAAATATACTAAAGGAGTAACGTTGCATGATAGACATACATGCATATATATATATATATAATAATAAAAAGACTAACAGGAGAAAAACAAGTTTAATAACATGCATACCTCCTGTATACATGGAAGATATCCAGGAAAATTGAGGTAACTCAACAGAACAAGCCAAGGTCACACCTTAAATACTTTCTTCAACTAATGACAGAAGAAACATAAAGGACACTGGGGAGCCATCTATGGGGAGGTCACCAGGTAAAGCCCAAGATGGAGTCCTGCTTTCAAGATGGAGCCTGTTCTGTCTGCTTCCTCCTTCATTCCCCACTCTTGATGCTCTTAACTCATAGTATGAGCATCACTCATAGGGATATATTGCACCCTGGCTCTCTGACTACCAATTTGGGAGAACAGCGCAGACCTTTGGTTTACAAAGTTCATAATACATTGTAAAATGCAGGGTCCACAAAGCAGAACTGTCAAGGCAACTGTAACAATGGTAAATATAGTTTTCCACCAATCACCTTTCACCCAAGGTAGGACCGAAGTCCAGAAAGGAATGTTTTCATTTGACGTTGCTTTTACCTGATTTTTCATGTCATCTAAAGCAGCTGATACATTGCCAGATAAATCAGGAATATATACACAACATCCAACCTTAATTATAACACAGTTCCCTTCTTGAGCAGCTGTGAGCATGTCCAAAGCCATTCTATTTTGAATTACCACTTTTTTTCATTTGGATTTGTTCTTCATTTCAGGCTTGGATGGCTTTAGCACTATCTAGGAGGGCCTGTTTTGTGAAATTAGCCAAGGCTTCTAGTTTAATCATAGTATCTGTTGTCCCTATAGAAAGTGTGAATAAGGCAGCAATATACTTATACCATTGAAACACAGACCTTGTCCACCTAGCATGTAAATAAGGTAGATTTTCCAGGGCTTGTTGTAGGTTAGGCTTTTGTTACTTCTATGAAACTTGTTTACATCAAACGTAACCCCATGACCCAAGTCTATTGACTGTAGGTCTGATTTACCAAGATAGCAGGGAGAGATTATGATTGACAAGAGAAAGGAAAGTCTCTTTTTATCCTCCCAGAAAAGAACAGAGTGGTTTAAAATCTCCTTGGCAGAGCAGTGACACCCACCAAGGAAGTCCATCCATCACAGACAGAGGCATAGCGCCACATACCCAGCAGTTAGAGGTGTTGTGAAAGTCCACGTAGGAATGTGCCCATGAGATGAAAACATTGTCCTGAGGTGAAATGGAAGTTAAATTCAAAATCACGTTGATGAGGCCAAGCAGCAGGAGTTGATTATGCAGCTTTATCCTGAAGGGGCTAGTTCAGGATCTTCTTTTCCTTCTTCTTCTTAAGGGTGATCTTAGTCTCTTGAGGGTCAGTGAGGTTCCTCTGCACAATCCACTCAATGTTTTGTGGGTCTGTGTGGTATGTTCTCTTCATCCTCATGTGCTGGATCTGGGAAGTGAAACCTGCAACTTTAACTGCAGTAGGGCTGGTTAGAACAGTAAATGGACCCTTCTAATGTGGAGCCAAGGAGTCATGTTTCCAGTCCTTGACCCACACCTGATCCCCAGGCACAAATTCATGAATCTTTTCCCCAAGGGGGAGCAGCACCCTTTCTTGTACAAACTTAGTTACCTGATTTATTACCTTACCCAGTTGTTCCATCTGCTGTGAAATCTCATCTCCCCTTACCAGAGGCAAATTTGTTGACACCTGTTTTATTATGGGAGGGGGCCTCCCATTCACAATTTCGTATGGAGAAGAGCCATGGTACCGTGGGGTCATCCTGAGTCTGAGCAGAGCCATCAGGAACAAGTCCACCTGGGAGCAGTCAGTCTCTAAGATCCACTTGGAGAGTGTCTCTTTAAGTGTCTGGTTGGTTCCTTCCACCATCCCAGAACTCTGGGGCCTATATGCTGTATGTAATTTCCACTTGATGTTTAAAGTTTTGCTTACTTATACTGAATCAGCTATGAAAGCCGGACCATCATCTGATCCAATGCTGGTAGGAAATCCAAATCTGGGAACTATCTCCCTAAGCAGGCACTGGGCTACTTCTGATGCTCTTCCAGTCGAGGTAGGAAAAGCTTCTACCCATCCCGAGAATGTACATACCATGACCAGCAGGTAGTGGTAGTGTCGGTGAGGTTTCATTTCACTGAAATCCACTTCCAGGTGTTCAAAGGGCAGAGTGCCTTTTAGCTGAATCCCCAGAGATTTCTGTCTGTGCTGAAAGGCAGCATTGACCTGTGAGCAGGCAGTGCAGTTCTGAGATTCTGTCCTGCATAAGGAAGAGAGGCGGGGAACCAAGAAATATTTTCGAATTAGCTCTTCCAGTTTATCATGGCCTAGGAAGGTCACTTGGTGTGTTTGGCTTATCAGAGTGGGTGCCAGCTCCTCGGGTACCAATAATTTGCCACTTGGCAATTCCCACCATCCCTTTTCAGTCTTGATGGCCCTTTCTGCTTTGGCTAGTTGGTTTCGGGCTTCAGGGTATTTTGGAGAGTCCAGCGTTAGCTCAGGCAGCTCCACCAATACGAGAGCTTTAATAGGAGCTTCACTTGTCACCCCCAAGCCCTTGGCTGCCTGTTTAGCGGTCTTATCTGCCAGTCTGTTTCCCTGAGCCCAGGGGGTATCCTCTTTGATATCCTCAGCAGTGTATGACTGCAACCCTTTCTGGTTCCCAGGCAGCATCTCATAGGGTCTTAATTTCTTCCTTATTTTTAATATCTTTTTCACTAGCTGTCAAAGGCCTCTCTCCTTATACAGAGCCAAGTAGTGTGGCAAAAGCTTACCTGGAGTCTGTGTAAATGTTTGTCTTCTTACCTTTTGACAGCTGGAGGGCCTGGATTAGAGCATATAGTTTGGCTCATTGAGCAGAACAGTGTGATGGCAGAGAGCTAGCTTCAGTGATGGTTTCTTCCATGACTACTGCATATTCTGACAGTTGTCTTTGTTTCACCAGGCTGGTGCCGTTGGTGTACAGGACCAAATCTGTGTCCGGGATTGGCTGGTCTCTCAAGTCAGGTCTGCTGGCATATTTCCTTGCAATCATGTGAGAGGACCCACCTCCTCCCACAGGAAGGAGAGTGGCCGGATTCAGGGCCTGACAAGGCTCAATAGTAACATGGGGGTTCTCACATAACAGACCCTGGTATTGAGTAATCTGGGATGTTGACAGCTATATATGGGAGTCCCCTCACAGGAGAGTGTTGACCTCATTTGGGACTTTTATGATCAAATCTTGGCCCAAACTCAGCTTTGTTGCCTCCTGGACCAGTAAGGCAACAGCAGCAACTGCCTGTAAGCATCCAAGCGACCCAGTGGCAACATTGTCCAGCCATTTCAGGAGATAAGCCATGGGTCTATCCCATGTCCCCATAGTCAGGGACAACACTCCCATAGGCACCTTGTCGTTTTCAGTCAGGTAAAAAGTAAGCAGCTTTTATAGTTCTGGCAGGCCCAAGGCGGGTGCTGATGTAATTGTACTGGATTTGAGTTCTATTACCGGTGGGACTTGTTTTGCAAGTGGTGTGTGTGGAGGGCGGTGGGGGTGGGGGGCACTTGTCTTCATCCCAGACCTCAGGGAATTGTTAACTCTCTCTCAACTGTTTAGCTAACTCTCTCTCTCATCCGGTTTCTCTTCTGGGAGATCGTGCAACCTCCATTCTCTTGAGGGGTTACTGAGAAGAAGAGTAAATAGGTGGTTGATCCCACTTGAAAAGTGGGTCTTTCATTGGGGGGAAAGGTCACTTGTGCCTCCAATTTAGCAAGTCGCTTCCCAGCAAAGGTACTGGGCATTCAGGGATGTATAAAAATTCATGAGTCACTTGGTGTCCCCCCATCTGACATTTTCAGGGTAGGCTTGAGACACAAAACCTGCATTTATCATCATCTGAGACCCAGCAGCCTCTGGCTGGGTCTATTGGTGTATAAAGTCTAAAGGCCTTGCATAGTCTTTCGCAGAATTCAGAGGGTAATTCGCTTTCCCTTTGAATCACTTCGGAGGGTTTTATGGTACTCATAGCTTTTTGGGTCCCCTTCTTGAGGCCTTGTAAAATAGCTGCCCAATATCTCTCCAGGTGGCCCCTCCCTTCCCCTGTGTTACAGTCTCAGTTAGGCCTCTTATCGGGGGTGGCTAGTTCTGCCCACCACTGCAGGTTTGCAGTATACTCAGGTGCCATTTCTCTTAACCATTTTCTGACCTCAGTTAAGATCCTGTGTCTTTCTGCAGTGCTAAAAAGGGAGACTAGTAGTTGGATTATGTCATCCCATGTAGAGTGGTGGGTTCAAAAAATAGTCTCCATTAGCCTAATCATGGCTTGTGGCCCCCGAGTATGTTGGAGTGTGTCTCTGCCAGTTTAATATATCTGTAGAGGAAAATGGCTGGTAATACTAGGCTACAGGGGGCTGATGGGAGAAGGCAATGGCATCCCACTCCAGTACTCTTGCCTGGAAAATCCCATGGTCAGAGGGCTGGTGGGCTGCAGTCCATGGGGGCGCTAGGAGTCGGACACGACTGAGCGACTTCACTTTCACTTTTCACTTTCATGCATTGGAGAAGAAAATGGCAGCCCACTCCAGTGTTCTTGCCTGGAGAATCCCAGGGACGGGGGAGCCTGGTGGGCTGCCATCTATGGGGTTGCACAGAGTCAGACATGACTGAAGTGACTTAGCAGCAGCAGCAGCAGGGGGCTGATGGTAGTGCCTGCATGCGTCCTGAACCGGAGGCTTTTGTAGCTCTCTGAGGGGCATCTGTAGTGGGGTTCTTTCCCCCTGTTCCTTGGCGGAGCACAGCCTCTGTCTAATTGCTGTGTTTTCTTCCCCCTTCCCATCAGTACTCACCGAGAGAGGTGGATACAACCTAGGCGGTCTGGCTGAGATGGAATTCTGGGGGCATTGACCAGAAGTCTCCATCGCTGGGATCGGAGCCTGCCTAAATGGTGGCTCTATGATCTCTGGGAGAGCTGGCGGAAGAGTAGAGACTGCTGCAGGAACTTCACCTGGCCCTGGATTGAGCATTAAGGTGGCCTCCGGTCCTGGTGGAGCACTGGGAGGCAGGTGTGTCATCCAGTATGGGGAAGGGGTCAGGTCATCCCCATCCAAATCCTGTAGAATTTCCTTTTTTATCAGCAGTCAATTTTTGTGCCATTAATGTTTCCCCCTTTCCCTTCTGGAATACAGAACCTTGTCCAAGTAGGAGGGTCTTGAGCTAACCCTAGCCATGGGTCAATATGTGGATTTTGATCCAGGTGTCCTGGCTCTCCTGTGACTACTGTATCGACTGCTTCCACTGTTTTTAAGTTCATGTTGTTCTCTGGTGACCATCCTACTCCCAAAGGGGGCCATTCGACCTCACAGAGTATGTGGAGGCAGTTAGGCTTCATCTTCACCCCATAGTCTCCTCCAAATCCCTTCTTTAAACTTTTAATCATGCACTCCAACACAGTTGCCTTAGATTCACTTCCCCCCATCTTGCTTACCTTCTCGGACCTTCTTCTACTTTTCCTTTTCATTCTGCCTACGAAATTCTCAGTACTCAATGTACTTTTGATATTTCCACTCAATGAAACACTTAAATTGCCATTCCACCTCCTTCTTTATTGGGGTGAGAAGAGTCTTACCTGCCAGATCCCAGAAGGAGAAGGCATGCCTTCATCTTGCCGGTCAGCACAGCTGAACCAGAACACCACATGGTCCAAGACTGTTTCTCCCTTAACTTTTAAAGTCCATTCTGCCTTGGTGGACTTGATCAGGTGCAGATGAAAACACAGATGGATTAAATATCCCACGTCCTAGACCATCTCCGGAAAAGCCAATTCGTACTCACTTATGTATCCCACTCCTTCTAGCCTGACAGTTCCGAGGGGGTCAAGAATTTCACAGCAGATGGGACACCTCCTGGGGGAGAGTAGAATACGAGCACAAAAGGACCAAGTTTCTTCTCTAAAAATCCCCTGGCGATTGCTTGGTAATAATTTTCCCCAAGACGGTGTGGACACCACCTCCTAAATGACCATCACAAATTTCCTTCCTAAGCCCTAACATGCTCGTCGATGTATGTACCAAGCAATCAGTGCCACCTGTTTATTCCAGTCTCCTGTGGGTCCGTGTCCCTTCTAGTCCCTCCCAGGGGGCTGATCAGGCCCCCTCTTCCACCCTGCCAGGTGAGTTCCTCCTCACGTGAGCACTCAGTTCTCCTGCTGCCATCCACCACCTGCTAACATGAAAGGTCCTGGCACTGAGAAGCAGAATCCTTCCAGAAGGGCAAGGCACCTTCCCCCTTCTAGAAGATGTGAGCTGCAAGGCCTCAGAGTAGTCCCAAATGGGACTTGTTTCCTCAAACTGAGGAGTTTCCCGGCCAATGCACCAAATGTTATAGCCACACATTCTGGGAAACAAACTCACTCAGAAGGACAATGCAGATAATGGAGTGCAGTTTGTTACATTGGCGGACCCAAGGCAGAGTCTCCTCTTAGCCAAGGACCCCGACCAGTTTTTGTGAAAACCTTATATACCCTAAGTATATGTGCTCAAACCCACCTCCCCAAATTCTCTGAAACTAGTCTGAACAAAGGAAAAGAAAGATACAATCAAAGGTGTTTCATATGCCTTAAATCCGGGATTCATATGCCTTAAGTTAACAGTTAACAGTAGACAATTATCAATAGGCCTGTGGTCATACCCCCAATAAGCATAATAGAATTTATGATTCTATTTGGTTACACAGATAATTAGGGTATTCTTTTAGGCAATGGAGAGTCTAGGTAAGAGCCCTGGGGCTGTTCCATTCGGGGTGGGGTCTGCTTTTCCAGTTGATATGTTGTTTCCATAGATATTGGGCATATAGCTCAAAGTCCACAGTCTGGCCCAAGATGGATCCCTGCTTTCAAGATGGAGCCTGTTCTGTCTGTTTCCTCCTTCATTAGAGGAAGGAAGAATGATTCTTGTATAGGATGAATGTCTGTGAAGTGTTTGTTGTGATGCTGTCTTTGGTTTACGGCATTCAAGAAGGTTCTTCCAGACCTGGAAGTCTTTGATTTGTTTTCTTTTTCCGTATTCAGGTTTACACTGTGACTTCCATTGTTACCTCTCAATTTTGGAATAAACTCACCATCCAGGAAGCCTAAACCATAGGCTAATTGGAAGGCAACTTGCACTCATGCACATTCTGTAACTCATTTGTAAAGAGAGGCTTTCAATAGTAATTCAGCTATTTTTAAATAAAAAAATAAAATAGGTCACTCTTAAACATTGTTAAAAGTTATTCAGTAGTATTTTCTGTTCATTACTCTGAACATTTTGTTCTGACCAGCTTGTATTGGTAGAAAGGACAAAGCTTTCTGAGGACTAGGGTTTAACTGCACATCTTGCCCTCCAAAATGCTAAGTAGTAGGTAAGTTATAGGTCTTTTCCACATTTTTAAACATGAAACTCTGTTACAAAATGCTGTCAGAACATTCAACAATAGTGTAGACTTTAATCCAAAATAAATGTCCTTATCAAAAGTATTCATGTTAACGGTATCCGTTGCAGTTACTGGTATGTTGTTTATTGTTCTTTGTCTGTGGGAGGTAGCCTTATGTAAAATGCTGCCACTTTCCACTCATCATCTGGGTGTGAACAAAGAAAAAGAGATAACACTTTTACACAATATCATACTTTCTTGATGTGATCACCTTTAATAATAGAAACCAAAAGAAACATTTCCCAATGTATTCATCATAATTCTACCAGGAAGCAGATGTGCAGTCTTCTTTTTCTCTTAATTGTGTATTTATTTATTGCATTACATCTTTCAGTCGTGTATATTTTCCTGTAGGGGGAAATTCCATCCTTCCTGGAATAATAATTTCCTAAGTTTTTTATGTATTTTTTTTAAAACTGATGAGTTGATGTGAAAATACACTCTCCCTTCTTAAATGTATTGGTCTTTTGAGCGTATCTCTTTACAGATAGAGCTCCAGTGCTTGTAACTCTTCCTGAGGATATTTCTGTGTTATCTGAAACTCCCCCTCACCCTCAAAAAAAAAAAAAAAAAACCCAAAAAACTAGGTATGGGGAATTTTAGGGGAAAATAATCATATTCTTACTAAAATACAAACAAATGAATCTCCTACAGTATCTTCAAGGAAAATTACAGTATCATCTAAAGATAGAAATTTACAGTAATTCAACCTCCTATAATTCCAGCTCTTTATTTTGTTCACTTGTGCTGAAATGATTTATGTCTCCATCAGAACATCCCAGCCTTGACTGTCCTCCATCTTTCCAGAATCTCTTGGTTTCACTTATCTATGTATATAGCCTTTATCTCCAGACCAAGCATTTCAAAGAAAAATTTTCAGCCTGCTATAACATCTCATATGCTGACGTAGTTGATGTAGTTTCCTATATAATGATGCATATATTTTTTGGACTCTTTTATTTCCATGTGGGTTTCTATTCATCTGAGTCCAGTGAATTATCTTCTGGATCATCAGCCATCTTTGCTGATGCATATTTCTCTGGGCCAAGTAATTTGTGTTGGTCTCAGAACAATGTTCAGATGACTTTGGACAAATTTGGTAATTTATATTCACATTCACAACACCTATTTGTCAAATTGCCAACATGCAATGGACTATCAAAAAAGCAAGAGAGTTCCAGAAAAACATTTACTTCTGCTTTAATGACTAGCCTTTGACTGTGTGGATCACAACAAAATGTGGAAAATTCTTAGAGAGAATTCTTAGAGAGATGGGAATACCAGACCACTTTACCTGCCTCCTGAGAAATCTCTATGCAGGTCAAGAAGCAACAGTTAGATCCAGACAGGGAACAACAGACTGGTTCTAAATCAAGAAAGGACTATGTCAAGGCTGTATATTGTCATCCTACTCATTTAACTTATATGCAGAGTACATCATGTGAAGTGCTGGGCTGGATGAAGCACAAACTAGAATTAAGATTGCTGGAAGAAATATCAATAACCTCAGATATGCAGATGATACCACCCTTATGGCAGAAAGCAAAGATGAACTAAAGAGCCTCTTGATGAAAGTGAAAGAAAAGAGTGAAAAAGTTGGCTTAAAACTCAACATTCAAAAAACAAAGATCATGGCATCTGGTTCCATCACTTCATGGCAAATAGATGGGGAAACAATGGAAACGGTGAGAGACTTGAATGAATATCCTGAATATTCATTCGAAGGACCAATGCTGAAGCTGAAACTCCAAAACTTTGGCTACCTGGTGTGAAGAACTGACTCATTGAAAAAGGCTCTGATGCTGGAAAAGATTGAAGGCAGGAGGAGGAGAAGGGGACATCAGAGGATGAGACTGTTGGATGGCATCACCGACATGATGGATATGAGATTGAGCAAGCTCCAGGAGTTGGTGATGTACAGGGAAACCTGGCTTGGTACAGTCCATGTGTTTGCAAAGTCGGCAACTGATCTGAACTCACAACACCTATAAGAAATCATTCATACGATGATTGATCAGTTGTTTTGGCTGTAGTCTGTTATATGTTATACCCTCCTGTACATAAACCCCAACTCATATTTCTTTTCCTCTATGTCATAAAATGTGTAAAATAAAACAGGGTTTCCTTAACCTCTTTATTTTTGTTATCACCAACTGGTGACCTCAATTTAATTAACAAGAATCATGAATAGTCGATGCTCTTGTTTAAAGGGAATGACCAGAAGTGGACTTAAAGGCTGTGAATTTAAAAAAATTGTTATACATATGCATCAAATTACTGAAAAAAATTACAGATGATGAAATCATTGAGGGTAAGGCACAGTTTTCTCCTGATGATGTTATTCTTTCATCATCAACTGTATTCTCATGTCACTGTTGTCATTCATTTCTTGTCAAAAGTGATGGCAAAATCCAATTCAAATGCCTTCCCTTGGTATGAGCTGACTTTAATCTAACTTTGATGCTTAGTTCACACTCATTTTAGCCACACAGAATTATAATATCACCTCTTTTCTCATTCCATATCTTATATGTCTCTTAAAATAATACCCATTCTCAAATTCCAGCTTAAATGATATCCCTACTATGAAATTTTCAGATTCTATCCATTCCCCTTCTATCTCAGTCAAGAAATAATTTTTAACAATTTGGTTCATATTTTATATCTCTTTTATAGCACTTACATTCTGCCTGAATTACAAACAAAATACAGTGTAGTTGAATCTTATACAGGTTATAAGTTCAATATTTAAAATCACATCTTGTCAATGTTACCCTGAAAAGTCATTAAATTAATACATAAAATGTATTATACAGCATTTGTGTGCCACATTAGGAGCTGACATTCAGTCTGTCAATAATATGTAACACTGAAAGTTTTCCTTCTACATTGGATCAAGTCACTGTTTCTTCACTTCAGCACAGATGAAGTAATTGGCTTGTATTTAGAATCTGTGTTGTATGAAAAAATCCCATGCCTTTTTAAACATGAAAATCAAATCTAGCTTGATGAGATGTTTAGACTATGAGAACTGAGAATGACAAAGGGGATTTCTTTTTTCTTGCCCTCAAAATTATTTTTGAAAAGCTAAGTTATCCAAAAATTTTTCCTATCATCTCAATTTTCATGACATTTGGTTGCATCCTTTCCTAAAGGTTTGGGTCCGTAAGTAGATAGATAGAAAGAAAGATAGATAAATGGAGGTTTGGGTAAAAGTATACTATTTGGAGACTATGATGGTTTAATTGCTAAGTTGTGTCTGACTCTTGTGACCCCATGGACTGTAGCCAGCCAGGCTCCTCTGTCCATGGGGTTTTCCAGTCAAGAATACTGGAGTGGGTTGCCATTTCCTTCTCCAGGGGATCTTCTAAACTTAGGAATCAAACCTGGGTCTCCTGCTTTGCAGGGGGATTCCTGAATTGCAGACGGAAACTTTACTTACTGAGTTAGGAGAAAAGGACTATGTCATATTTTAAAACCTATGTGCTTCAGAACAAACAAGAGAGTGAAAAGGAAACCCATGAAATAGAAGAGATAATTGAAAATAATATATCTGAAAAAGCTTAATATCCAGAATATATAAAGGACTCCTACAACTCAACACAATAACAAAAAACTAATTGAAAAATGAGCAAGGATTGAATAGACATGTATTCAAAGAATATTTAGAAGTAGCCAATGAGCATATGAAAAGATATTCAGAATCACTAATCATTAGAAAAATGCAAATCGAAGCCATTGTGAGTTATCACTTCACATCTTAAGATGGCTACTGTCCAAACAACAGAAATAACATAGGTTGGTAAAGATGTGAAGAAACTGGAATCCTTGTACTGTTGGTGGCAATGAAAACGATCTAGCCGCTTAGGAAAACAGTGCTAAGTTTTCATTAAGAAGCTGAAAATATAATTACCACATCATCTAGCAATCCCACTTCTGGGTATACATCACAAAAGCTTGAAAGCAGGATATCAAAGAACTATTTGCATATGTAAGCTTATTGTGGCATTATCCAAAATAACCATGATGTGGAAACAACCCAAATGTCTGTCACTGGATAAAGGGACAGACAACATGTGGTATGAGAAGGGGGCGACAGAGGATGAGATGGTTGGATGGCATCACCAACTCAATGGACATGAGTTTGAACAAATTCTGGGAGATGGTGAAAGACAGGGAAGCCTGGCATGCTGCCATGCATGGGGTCGCAAACTGAGTGGCTGAACAAAGCAACAACATTGGAAAGTGATTCAGACTTAAAAAAGAAGGAAATCCTGTCACATGGCAGACATGGATAAACCTTAAAGACATTATGCTAAGTGAAATAACCCAGTCACAAAGACACATGGTATATCATTGCACTTCACTGAGGTATCTAAGTAGTCAAACTCGCAGAAACCAGAAAGTGGAACGGTGGTTTCAGCTGCTGGGGGCAGGGAGAAAAGGGGAATTGTTCAATGGATACTGGAGTTTCAGTTTTGTAAGATGAAAAAGTTCTGGAGATCTGTTTCACAACAGTGTACATATACATAACAATACTGAGTTTTACACTTAATGGTTAAGATAATAAATTTCATGTTACTTTTTTTTTTTTTTTACCAAAACTAAAAAGGACTAAAGAATACTAACTTAGATAACTAGTTTAAATCTAGGATGCTTGGCATTATATGATGTAGTGGCTCAGTTCAAATTGTTTTGAAAGGTTTTGCAATAAAAGCATTGTTAAAAGAACAAAATTTTACTCAGATAGACCTTTGTTCAAATCTATGCTCTGCTGCTGACTAAAACTGCTTAATTTTTCTGAGCATCAGTTTCATCACATGCTAATTTGGATTATAAATAGTATCTACCTGCAGAAACTTGAAATGCATTGAAGTTCAGCATATTGTAAGCCTTCAAAAAAGATTATTATTACTATTATTGATGGTTCCATTTAAAAAATAATCATTTGTAACTTACAGTGCATATTCAAGTCTTCTTTGTTAGAAAAGGCATCTCTGACTTTGCTCATTTCAATTTATACTTGGAAGATAGGCAGTACTTTTTTTTTTCCTTCCTACTATTTTTGAAAAGGCATTCAGACATGAAATGCTTGATTATTTACTTGAATCAGGATTGAAACACTTGGCTCGTTGAAGGCAATTCTGGGAATGAGAAAAAGGGCCCCTCTTTGAGTGATTGAAGCTGGATTTCTGAATTGGATCTTTCAAAAATAATGGGATTCTTTGCCCATTTTCCATGAATTTACATTTTTCATAGAAAATTGTCTTGGATCAGATAAATTTTAAGTAACATCTCTTATTTTTCATTACTTTAAAAAATGCAGCCCTAAATTATCTTAATGTTTCTTACTCTCCCTAATATCCTTTCTGTTGGATATTTGATTCTTTCTATATTTAGTTTTCTATCCTGTGACTATTTTTAAAGTCTGTTTTTTTTTTCAGATTCGGTTTCTTATTTTTCAAGTGTGATAAATATATTCTCATGAATTTTTAGAAATTTAGCTTTGTTTTACTGTTCACTTTCTCACAAGCACTATGTTCTTTGCTTGGCAAGAATTTTCTTACTAAATTATGATTCTGTTGTGTGGTGAGTGATATTTTCTACTTTACACAGATAAGGAAACTGAGACATAGATTACTTAACTTGCCCAAGTTCCCACCCACAAAGTGTGAAGAATGGGACATGGACCCAGGTGGTTTGATTTCAGAGGTCAGGCTCTCCAGAGCTGCACAAGTATTCTCATTTTCTCAAAGATGCACTTTCAAAAGCTCCCTCTTTTTTTCCTTACCTTTATTCTCTATATATTTTACAGTCCTACTCATTTCTTTAAGGAATATCCCCATTCCCTTCAAAATGTAGATCAACATTTTAGAATGTAATGTGTTCCCTTGTGTGTTCCTGCATTTCTTACTGCATCTCTGTTCTCCCAGGTCACTGACTCACTGCTGAGGATGTCCTTGGCCTCTTTGCCCTGTAACATTCAGTTGCTAACTCCATTCTTTTACTTCTGTCTTCCAAGGAGTCTGAGCTTTTGAATGTTATTTTCCTTTCATTCAGTTCCAAGATGATGTTTGTCTCTGCTGAGCGTATTTCCTCTAAGCTACTGGAACCTTCTGTTGTGTAGATTCCTCCTTGGTGCATTTGGAATGAAGCTGCCAAATTTCTTTTTGTACATATGCTTCTGTTCCTGCAAACTCCATAGAGTTTCCTCTCATTTTCTACATTTTTCTTCTTCAAGTTTCACCTCACTCGCCTAGTATACATCTCCCATATTGTTTTCTCTCCACACCAGCTCACTTCAGAGTATCCTCTTGTTCTGAATGCTTCAATCTACCCAAACTTTCACTGTCTTTTTATTGTGGCAAGAGTTGTATTTTAATCATGCCATGTCATTCTGTGAAAACCAATGGCTACACATTCTGGAAACTTCAGCAAAGTTTTTTTATTTCTTTTTTTTAACCTGATCTACTTTATCTGCTTCCTTCATTTCTCTCATAAGAATTATGCTTTAATGATTTGCAAGAAGCTCATGATGAGGACCTGGCTTTACACAGTAATCACTCCTAAGTGAACTGTAAAGTGCTTATTGGTGCTATGATTGACGACACGAGTCATATAAGAAATCCAGGGCAATGAAAAGATCACGGGGCATACAGTCAGAGGATCTGAGTCTTTGCCATTGGTGGTTCTTCTTGTCAACCTGATTTTAGCTTCTACAATATTTCCTCTTACTCTCAGCTTTATTTGTCAAGTGAAGGATTAATAATACTTAACTCCAAAGGGGAAATTCAAGTGAGACAAAAAGCACACACATATTTTATAATTTGGAAATTGCCGTACAATAGGTACAAATTATTATTATATTGGCTTTCAAAGCACAGAGATGAAAGTTTGTCAAGCACATACCAATGTAAATAAAAATGAAAGGTGAATATGACCAGAACTGTATAAGGATTTCATTTATTCATACAGTTTTGTCTCTAGCATCAGAAGTTTTCTTAAAATATTGACATCTTCATTTAAGGTTTTATTTAATAAAAGAAAATTTCTACATAGCCTTATGAATATCTGAGTGTCTGAAGGTGGAAGGTAACATGCTTTGCTGATCTGAATATCATAATCCAAAAATAATACCATGTATGTAGTTCACAATTTCTTCATGTGATAGGATGGCTGTTCCAGCGCAGTTCATAGGGAAAACACAGATGGGTGGCAAGGACATGCATTGGCATGTGTTATTATGGGTGAAGTTCCACTTAGAAATCCTTTGCTTTCTTCTGTGAGGAGTCATCTCACTCCCACAGGATTGGTGATTTCAAGGTTTTATATCTACCCACATGTCTAATTATACAAGTGATTCATTTACAGTTTAATCTTTAAAAATAGCATATTGCAAACCAACACATAGACTCACTGGAAGCCATATTAAAAAGATTTATTATCCCATTTTATTCCCTTATGAAAAGTACTGAATTATTATATACCATTTCAAGCCATTAATGAAGACCTTTGTATGAACAAAATATGGACGATAACTAAGTTTTTTCAGTTCTTTTGAAAATGAGCTTGAACTGTTAACAGGATTCTCATTTGTTTTTTATTCTGTTGATTGCTTTGTCTTCTAGAATCGTGATAACCAACCGAGTGGTCAAGTTGCTTGTATTTATGCATCCAGACTGATACCAGCTGTTTCCTAGGACGTGCCTCACTCCACATCAGGTGAACAGATTTGTCATTTGTGTGTTAATACTTCCCTTCCTAATTTTAGGGTTGTCTTCTTTTCTGCCTCCTTGAAATTGTTCTCTGTGAATCTCTCCCCTTGGTTCCAGCTTGAATAATAATGGTTTTCCTCTAGATTATTTATGTCCTTTGCCTGTTTTTAGATAGCTACCTTGCCCATCCACTTGTTGCTCTGCCAAGAAGTGCTTGTTTACTGCTTTAATCTTTTATCATAAATCATTTTTTTTCTATATCTTAATCACTCTTCCATCATGTCTCTGAACTCCTTCCAGCTTCTCTGCACCTTTTGGATAATGAGGTGCCTGGATCTAAGCACCAGTTGCGGTCCTCCCATCAGTCCTGTCTAGGAGGATCCCATCATATCCAGGATGGTGTTTTCTTGTTCCCTTAGGTGCTCATTAGAGATATGATGCCTGTCTCTACAGGCAGAGTCAAGTGCAGCCTCATCTTCCTTACTCTCCTGCAGCTCTCTTCTGGCTTATCCTTTTTTCCAGAGTTAAAATCCTAATTTCTCTCCTCTTCTCACTCTCATTTTCTTGCTTCTAGCTCTTACTATAAGACTGTACATATCATTCTTTACTGTTTTTATATTACTCATCCTGCCTGCCTCATGACCTAATTAATTTGTTTTATTTCCCATTTTCTCTCCATTTCTTGGTTAACTTAACATCTTCCCAGTCCCACCATTTTCCAGTTGGTGATGACAACAAACCATCCATCTCTTAGTCAAATTGACTTCCTTCACTCCTCCACTGGAAAAGATACTCTTATTTCCTTATGGTTATCTAACATCCTACCTTGTCATTTTTAGACAAATCAAATAGTAGCCTGGCATCATTTTACTAGGTTTGAAAATTTAGTTTTATCAGTTCTTCGGAGAATGAAGCTATATATTCTATTTAAGACTACTGTGTGGAACCTAAAAAAATGACATTTAGTTCAGTTTTTAACCCATAAATTGTATATTTTGGGGAAGGATATGATAGGTCTCATGATTCTGAAATAGTTACAGTATAAATCATGGTTTGTGTTTCTTCAGTTCAGTTCAGTCGCTCAGTCGTATCCGACTCTTTGCGACCCCATGAATCACAGCACACCAGGCCTCCCTCTCCATCACCAACTCCCGGAGTTCACTCAGACTCACGTCCATCGAGTCAGTGATGCCATCCAGCCATCTCATCCTCGGTCGTCCCCTTCTCCTCCTGCCCCCAATCGCTCCCAGCATCAGAGTCTTTTCCAATGAGTCAGCTCTTCGCNTGACCCCATGAATTGCAGCACACCAGGCCTCCCTGTCCATCACCATCTCCTGGAGTTCACTTTAGACTCACGTCCATCGAGTCGGTGATGCCATCCAGCCATCTCTTCCTCTGTCATCCCCTCTTCTTCCTGCCCCTAATCCCTCCCAGCATCAGAGTTTTTTCTAATGAGTCAACTCTTCGCATGAGGTGGCCAAAGTACTGGAGTTTCAGCTTTAGCATCATTCCTTCCAAAGAACACCCAGGGCTGATCTCCTTGCAGTCCAAGGGACTCTCAAGAGTCTTCTCCAACACCACAGATCAAAAGCATCAATTCTTCAGCACTCAGCTTTCTTCACAGTCCAACTCTCACATCCATGCATGACCACAGGAAAAACCATAGCCTTGACTAGATGGACCTTTGTTGGCAAAGTAATGTCTCTGCTTTTGAATATGCTATTTACGTTGGTCATAACTTTTCTTCCAGGGAGTAAGTGTCTTAATTTCATGGTTGCAGTCACCATCTGCAGTGATTTTGGAGCTCCCAGAAATAAAGTCAGCCAGTGTTGCCACTGTTTTCCCATCTATTTCCCATGAAGTGATGGGACCAGATGCCATGATCTTCATTTTCTGAATGTTGAGCTTTAAGCCAGCTTTTCACTCTCCTCTTTCACTTTCATCAAGAGGCTTTTTAGTTCCTCTTCACTTTCTGCCATAAGGGTAGTATCATCTGCATATCTGAGGTTATTGATATTTCTCCCGGCAATCTCGATTCCAGCTTGTGCTTCTTCCAGCCCACCATTTCTCTTGATGTACTCTGCATATAAGTTAAATAAGCAGGGTGACAATATACAGCCTTGACACATATATATATATTTCATATATACATTTTAAATACATATGCACACATGTGTGTATGTATTCACAAGGACAAAAAGTTTGTAATCTTGGCTTCATTAATAACTTTTAAAAGCCTTCCTTTGTAAAAGAGCTGAATAATTTAAATTATTAGAAATTGTAATTTGCCTGACACTATGAAAATAAAATTATGGAGTAGACAACACTTTTCCAAATGAATTCACAATTTAGTCACACACATAAATATGTATGTGTGTGATTTCCATCCCATAATGAGTTTGTCTGGACCTCCACTCTCTAAAAGGTGACCAAAAGTTTATAGAAGATCAAATAGTTTCTCTCATAAACAGAAGAAATCAACATATATTACATTGATAACACTAAATAAGAATTTTACAGCAATGAAATGTGTTACTTATATATGCTCAGTTCAGTTCAGTAGCTCAGTTGTGTTTGACTCTTTGTGATCCCATGGACTGCAGTATGCCAGGCCACCCTGTCCATCACCAACTCTCGGAGTTTACTCAAACTCATGTCTATAGAGTTGGTGATGCCATCCAACAATCTTGTCCTCTGTCATCCCCTTCTCCCACCTTCAATCCTTCCCAGCATCAGGGTCTTTTATAATGAGTCAGTTCTTTGCATCACGTAGCCAAAGTATTGGAGTTTCAGCTTCAGCATTAGTCCTTCCAAAGAATGTTCAGGACTGATTTCCTTTAGGATCGACTGGTTTGACCTTGCAGTCCAAGGGACTCTCAAGAGTCTTCTCCAACACCACAGTTCAAAAGCATCTGTTCTTTAGTGCTCAGCTTTCTTTATAGTCAAACTCTCACATCTGCACGTGATTACTGGAAAAACCATAGCCTTGACTAGACGGACCTATGTTGGCAAAGTAATGTCTCTGCTTTTTAATATGCTGTCTAGGTTGGTCACAGCTTTTAGCTTTTCTTCCAAGGAGCAAGTGGCTTGCTTTTAATTTTAATTTCATGACTGCAGTGATTTTGGAGCCCCCCCAAATAAAGTCTGTCACTGTTTCCACTGTTTCCCCATCTATTTGCNCCACAGGAAAAACCATAGCCTTGACTAGACGGAACTTAGTCGGCAAAGTAATGTCTCTGCTTTTGAATATACTGTCTAGGTTGGTCATAACTTTTCTTCCAAGGAGTAAGCGTCTTTTAATTTCATGACTGCAGTCACCATCTGCAGTGATTTTGGAGCCCCCCAAAATAAAGTCTGACACTGTTTCCACTGTTTCCCCATCTATTTCCCATGAAGTGATGGGACCGGATGCCATGATCTTCGTTTTCTGAATGTTAAGCTTTAAGCCAACTTTTTCACTCTCCACTTTCACTTTCATCAAGAGGCTTTTTAGTTCCTCAACCACTTTACCTGTTAATTCTTTCTTTCTTCACTGCATTCTTCCCTGTCTTTCCTACTTACTTCCTTCCCTCACACAATGGTTCCTGAAGTCCTGGCATCTGCAGGATGGTGTGAGCGGGAGAGTGCTGTACCTGTGATTCTAGACCCTGTTCTCAGAGTGTTGAATTGTGCAGCCACATCAAATCATTTACCTTGTCACTTGCGTCTTCATATGTAAAAAGAGTGAGGTTCCCGAACATGATAACTGAGAATGAAGCAGCATTTTATTCACAAAGTGTAGGAATAGTGAGACAGAAATCCTAAAAAAGGTTTAGGGTTGGATTGAGAAGAGCCTCAAAAAATTGTATGTGAAAAAACAGAAGGCTTCGTGCCAAATGAATTTCATCAAAACCTTCTACAGTATGAATGTGTTTGTGTATGAAGGAAGAATTGATGTGAGGGAGGCTAAGAAAATATACTAGGGAAATATTTTAATAATCTAGTAATTAGGTAGTAAAAGCAGATAAGTGTTAGAGGTTGGAGGAAAATTTGAATCTGGTATTATGCTTTTGGGAAACAACCTTACAGTCAGTGGCTTGTCAGAGTCTTTCCACCTGGAGTGTTTTCATGGTTAATCCAGACTCCTGAATGTCCCTCTATGACTTGCTGAAACAGAGTACATGGAGATGGTGTCATACAAACTGTAAGTGTTACAATCCCCTGAATTGCTTCATATGCTTATAAGTGGTTACAAAATCTTCAGGTGAAAGAGTTGTCATTGTCACTATCAGTTAATTTTAGGGTCTAGTGTTAATAGGAAAAGGAGTACCTGAAGGAGGTTAATGGACCAAGAGATTAGGATCATGGAGGGAAAGACCAGTGGCTGTGATGAATAAGTGATGTGGTTAACCAGGCAATAGACACAATAGGTGTGGTTAGTGGGAATGGTTGCAAAAGTTTAATTAAGGAATTCTTGAGAGACCTAGGAATTCTGAGCTTCTGCTTTTAGAGGAATAGAAAACTTCTGAATGATATTGCAAATCAGTGTGCTCACACTGATTTTTAAGCAAAAATTGAGAACAGAATATTGTTGGGGGGAAATATCCAAAGTATATAAATATTTTGTTGTTTTGTTCTCTTTTGTTTTCCCCAAAGACTGATGACAATGTAAAGCAATAAATCAGTGCTTTTAATTTATTTTGGGCTTCCCTGGTGGCTCAGATGGTAAAGAATCTGCCTGCAATGTGGGAGATGCACGTTTGATCCCTAAGAGAGGAAGATTCCCTGGAAAAGGGAATGGCAACCCACTACAGTATTCTTGCCTGGAGAATTCCATGGACAGAGGAGCCTGGTGGCTACAGTCCATAGGGTTGCAGTCAGACACTGTTGAAGTGTCATAGTACACACACACACACACACCCCGGTATTTTAAAATTAACTTCAAAATTGTCACCTTTTTTGATAGTGATATAGTTTATTTACTGCCACATTTTTAGTATTGACTTATTTCAGCTATCTAAGCAAATAAGCGGGGAAGGCAATGGCACCCCACCCCAGTACTCTTGCCTGGAAATCCAATGGACAGAGTAGCCTGGTGGGCTGCAGTCCATGGGGTCGCTAACAGTCGGACAGACTGAGCGACTTCACTTTCACTTTTCTCTTTCATGCATTGGAGAAGGGAATGGCAACCCACTCCGGTATTCTTGCCTGGAGAATCCCAGGGATGGGGGAGCCTGGTGGGCTGCCGTCTATGGGGTCACAGAGTCGGACACGACTGAAGTGACTTAGCAGCAGCAGCAAGCAAATAAGAGTGAATCTTTATTTCATAAAATTTTGTTGGGTTAGTCTCTTAGTCGCGCATGACTCTTTGCGACTCCATGGACTGTAACCTGCCAGTCTCTGTCCGTGGGATTTTCCAGGCAAAAATACCATAGTGGGTTGCCATTCCCTTCTATAGGAGATCTTCCCGACCCAGGATTGAACCTAGGTCTCCTACATTGTCAGTAGATTATTTACTATTTTTTTATACAGGTAGATTATTTATTATTACCAAATAAATACAGATTATTTGGTCTGAACCACCAAAAGCTTCATAAAACGGAGGAAAAAAAATCAAAACCCAGATCTTTAAATATATCTTACTTACAAAGTAGGCTTGTGTCAGGGATAATGAAGCTTTCTATATCTCAAAATGGCATTTATTCCTGACGCATGCCAGCCTCTCAGCACAGTGACTTACTGTGTTTATCTTCATAAAGAAGAAAGTAAACTATTATGCAGACTCACTTCCATTTGGGAACCATAGTGCCAAGTGTTAATAGCATCATTATTTTCAAACAAAATGTGTTAGAAACATTACTTTTTTGTTATGGATTTCATGTGGGAATTTCCATGAAAGGTTTATATTTTATAGTCTATAATAGAGCCACATGGCATAACTATTTTTTTACAGTACCTATTATGCTAATGATCTGCAGGGTAGACAGATTGGCCCTTTAGTAAAGAAATGTTAATTTCTTAACCTCTGATACCTGTCTTTTTGAATGTATCATTTATACTGATTGAATATGGGTGGTATTTTAGTGATATATTTGGAGGGAAATTTAAACAAACACATGAAGAGATGGAGTTTGCTGATAAGTTGGTAAACATCTTAAAATTTTTTGGTATTGAATTAGAATGCCAGCAAGGCCATAAGAACTAAAGAGAGATTTGATTTTCTTAAGAGAAAAATGTGGAACTTTGTTACATTTGAAAATCCACTTGTTCTTTTAGGTGGTGGAATCAAGTTCTAACATTCTATGAAATAAATAAAAGTTGGAGACTGCTTTGCTGTATTAAGACTTCTTTATCTTATAGCATGGGCTTCCCTGGTGGCTCAGAGGTTAAAGCGTCTGCCTCCACCGCAGGAGACCCGGGTTGGATCCCTGGGTTGGGAAGATCCCCTGGAGAAGGAAATGGCAATCCACTCCAGTGTTCTTGCCTGGAGAATCTCATGGACGGAGAAGCTTCGTAGATTACAGTCCACGGGGTCGCAAAGAGTCGGACACAACTGAGCGACTTTACCTTTACCTTATCTTATGGCATAGTATGAGGTATAAATATAGTAACACCTTATTTTGTCTACATGTAGCATTCCTAAGCTAATATATATAAACTTTGTATATGAGAAGTTGATGATTCAAAACTACTAATCTTTAGAAGAAAAATCAATGTGATTGAATAAATTCAAATAAATTTGAACTTAAAAGCATATCAGGTAAAATGTTTGATGAGTCATATTGTTCACTCATGATTTCAACAGCTCAGCATTAAATTGTTGGTTAAGATGCCTCAGTTTTTAAATGAGAAATCAAAGACTGCTTACTTGTTCTCTGATAGATGCAAAAATCACTTTGTTAATGTCAGACTCTTTAATAATTTGCATTCTATTAGTATTAAAGAGCTAACCTGCATTATAAATAAATATCAAAATAAAATAAAGCAATAAACCATCAAAATATCTGAAATGGATAACCAACAAGGTCCTACTGTATCACATAGGAAATTCTGCTAAATGTTATGTGGCAGCCTGGATGGCAGGGGAATTTGAGGGAGAATGGATATATGTATATGTATGGCTGAGTTCCTTTTCGGTCCACCTGAAACTGTTACAACATTTTAATCAGCTATACTCTAATATAAAATAAGAAGTTTTAAAAAATAAAACATTAATATCTGTAAATATGGTACACCTAGAAGCTAAAAAAGCTACAATTATATTTTTATGCTGTTTCAAATAATGTTTCACAGTCACTAAATATATAAATCAATCATTTGCAAAATGTTTAACGTTTAACACCATCAGTAGGGGCTGCTTACTGATTTGTCTATAACTAAAGATTCATGTACTCTTACCTATTGCTCTCTTGTTGAAAATATATTAGGTTTCAATATGACTAAGTGTTACCAGAGATTTAATATGTATCCGTGGAAAAGGAATAACTAGTTGACCCATCAGGGAGATTAACATTAACACCATCATTTCATGATTACTGAGCTCTAATGGACAAATTAACTAACCTCCTAGTGATTTAGTGTGCAGTAATAAAAATATTTTATTAGTTATTATCTTTTAGCAACATGTTTTTAACATTTAAGAGAAATTAAAAGTATTTCTATCATGCTGAAGTGTTTAGAGGTGAAGTATATTGATAGCTTCATCTCACATTTAAAAACATCTTTTTAAAAAATCAGGTGGATTGGCAGGATGTGGAGATATGTGATAAAGGTAATATAGAAAACTATTAATCATTGAATGTTGCTGTGCACTTTAGGTTTTATAAATATTAAAAAAATTTTACAACAAAAATTTGGAAAACATTTGCAACATAGACTATTACATCATTTTTGAAATGCAATCAGTGTGATAAAATATGAAGGGAGCTGCCAATAATAACATTATATAATTCCTTATAAGTAGAAAGACAAGCTATGCTATATTTTAAAATATGAAGTATGTGTTTAAAGTAAATCTGAATTTTAGCTAAATTCCTTTCAGATGTATGTGTTTCTTGAAAAAGATTTTACTCTTTCTCCAGATTGTGTGTTTAAACCTAATTTTTTTTTATGGTCATCTATTATTTGGGGCTAACTTAAAGTTATCACTGTGTTATATTTTAATCAATGGGCTTATTCACTTTTATAGTTCTCTCTGGTGCATTTATAAAGTGCACTTTATACTGCACTTCTACTTTCCTATAACCAAGGAAACAATATGTACTACTGTATTTCAAGCCATTGCCATCCCAACCATTACTTCATTTGCAATAAAAAGCACAAAAAAACTGAGCAAGTGCATTTCATGCATGTTTATTTCTAAAGTGTTAATAAGTAAAAATGCCTGATCAGTATTGACACAGACATGGCAGACCCCCCGCATGGCAGTAGGATCTGAGTACCCATCTTTCTATCCCCTCTCATCTATTAGTCCTTCTGGGTTTTGTTCCATCTTTTTTTCTTTTTAAATAAAATATTTAACTTAAACGATCACAACATTGTTAATCAGCTATACTCTAAACACACATTTAAAAGTTTAAGTTAAAAAATATTTAACAGTCTGTTTACAGCACATGTTATCAGCCACTATGAATTATTACTATCTGACTTTAATTGGGAGCTTTAATTACTAGGAAAATTACTAAGAAAATTACTAAGAAAATAGAGTATAGGGAGAGTTTGGAACTTAGAGGTCTGTAACATCTGAACACTTCTCAGTTCAGTAGGCACAGGGGAGATAGGGGTCCAGGTGCTCAGTAGCAAGCTTTAGCGCTGTGTGCTGGAAAGGAGGAGGAGAGAACGGCCTCCTTGGGCTGAGTAGATAGAGGGAGAGGAGAGTGTCTGGGTGACTCTTTGCCACAGCTAGCAGTTTGTGGGTAATATATGGCCATACCACATGCAGTATTCTTTATAGATATGGTCAGTTCAAAAAGATCTTGGATACAAATGATGATTGAATCTCTGCCATATAATTCTACTGGTATTTTTCACTGAAACAGTTTGAATGTAAAGTCATTATGATGCTTTGGCTCCTACTAATCACCTAACTTTTAATATCATCAAGATTAGAAATTACCTGTCAATAATTAGTTATCTGTCTCAGAATCAGGGTCACAGCTTTCTGTTAATATACCGGTATGAACAAGTGCAAGTGTCTTAATTTCTGAGGCTACTTGAATTTGATTTCCATGGGCACCAACAGCAAAAGATTGACAACTATGATAGGGCTTTCTATTATTCAATTAGGTTTATAGAATAACAGAATTTACCAAGTGGGTAGCAAGCATTTGGTCAGTTTATCACCTGAATCAATATTTGTATCTGTTTTCTTAGATTTACTTTCTATAAAATTTACTTTCATAATAAGATTATCAATGTATATTTGAAGCCATATCACTAGTACCTAATCTTAGAATGTACTTTTAATATTAAATTATTATTAGCTCTGTAAATGCTCTATTATTTCACTGTTTTCCAGGTATCACCAATAGCTCTCTCTCTCTCTCTTTTTTTTTTTTTTTTTTTTTACTGTATGACGTTTCTACAAACTTCTGAGATCATTTTCATCCTTGTCAACTTACTTCTCCACAAACACAATACAGGTTTGTGTTGTGCTCATACTGTACTACTAGTCCTCTTTATAGGCAAAAATACAGATATCTTGTGACTACCAAATTTAATTTGTTCATCTGAGATCAAATTTAGTTGTGAATGTTGAAATCGCTGTCATTTGCTTGTGGTTAGCAATTATCCTCTCATATGCAGCTTTGATTTAGTTTAATAATCAGCAAGAGGTCAACTTACTCATTATTTACTTGCACATTTCAGTAAAATTTGTCCCTCAGGTGTTTGAAATAACCAAACCTAAGATCAGAAAGCACCCTCTCTGTGTAAACAAATAATTAGCTACAAATAAGTGTAGATATAAAATAAAACATAAAATGTAACAAGAAAGAGATCAAAGTGAGGGAAGCAGGAAATTTTAGGGTGATGATATTTTCCTATATTTTATTATCAGGCCATAGCAACCATCCATACTGCACGTCTGATATTGTCAGGTTGTTTTATTTCTCTCCCTCAGTTTTTGTCCCATCACAACAAAAATTTGGAATGACGGACTAAAGGATTTAAAACAACAGACCAGTTCAATTCAGTTCAGTTCAGTCCCTCAGTCATGTTCAACTCTTTGCGACCCCATGGACTTCAGCACACCAGGCCTCCCTGTCCATCACCAAATCCCGGAGCTTACTCAAACTCATATCCATAGAGTCGATGATGCTATCCAGCCATCTCATCCTCTGTTGTCCTCTTCTCCACCTGCCTTCAATCTTTTCCAGTCTCAGAATCTTTTCCAATGAGTTAGTTCTTCGCATCAGGTGGCCAAAAGATTGGAGTTTCAGCTTCAGCATCGGTCCTTCCAGTGAATATTCAGGACTGATTTCCTTTAGGATGGACTGGTTGGATCTCCTTGCAGTCCAAGAGACTCGCAAGAGTCTTCTCCAACACCACAGTTCAAAAGCATCAATTCTTTGGTGCTCAGCTTTCTTTATAGTCTAACTCTCACATCCATACATGACTATTGGAAAAACCATAGCTTTGACTAGACAGATCTTTGCCAGAAAACTAATATCTCTGCTTTTTAATAAGCTGTCTAGGTTGGTCATAGCTTTTCTTCCAAGGAGCAAGTGTCTTTTAATTTCATGGCTGCAGTCACCATCTGCAGTGATTTTGGAGCCCAGAAAAATAAAGTCAGCCACTGTGTCCACTGTTTCCCCATCTATTTGCCATGAAGTGATGGGACCAGATGCCATGATCTTTAGTTTTCTGAATGTTGAGTTTTAGGCCAACTTTTTCACACTCCTCTTTCATTTTCATCAAGAGGCTCTTTAGTTCTTCTTCACTTTCTACCATAAGAGTCGTGTCATCTGCATGTCTGAGGTTATTGATATTTCTCCTGGCAACCTTGATTCCAGCTTGTGTTTCCTCCAACCCAGTGTTTCTCATGATGTACTCTGCATGTAAGTTAAATAAGCGTGGTGACAATGAACAGTTTTGACGTACTCCTTTCTCAGTTTGGAACCAGTCTGTTGTTCCATGTCCAGTTCCAACTGTTGCTTCCTGACCTGCCTACAGATTTCTCAGGTGGCAGGTCAGGTGGTCTGGTATTCCCATCTTTTCAGAATTTTTCCAGTTTGTTGTGATCCACACAGTCCAACACTTTGGTGTAGTCAATAAAGCAGAAGTAGATGTTTTTCTGGAACTCTCTTGCTTTTTTGATGACCCAATGGGTGTTGGCAATTTGATCTCTGGTTCCTCTGCCTTTTGTAAATCCAGCTTGAACATCTGAAAGTTCATGGTTCACATACTGTTGAACCCTGGCTTGGAGAATTTTGAGCATTACTTTGCTAGCTTGTGAGATGAGTGCATCTGGGTGGTAGTTTAAGCATTCTCTGGCATTGTTGTTCTTTGGGATTGGAATAAAAACTGACCTTTTCCAGTCCTGTGGCCATTGCTGAGTTTTCCAAATTTTCTGGCATATTGAGTGCAGCACTTTCACACCATCATCTTTTAGGATTTGAAATAGCTCAACTGGAATTCCATCACCCCCACTAGCTTTGTTCGTGGTGATGCTTCCTAAGCCTCACTTGACTTCACATTCTAAGATGTCTGGCTTAAGTGAGTGATCACACCATCATGATTATTTGGGTTACAGTGATCTTTTTTGCACAGTTCTTCTGTGTATTCTTGCCAGCTCTTCTTAATGTCTTCTGCTTCTGTTAGGTCCATTGCCATGTCTGTCCTTTATTGAGCCTATCTTTGCATGAAATGTTCCCTTGGTATCTGTAATTTTCTTGAAGAGATCTCTAGTCTTTCCCATTATATTGTTTTCCTCTGTTTCTTTGCACTGATCACTGAGGAAAGCTTTCTTATCTCTTCTTGCTATTCTTTGAAACTCTGCATTCAGGTGGGTATATCTTTTCTTTTCTTGTTTGCCTTTCACTTCTCTTCTTTTCTCAGCTATTTTTAAGGCCTCCTCAGACAATCATTTTGCCTTTTTTTATTCCTTTTTCTTGGAGATAGTCTTGATTACTTCCTCTTGTACAATGTTACAAACCTCCGTCCATAGTTCTTCAGGCACTCTGTCAGATCTAATCCCTTCAATCCATTTGTCACTTCCACTGTATAATCTTAAGGGACTTGATTTAAGTCATACCTGAATGATCTAGTGGTTTTCCCTATTTTCTTCAATTTAAGTCAGAATTTTGCAATAAGGAGTTCATTATTGGTGATTGATACTGAGGCCTGGCATGCTGCGTTCCATGGGGTCGCAAAGAGTCAGACACCATTGAGTAACTGAACTGACCTGAACTGATCTGAGCCACAGTCAGCTTCTGGTCTTGTTTTTGCTCACTGTATAGAGCATTCTTTGCACTGATCACTGAGGAAAGCTTTCTTATCTCTTCTTGCTATTCTTTGAAACTCTGCATTCAGGTGGGTATATCTTTTCTTTTCTTGTTTGCCTTTCACTTCTCTTCTTTTCTCAGCTATTTTTAAGGCCTCCTCAGACAATCATTTTGCCTTTTTTTATTCCTTTTTCTTGGAGATAGTCTTGATTACTTCCTCTTGTACAATGTTACAAACCTCCGTCCATAGTTCTTCAGGCACTCTGTCAGATCTAATCCCTTCAATCCATTTGTCACTTCCACTGTATAATCTTAAGGGACTTGATTTAAGTCATACCTGAATGATCTAGTGGTTTTCCCTATTTTCTTCAATTTAAGTCAGAATTTTGCAATAGGGAGTTCATTATTGGTGATTGATACTGAGGCCTGGCATGCTGCGTTCCATGGGGTCGCAAAGAGTCAGACACCATTGAGTAACTGAACTGACCTGAACTGATCTGAGCCACAGTCAGCTTCTGGTCTTGTTTTTGCTCACTGTATAGAGCTTCTCCTTCTTTGGTTACAAAGAATTAAAAACAAACAAGCAAACAAACAAAAAAATACACAGACTAGTTACAGCTCAGTTAACATCTCAGGCAGATGCATCTTTTATTAAACAGATGCTCCTAAGACATGGGACCAGTCTGACCCCAAAGGAGCAGTTCTCCCAGTCCCTCTTGACTTCCTCCTTTTTATACTTCCCATCTTTTCCTTTTGGTTGTGCCCTGTGCACAATAGGGCTTGTACCCACCACCAATCAAGAAAGGAGATGCAAATGGGCAGCTGCAAGTTATATAATAACAGGCTCTGTTGTGTATGTCTTCCCATAATTCAGTATGCTATAATCAGATGTATTTATGTGTAGAATATTTATGAACCCTTCATGGACTCCTAGCTTCCTAAGGTTACTTGAGGAAGCACTTGTAGTTAGTTTGCATCCACTGCGTGCCTAGGGTATGTGTGCAGGAGTTGGAAAGTCTCTGTGGTTATTTTTGTAGCATATCTGTAAGCTCTCCTGGGTGTGTCTGGGATGGGGTTTAGAGGTCAGCTTGAATCCATTTCGGCTAGGCCACCCCTTGATGCTCATGCCTAACATCTTACCTAACTATATAATTAGAAAGTAATAAAACCATTCGGGACATATTTGTAATGGATTTATTTTGCAAATTAGTTTTCTGGACATTTTCATTGTTTTAATCCAAGTGAGCTAGAAAATTTGATTCTTTTTGGAGAGGTGCCAAAATTTGTCAGTTTATAATTTGAATTATAAGTTATTTAACATCTTTTATGGAGAAGGCAGTGGCAAGCCACTCCAGTATCTTGCCTAAAAAATCCCATGGATAGAGGAACATGGTAGGCTGAAGTGACTTAGCAGCAGCAGCAGCAACATCTTTTAAGAAAAGTGTATCATGAAACTTCAAGATAGCCTAGTACCTTCAATTCAGTATAACTGAATATGAAATATTAATGTAAAAAGCATTACATGAGATGCTTTGAAGATGTAGAAAGAAGGCGTGTTTAGTCATTCAGTCGTGTCTGCCTCTTTGTGACCCCATGCACAGCCCACCAGGCTCCTTTGTCCTTGGATTCTCCAGGCAAGAATACTGGGGTAGGTTGCCGTGCCCTTCTGCAAGGATCTTCCCAACTCAGGGATCGAACTTGTGTCTCTTATGTTTCCTGCATTGGCAGGCTGGTTCTTTACCACTACCACCTGAGAAGCCCGTAGAAAAGGATGGTATTCAAATAAAGTATAATAATTAAGTTAAAAACAGCATGCCTGAATGATCATCACACATATGCACAAGTTGATAATAAAGCTAGATTTTAAAGCTTGAGCTCGATTTAAAGCTTGATTTCAATATTGAAATATGTTCTACTCTGATTGTTAAATCTCCTCATGAAGAACTGTATACTTCCTGGAGTTGATTTTGAAAATGATCTATTACTGTTTGTTAAGAATATCACACTGTTTTGTTTATATGTTTGTTTTGTTCAGTTTTGCTTTAGTTTGGGATTACAAGATTTCCAGAAATTGTTTATATATGTGTAAATGTAGAGAAATTTACCTAGTTTTATTGAAGGTTTTCAAAGTAAACAATTAAGGAGGAAAAGAGACAGACTATACAGAACTAAGAGAGGGAACGAGAAAATAAACAAACTATGAATAACCATTTTCTGTATTCAATTTTTACATAGACTTTCTGTGGCAATTTACTTATGTGGATTTACTTTCCTTTTAGTCTCAATAATATTAGATAACTTCTAATTTCCTAAATGTGTGTTTATTTCTTTATTGTAGGTAATAGTGCTATTTATTTTCATTTTATATTGGCGTATAGTTGATTAACAATGCTGTGCTAGTTTCAGGTGTATAGCAAAGTGATTCAGTTATACAAGTAACTATCTGTTCTTTTTCAAATTCTTTCCCCATTTAGGTTATTACATAATACTGAGCAGAGTTTCCTGTGCTATACAGTAGGCTCTTGTTGGTTATCTATTTTAAATATAGCAGTGTGTGCATGTCAGTTCCAGACCCCCAATTTATCCCTTGCTGCTACCTCTCCTCTCTGGTAACTTTATGCTCATTCTCTAAGTCAGTGAGTCTAATCAGTTCATTTGTATCATTAAAAAAAAAAAAAAACTTCCAGTTTTAAGCAATATCATATGATATTTGACTTTCTGACTTAGTATGTTAATCTCTAAGTCCATCTATGCTGTTGCAAATGACATTATTTCGTTCTTTTTATGGCTGAGAAATCTCGCATTGTATGTATGTACCACATCTTCATCCATTCATCTGTCGATGGACATTTAGGTTGCTTCCATGTCTTGGCTATTGCAAATGGCACTGCGATGGAGATTTCTTAAAAAGCTAAAAACGGAGACACCATATAATCCAGCAGTCCCATTCCTGGGCATTATGTGGAGAAAAATATGATTGGAAAGAATACATGCATCCCAATGTTCACTGCCACAGTGCTATTTAAACATTTGTATTGCTTGGCAATTGAAGGAAATTCAAGTTGATATGAAATTTTTCAATATATAACTTGGTTAAATTATTTTTTAAGACACTGGAAACATTGTTTTGAAATATTATTTTATCTCACATTTACAATGAAAGGAACTCAACAGGAAACAAACAAGCAAACAAAACAACACTGTCACCATGAGGGATGTCAGTGTGAAGAAAGTCAGCTTTGGTTTGTCTCCAGCAGGGCTTAATTTTGGTACCACAATAAGGACACTGTTATACCAGGCTACTGTCTACCTGGTGAACTTAGATATAAACTTGAAAACAACAATATAGAAAAGTTTCATTGACTATAATCTTCTGGCTACAAATCTGGCAAGAGCTAGAAAATACAGAAGAATGAAGGAGATATTAAAATAAAGCTTGAAGAGTCAAGCAGTAAATTGATTTGTATGTTGTATTAGCAAATTCTTCTGCAGATATAACTTGGTGGGTGATGCTACTTGTAGTGATACATTTTAAAATTTCCTAGAAAAGCACTTAGAATGAAAATTTCCAAAGGTTTTCAGTTCATAGTAATTAAGCTCAGTAACATTTCCATGGCACCATTAAGCCAACAAATGCACAAAAAGCAGGAGTTCTGCTTATTAAATAGTCACAGTCATACAGCTTATTAGTTCCAGTGACTCAGACAGTAAAGAATCTGCCCTCAGTGTAGGAGATCTGAGTTCGATCCCCGGGTCAGGAGGATCCCCTGGAGATGGCAATGGCAATCCACTCCAGTATTCTTGCCTGGAGAATTCCATGGACAGAGGAGTCTGGCAGGCTACAGTCCATGGGGTCACAAAGAGTTGGACACGACTGAGTGACTAACACAAGCCACTTAACAAGTATTTATGTTCTGACAGCCTAAATCAAAAGAAAAAATAAAATTAATAGTTTTATTCTTAGATAACCATAATCACTTATTGATGGGTGTGTGTGTGTGTGTGTGTGTGTGTGTGTGTGTGTGTGTGTGTGTGTGTGTATGTGTATGTATGTATGTGCTGGGCACTGCACAACTTCTCAAACCTTGGAAACAAATTGAACACTGTCATCTTGACTACCTGTTCCACATGGATTTTTAGAAGACACTTGCTTTTTAATCACATGACCTGCTGAAAACCCAGCTTTGCACAGCTATGCTGTCCTTGAAAGGAACTGTGAAATACCTGGACTAGTAATTTGTAAGGATGCAACATCTGTGTCTAACAGATGTTGAATGCTGTTGTGTTTACCTTGACATTTTACAATATCCCTCACCACATCCTGTAAGCACTCTTAGCACTCCAGGATGTCTTGGCACACAGGTTTGGAATCATGTAGACTATTAGATGCTAATATGAATCATAGGCCCTGAATCTTAAAATTGAGAACTCAGAAAACCTCTGCCAGAGTGAAAGTAAATGGAAATCACTGTAAAGCAAGCATTTTTTATTCTTTAACATATATTATTCTTTAATCTCAGTTTTCTAGATTTTTTAGTCTTAGTTATTGCAGATATTTCTCAAGATTCACAGTATAATTTTCTGTGGCTTTGGAAGTTTGATGTTAGCAAATCAAACGACTGTGCCAGCAGTTGTTTGGTACAAATGTTGCTTATATATTTTAACAAAATAATATTATCAGAGTCTATGGAGTTCAGTTCAGTTCAGTCGCTCAGTCGTGTCCGACTCTTTGCAACCCCATGAATCACAGCACTCCAGGCCTCCCTGTTCATCACCATCTCCCAGAGTTCACTCAGACTCACGTCCATCGAGTCCATGATGCCATCCAGCCATCTCATCTTCGGTCGTCCCCTTCTCCTCCTGCCCCCAATCCCTCCCAGCATCAGAGTCTTTTCCAATGAGTCAGCTCTTCTCATGAGGTGGCCAAAGTACTGGAGTTTCAGCTTTAGCATCATTCCTTCCAAAGAATTCTCAGGGTTGATCTTCAGAATGGACTGGTTGGATCTCCTTGCAGTCCAAGGGACTCTCAAGAGTCTTCTCTAACACCACAGTTCAAAAGCATCAATTCTGCAGCGCTCAGCCTTCTTCACAGTCCAACTCTCACATCCATACATGACCACAGGAAAAACCACAGCCTTGACTAGACAGACCTTAGTCGGCAAAGTAATGTCTCTGCTCTAGGTTGGTCATAACTTTTCTTCCAAGGAGTAAGCGCCTTCTAATTTCATGGCTGCAGTCACCATCTGCAGTGATTTTGGAGCCCAAAAAGATAAAGTCTGACACTATTTCCACTGTTTCCCCATCAGAGTCTATTAGGACATTTTAAATTTTGATATGGCATTTTAAAAGTTGGACTAAATGTTTTTCAAAGTTTCCAACTACACATTTTTCCAGCTACCTTTACTCAGCAATCTATGAGATATATGAGAGGAGACTTTCTATCTTCTCATGTGTGTGTCCTAACTGCAAATAAACCCTGGGGTGCTGTAAGTCAGGGGATTTGAACTAATTTTCCATTTTATCTCATTTTTGCATTTCAGTAACCCAGTTAACTATATAAACATTGTTTCCTTTTAAAAACAAATATCTTATAGAAATGTGTATTTAATCTTAGCTAAGGAACTCAGTGGATCTTATTTGGATTATTAGAAGAAATCAAATATAAGAATTTTTAAACTAGATGATGTTATCTGTTTCCTGAACAATAAACTATGAGAACGATCAGTGTCCCCAACTGAAGGCTCAGAATCAAAAACTAAAGCAAATTATATTAAAGTGAATTATCAGGAATATAGATCAATTTTTAAGTGAAAAGTGAAACACAAAATATAATAGAGCTCCTCTTACATGTCTCTCATGGGGGGCTAATACTGATCATTCATGAAGATACCTCATTCCTATCACTGACATACACATGATTTTAAATTCAGATTTTGAATTATTTTTTTCTCATCTGTTCATTTCTTTTGGTAGATCTAGATTTATTTATTTTTTTAATCCTAATTTCCTACCACCTACTTTGTTAATAAAGTTTCCATACTTGTAAGTAGATTTAGTCATCATAATCTCCGGTATGGTAACAATTAGCTGGCTTTCATAGCAGGGATAACTGGTTTAATTTTTATTTAGTGGCTGAAATCATTTCTTATATACTTGATAATCAGTGTTTGAAGGAATGAAACCCAGAACTGGTGCTGGCAGGCTGGTTTGTCTGGGACCTTGTGAATTCGCTCAGCTAAAAAACTTTAAAAAATCTAAAGAGGTAAGTAGCAGGGAATTGGTCACATAAATGAAGGCTATATGGCTATATGGAGGTAGTGGGAAGGGCATTTCACCTGTGTTATATACACAAGACTGACTCTGGTTGTTCCATATCTAACTACAAGAGCAGAAAGCAATAACAGCCTACATTGTGATTTACAATATCTAGGTAACTTCCCAGTTAGCTCAGTGGTAAAGAATCTGCCTGTCAATGCAGGAGACATAGGAGACGCCAGTTCAATCCCTGGATTGGGAAGATCCTCTGCAGGAGGAACTGGCAACCCACTCCAGTATTTTCACTCGGGGTAGTTCCATGGACAGAAGAGTCTGGTGGGTGACAGTCCCTGGGGTTGCAAAGAGTCAGACACGACTGAAGTGACTGAGCACGCACACAGTGAAGTAAACTGTTAGGAGAAAATAACAATATGTAAATAATATGGTACTGGAAGAGACAATAATTTGATATTTCTAACTTCATAAAATTCTGTCACCAAAATGTTAGAAATACAAGTGTGTGTATCTATATGTGTACATACATATACGTACTTATATATGTGTATGTGTGTACATGTGTTTCCAGATGTTACATCTAAATGGATCATGGCATTATATTTTTCATGATTGGTATTGTATTGCTTTCTAGCTAGGTAACTAGTCACAGGTCTGTAGATAGAGACAGATTTACAGACAGTTGGAAGTAGGGGTGATTAGAAAGGTGGATAGAATCTCTACCCCTTTGCCTACAACTATGAGTGAATAATGTTGACATTGTTGTATGCAGCACAATGAACCCCTCCTTGGAGGAATGAAAATGTTTACTTTCTTCCCTCACTTCATCCTAACTGCTGAATCAAAGAGCCTTCTTTTGTACTTTACATTCCTGAGGCTCTTTTCTTGAGGTGTTCATGTTAAATTTGCTACACCTCTGAGTACCCACCCAGATTTGCAACATAGTTTTTTAGCCTGCTTCAAAAGTTTACTGCCTTATTACCAAAAGTATCTGAAGATCTTGCTCTTCATACACACACACACAAACATATAATATATGAAAAGACTGGTTCTTGTCATTTCTCTATTTCTTTTATCTATGAAGTCTGCCACTGTGCTGTTTTTCCTTTTGAAAATATGACTAATTTATTTTTTATAAATATAATGACATGCTATTTTAAATACAACATTAAGTAAAGGATTTAAAAATAGTATGTGAAATGTGATGTTGTGTGCAGGTAAACATATATATACTGTAAAAAGTTGGAAAACAATACAAATATAAGGTAGACTGCATTATCTTTTTATACCAACTAGTTTTTCTTTATGTGTATGTGTTTTGAATCTCTGTTTGTTTTGTATTTGGGTCATTAAAAATAACTTCATTTTGCAAATATACTATAATTTCTACCCAGTATAGGTCCTTCTCTCCACCAGATATTTTATAATTTTTGTTATTAAAAAAATATTATCTTGCTCGATGAGATTGACTCATGAAAGTTTCCTGTTCTTTCATGTAGGTTCTTTCCTATGAATTGTATTTTCAGGACTCCAAGTGTCCAGTAAAGTAGCCAAGTTAGCTTTTCAAAGGTCAAGTTTCTCTGATATTTTTGACAGATTGAGATTTAAACTGTCTATAAAATGGTAAGGGGAGAGATGCAGTTTTCTAATTTGTCATTCAGTTCTTGAATACCTTTAGAATTAAAGATAAACAACAACAATAGCATAACATGCATCAGTATTTTCTGATTATATTATTGTTTGATTTAAGAAACATACTTTTGTCTATACCCTCCCCAAACAATAATATGTTGTTCAAATCATCACATCTGTGTCAATACTTCACAATTTTTATTTGGCTCCATTCATTCACTTACTTGTGATTTCTTTCATTCTCCATAATAAGTTGAACATGTCTTATATGCCAAATATTATGCTAGAATAGGAATAGAATAAAGGATAAAAGTAGAAGCTTCTAACCTCCTAATTCCTATACTTCAACAGAACCATTCCAGGAAGAGGTTAAAAATTTGGAAGATAGATTATTGTGACTCTGTCATTTATATTGAACAATTCAGAGCCTTGAAGCATTCTTAATGAGGTTTCAAGGATTATATTTTTCTTCCTTTTCTTATAAACAAATAAATTAAACCAAACTAAACACTAATAAAAGCCAAGCCAGAACTGTGTATATTATCCAGCTGCTCCAGGATTTCCCTCCAAAACTTATTTGTTCTCCTTAGTTAAGTACAGTGGTCACCAAAGCCAGGTTGATATGAAATGACAATTTTCCCAACTTTGAGATGTTAATCATTGGATTGGCAGAAAAGTAAGAATCCACGGTGAATCCTAATCAAATCCTATGAGATATTAATATTTGCTTTATGTTAATAATATGTTTCAAAGTAAGTGGTGAAGGGCATAAGGGATATAAGCACAAACACAACTTTAATTTTGGACTCTAGACTCACATAAAAGTATTGAATATTTGTGTGTGCTTGCATGCATGCTAAGTCACTTCAGTTGTGTCCAACTCTGTGCAACCCTATGCACCGTAGTCCCCCAGGCTCCTCTGTCCGTGGGGATTCTCCAGGCAAGAATACTGGAGTGGGTTGCCATGCCCTCCTCCAGGGGATCTTCCCAATCTAGGGATTGAACCTGTGTCTCTTAAGTCTCGTGCATTGGCAGTCAGGTTCTTTACCACTAACTCCACCTGGCAAGCCCGAATATTGCAGAATGACTCAAAAAAAGACTATGTATAAATGCTTGGAAATCTTGATAAAGATCCTCACAGAAATTCTGGTGTTTGTATAAATTATGTTCATTTTTCTGTCACGTCAATTATGCCTACAACTATGAGTGAATAATGTTGACATTGTTGTATGCAGCACAATGAACCCCTCCTTGGAGGAATGAAAATGTTTACTTTCTTCCCTCACTTCATCCTAACTGCTGAATCAAAGAGCCTTCTTTTGTACTTTACATTCCTGAGGCTCTTTTCTTGAGGTGTTCATGTTAAATTTGCTACACCTCTGAGTACCCACCCAGATTTGCAACATAGTTTTTTAGCCTGCTTCAAAAGTTTACTGCCTTATTACCAAAAGTATCTGAAGATCTTGCTCTTCATACACACACACACAAACATATAATATATGAAAAGACTGGTTCTTGTCATTTCTCTATTTCTTTTATCTATGAAGTCTGCCACTGTGCTGTTTTTCCTTTTGAAAATATGACTAATTTATTTTTTATAAATATAATGACATGCTATTTTAAATACAACATTAAGTAAAGGATTTAAAAATAGTATGTGAAATGTGATGTTGTGTGCAGGTAAACATATATATACTGTAAAAAGTTGGAAAACAATACAAATATAAGGTAGACTGCATTATCTTTTTATACCAACTAGTTTTTCTTTATGTGTATGTGTTTTGAATCTCTGTTTGTTTTGTATTTGGGTCATTAAAAATAACTTCATTTTGCAAATATACTATAATTTCTACCCAGTATAGGTCCTTCTCTCCACCAGATATTTTATAATTTTTGTTATTAAAAAAATATTATCTTTCTCGATGAGATTGACTCATGAAAGTTTCCTGTTCTTTCATGTAGGTTCTTTCCTATGAATTGTATTTTCAGGACTCCAAGTGTCCAGTAAAGTAGCCAAGTTAGCTTTTCAAAGGTCAAGTTTCTCTGATATTTTTGACAGATTGAGATTTAAACTGTCTATAAAATGGTAAGGGGAGAGATGCAGTTTTCTAATTTGTCATTCAGTTCTTGAATACCTTTAGAATTAAAGATAAACAACAACAATAGCATAACATGCATCAGTATTTTCTGATTATATTATTGTTTGATTTAAGAAACATACTTTTGTCTATACCCTCCCCAAACAATAATATGTTGTTCAAATCATCACATCTGTGTCAATACTTCACAATTTTTATTTGGCTCCATTCATTCACTTACTTGTGATTTCTTTCATTCTCCATAATAAGTTGAACATGTCTTATATGCCAAATATTATGCTAGAATAGGAATAGAATAAAGGATAAAAGTAGAAGCTTCTAACCTCCTAATTCCTATACTTCAACAGAACCATTCCAGGAAGAGGTTAAAAATTTGGAAGATAGATTATTGTGACTCTGTCATTTATATTGAACAATTCAGAGCCTTGAAGCATTCTTAATGAGGTTTCAAGGATTATATTTTTCTTCCTTTTCTTATAAACAAATAAATTAAACCAAACTAAACACTAATAAAAGCCAAGCCAGAACTGTGTATATTATCCAGCTGCTCCAGGATTTCCCTCCAAAACTTATTTGTTCTCCTTAGTTAAGTACAGTGGTCACCAAAGCCAGGTTGATATGAAATGACAATTTTCCCAACTTTGAGATGTTAATCATTGGATTGGCAGAAAAGTAAGAATCCACGGTGAATCCTAATCAAATCCTATGAGATATTAATATTTGCTTTATGTTAATAATATGTTTCAAAGTAAGTGGTGAAGGGCATAAGGGATATAAGCACAAACACAACTTTAATTTTGGACTCTAGACTCACATAAAAGTATTGAATATTTGTGTGTGCTTGCATGCATGCTAAGTCACTTCAGTTGTGTCCAACTCTGTGCAACCCTATGCACCGTAGTCCCCCAGGCTCCTCTGTCCGTGGGGATTCTCCAGGCAAGAATACTGGAGTGGGTTGCCATGCCCTCCTCCAGGGGATCTTCCCAATCTAGGGATTGAACCTGTGTCTCTTAAGTCTCGTGCATTGGCAGTCAGGTTCTTTACCACTAACTCCACCTGGCAAGCCCGAATATTGCAGAATGACTCAAAAAAAGACTATGTATAAATGCTTGGAAATCTTGATAAAGATCCTCACAGAAATTCTGGTGTTTGTATAAATTATGTTCATTTTTCTGTCACGTCAATTTTGATGTGAAAAAGATATCTCTATGCTGGGAATCTCTTCCCCTCTATTTCATAGCAAAGCATGTTTTCCTCATCTGGGACAAGCATAACGGGTTCTGATCTCCATGTCTTTTACAGAAGTTTAAAAGCTAGCTTTAATTTCACCTTTCATTTATTTAATTAATCTAAATTTTACAAGTGGTACTCAATTCACTTATTCAAAAACTTTCATTTGTCGAAACGGCACATTCAGTTTCCTTTTTCAATTGTAAATTCTGTGAAATCTGAATATAGACTAAGTATTTCTGATGAATAACATTCAAATAGAAAAATGCTGAAAGTGTAAAATGTGCAGCTGGTTTGGAAGACTTAGAATGAAAAACAGCAAGTGTTTGATTAACACTTGATCTATTGATTACATGTAAAAGTGATATTTTAATATATTGGATCGAATAGAATATAAAAATTGATTTCATCTGTTACTTTTTATGTGTGTGTGTGTTAGTTGCTCAGTTGTGTCCAACTCTTTGCAACCCTATAGACTGTAGCCCAATAAGCTCCTCTGTCCATGGAATTCTCCAGGCAAGAATCCTGGAGTGGGTTGCCATGCCCTCTCCAGGGCATCTTCCCAAACTGGAGATTGAACCCAGATCTCCTGCACTGGAAGCAGAACTCACATGGCTGCAAATTTTTTTTAAGTAAATTTCTTGCAGTATATTTTTATTGGATAGAACTAGTATATATTTTAGAACTGATTATATTAAATGTAGTATTACATTATTGTTGTTCAGTCTCTTAAGTTGCGTCTGACTCTTTGCGACCCCATGGACTGTAGCACACCCAGCTTCCCTGTCCTTCAGTATCTCCCAGAGTTTGAGCAAACTCATGTCCATTGAGTTGATGATGCCATTTAACCATTTCGTCCTTTGTCATCCCCTTTTCCTCCTGCCCTCAATCATTCCCAGTATCAGGGTTTTTCCAGTGAGTTGGCTCTTTGCATCAGGTGGCCAAAGTATTGGAGCTTCAGTTTCAGCGTCATTCCTTCCGATGAGTAATCAGGATTGATTTCCTTTAGTATTGACTGGTTTGATCTCCTTGCAGTCCAAGGAACTCTCAAGAGTTCTCCAGCACCACAATTCATTATACTATTACATATACTAACATATTTTATGTTATTTTTATCTCTATCTTGAAATTACTATGACAATAAAACTATTAACATTAACTTCAGAACTTATATGTCAGGTACTCTGGTAATTACCTTACTTCTATAGCTGACTATATGAGTGTGCATGTCACCTCATTTGCATACCTAATTGCATGTAGCATTGTGCTTGGTGTGTAGTAGATACCATTATCATTGTTATGAATGAGTAATTTTTAAGATGCTCTTATTGGAAGTAATTTTTGCTTCATGGGTAAAGATATGAGAGACAGAGCTATTGAAAAGAGGATTAAAAAAAAAAAGCTTTAGCAAATTGCCTGAGGTAGACTTCTTTGTTACTTTTGCTAATTAAGGTGGCAATATCTTAGCATTTGCTGTTGAAAGAGAAATTCTTTTCACTTCATGGCTCAGAAGAGAAGTATTCAGAAAAAAAAATGTGTAAGATGGGTTATATTTATTTTAAGAAACTATCACTCAACCAAAAAGAGAAAAGGTTATTACATTCACATCATATTGCTTGTCTGGGAAACTTTCTAGTGAGAAAATGAACAGAGCCATAAAATTAAAGAAAATATTGACAGGGTTTTTTCAGATATTAAGAAATAGCAGCCCTTCTTTCCTTTCTTATGCTGACTCTCTGGGATCTGTGAAACCAAACAAATATCAAAAGGCTTTATTCTTCTTTCTAAAAGTTGTCTACATCCTGTTCTGTGAGATCCGTGATGAATGAAAATTGGGAAAATGCTGTATTACCATGGAGAACAATTAAATAAAAATAGGACCACCATGAGATAGATTCCTTATTTCCCTGATGTAGTCTGTGTATTTTATAAATAAATTATGACATATTCAGAAAGTTTTTTATTGTGGAATTTTAAATAATGTTGTAATTTCATGTCTTGAAATACATTTTGACTTTTAAAGTAATAAAATTCATATGGAAGTAACTCTAACTGATATTGAAGTTGTAGATGAAACTAAACACTTTCTCAACATTTTGCTAGGTATTTTTGCCTCAAACATATGCTATGTTTGTAAAGAAATGACTTTTTAAGCTTTAAGTAAAGCATTGAATAATTTAAAAAGTGAGAGACAAACACCCAGCAAATTGTTTTTTAGTGATGTTAACATATCATAGTTTAGAAATTCTTATGTACCCAAACCAACTAAAATTCATTGCCAGTTCAGTTCAGTTCAAAATTCATTGCCAACTTCCATATAATTCACAGAAACATTGTGTTTTTGTTTTTCTTTTCTTGTTTTGGGGGCGGGGTGGCTGTCATATTTAAATAAGACATCAAGGTATTAAAGCTCTGTTTAAATGCATTTCTAACTCTTTTCCTATTCTCTGTTTTTGAGTGCAAAGTGCATTGCACACATCATAAATTAATATGAGAGACCCCCAGTAGGGTCTCTCAATGGCAACTTTATAAACCAGGCCCTTGTTTATTCTGTGTGTGGCCACTTTGGTTATTAGTAGGAGTTACACTGAATGCCTTTTCCCAGATTTATGAGACTTGGCACAAACCTTGAGAAAACAAAACCTCACTTCTCTCAATAGAAAACATTATTAGATACTAAATAAACATTAATTTAGGTAAACTGGTACTACTCAGTCCAAGAGGAAAATGCTTTTAGTTAGATTTCATTCTGATGAGTGAAAGAATATAAGAGGGGAAATTGCTTTATAGAAGATCACAAAGAAAGGACATTAATTTAAGTGATGGCTAAGACTGTTCTTAGCATACCTTCATGCTCATTCACGAAGGACAGTGCTCCTCTGCCAGGGAGACATGCATCATCCCCTTGTCCCAGTGGAGAAGGGTCAGGAGAACACACACTCTTTTTAAGATTAGCACAGAATCCCTGATAGCACGATGATTAATTTTCTCTGAATTCCAACAAAGGCTTTGGGAAATAGGCATCCTGTGCAGTTAGTTAACACATGGGTTTTAAATAACTTGATAACATTGAAATTTATGAACAGGTTAAAGCAGTTTTAAAAGGATAACTTGAACCTATCTTTTGTCAAAAATTAATGTCATAGAAAAAGGGAGGGATGATCTACATGCTAGGTTAAAAATGAGAGCAACACAGCAACTAAGTAAAATGTGTCACATGGAATTGGACCCAAGTTGGACAAAGTAATTGTAAAGAACAATTTGGGGACAATCCTGAAAATTTTAATAAGGACTGGATATTAAATAAAATGAAATTTTATTGAATTGGAGGAAAATGGAGGTAATTAACTTATAAATATACAAAATAGAATATTTGATATGATCTCCTTGTGATAAAATATATAGGATAAATGGAAAGATAAACAAGATTTTAACAGTGGTAATCTCTGAGTGGAGTGTGAATAGAAATATAGATGTTTTTATTTTCTTTTTTTTGCTTGTCTATAGTTTAACTATACAGAGTGCAAATATGCAACTTAAGTAATAATTACAATCTGTTATTAATAAAATAATTAACGAGCAGTAAAATTTGCCTTGATACTTATACTAAAATATTGTGTATTGTGAAAATGTAAAAAAAACCCTAAACATCAGTCATTACATTGGGTTATGTTTTTGTTTTACGGTGTAGAATACCACAGGTTGTTTTAATGATATTTTTTTTCTTGCTAATAAACTAGTTTTACAAAGGGCAACACTAGAACTTTGCTAAGAAATAATCAAGTCTCTTTCTCTACAGTAAGAAGGCTAAAACAGGTACGTTCTTCTTTTGAGATTTATAAATGCATTTTGAAGTTTTAGGGTAACAAAACAAACTACAAAACAGACTATTGCTCTAATAAAACTTTTTCAAACTTCTTTCACTCCCATCCCTGATCATGTTATGCATTCATTCATTCAGCATGAGGCCATTCCCTCAGGAAAACTTCTTGAAACTTAGATTAAGTAGGCTTGGCTCTTAATAAGGACTCTGTGGTAATCAGAAACTGTTAGTAATGTGTTCATGTCTTGCAAGTTGTAGACTATAGATTCTGCAGAGTAAATGACAAATGACAGAATTAGGAAATAAATTAGAACTCTATTATAATTTATAGCACCAAATTGTGTGCTGATGTTTGAAGTAACACCATGATGAAGACTATCTCAATTATTTTCTTTTAATGTAAGTGTCTTTTACATATTAGAACAAAACGCACCTTAAAGACCATCTTCACTAATCCCTTCATTTAAAGATGAGGGATATCCAAAGATAAAATAATTTGTCAACAGTCACACTGACATTTATTGGCAGAACTTAAACCAGAACTTAATTTATGTGACTTACACTATTGTGCACTTTTACTCTGTCACATTAAAAAGTTTTCCTATTTGAGGAAGGGAGGAAAATGAAGAAATTAATACACATTGTAGAAAATCATATTGAAGTTACAAATGAAAGTTTGATATTACACTGATTTCTCTTGGAGGATCAGATATCTCCCTCTAAAAATTTAAGAACAGTAATCTCAAACACATTAGTTCAGTTCTGTTGATGTGGTGTTTTTATTTTAGCCCATTATATAACATGTAGTGTCATATACTATCATTCAATTTATTTAGTTCTCATGTTCAGGAAACATGTATCTATAGTAAGAATTATGAAGTCCAAGAAGTCATGTCTTACTTATCTCAAGATTGATTGAATATGAGATAAGTTGATTTTATTTTTAATCTGAATTGGATTTCAAGAAGGAATAATTGCATTCTTCAAAAACTTGTTTTGAATTTCTCTTTTCAATTTTCATGTCAACTAAGATATTATGGTTTGTAACCACATCATGAAAATGCATTTGGACATTTTTATCATCCCACTTGGTATAGTGAGAGAGGAAAAATGTCATGTTAAAAAAAAAAAGGAAGAAAGGTCAGAGGCTATTTCTTTACACTAAGAAAATCATTCTCCTTCTAGTTAAGGTAGAGGAAACATGACTTTTTTCTAACCCTCTATGCCCAGCAAGTACAAATCTCCAGATGAGAACTGTCATTGCTTTGAATGCAGTAACTTTTTTAAAAAATGGAAATGTTTTAAATGTTCACAGTTAAGCCTGCTTAATGTCACTTAAATTGTCCCATTTAGATGGTAACTTCCCCATCCCAAGTCTTTATCTCTTCTGTTTTCCTCTATAGCAGTTCCCACAATGTGACTTATTATATATTTCCTTTGTGTTTATTTCCTGTTCCTTTTTCTAAAATACTAGTGCTTGTATTTTAGATACCATTGATCTGATCACCAAGGGTGATATTTTTCTATATTCACTTGGTATCTGGAGTATCTGGAAAGGTGCTTGACACTTGGGACACTTAGAATGTGCTCAATAAATATTCTCTTGAATGAAAAAGTCAATTAATAGTCGTCCACAGTAGTGGTTCAATTATTATTTTAAATCAGATAAAATAGAATATTTGTCTCCTTATGTTAACAAATATTTTATATTTATTATATATTGTAAATCACATCAGACATTTAATTTTACTAGTATATCAGTAAATATTTTTCATATATGTGCATTAAAATTATAGGATACATTAATAGTAGCCTGCAGTAATATTTTAACTGCTCAATAATTTCAGCAGATAAAAAATTAATTTTATCCATTTTGATAATTCTTACTTTTTCTGCTGTGCTGATCATTTAACTCTATGATTTTAACCCTCACCTAGAGAAGACAAAAAGAAATTATTAAGTTTGTTGTTACTGTTCCATAGTGGGAATAATTGCTTATTCTGCAAAAGCATTTTAAGTTACAGTGTTTATCATTTGTCTCATTTTTTATAATGAAATAGAATGTATGCCTTAGTCTAGCCACAAAAATGAGATAATTCTGTAGCATTTCATGAGTTCTAAGATGAATATTTTTTCCTGTTTTACCACCTCTAAAAACAAGATGAGTCATACAAACAATGGCATATTATAGCTTGACTGGCAACATTTTTTTCTTAATAATTTTGTTTCTCTCACTCATTTCACAATTGTTTAATGTCCTCTAACAGAAAAATATAACATGTGTGACTGTTCTAGTGTTTTTAATAACTGTTTCTAGATTTCTAACAACTGCTATATTACTAAATTCTGTTGTTCATTTTACTTACAAGTTTATGTAGTGACATTTAATATCAAAAAGTAAATGTGTTCACTTGCCATAAGTAAATTTATGGCAAATTTCTCTAATACTCTTGTTTATATTTATAGTATGTTTCAACAAAAGCAGCCTAGATATTTCAAGATGTCTCATTTTCTTTTCTATAAATGTCCAACCATTTCAAATATGATTAAAAGCTATACTGATAATAATAATTATAAAAATAAATTACTCTTTTTTGACTTTGCAATCTATAGATTTTTTGTGAGAAAGACAAAAATATTTTCAAAATCCAAGTAGTATAACTATCTTGTTATATTAGTGTCATGTTATTGTAGCTTTAAATTTAAAGTGCTTGGTGAAGCAAAATTTCAAAACTTTATAGAAAAGCAGTTAATTTGAATAGTAGCTTTTTTGTACTTTATGCATCTATATTGAAACTTTTCCTGGGTCTTTGTTCCTGTCTTGAAATTCTTGAATGATTATATCTGTGATACACTTGTATTTTCTTGAGTAAAGCTGATTTTTTTAAATCACTCTGAAATGTTTTCACAAAATGATAGTCAATACTATACTTACTATATGTATGGATATTGAGATACAATCTAAAAATAAAGGTTAGTGTTCTTATTGCTAATAAAGTTAGCAATGTATATATGTCTGTTAGCAACTGTCCATATGGCTTTTTAATTTTGGGAAATTGGAAGCAATTCGTCATGACTAGATCTGCCATACTGGAATTTTAGACTTAGAAAATACCTTAAAATTCCAATGGTTCCTGATTCCATGTTTTGAAGAAAAGTATAGACAGACCTAGAGAGGTCTGTCTTTGTTTGTTTGAACCTGCTATAACAAAATGCTGCCGACTGGGTAACACAAATACCAGAAATTTATTGCTGGCTGTTTTAGAGGCTAGAAGTTTAGGATCAAGGTGACAGCATGGTTGCCTTCTGGTGAAAGCCCTCTTCCTGGCTCATAGCCAGTGCTTTTTTCTTGTGGCTTTTCATGTTTGGAAGAGCTAAGAGGTCTTTCTGGAGCTTCTTTTTATAAGACATTAATCCCATCCATAGGCTTCCCTGGAGGCTCAGTGGTGAAGAACCTGCCTGCCAATATATGAGAGATAGGCTTGATATCTCATCGGGAAGATACCCTGGAGAAGGAAATGGCAGCCCACACCAGTATTCTTGCCTGGGAAATCCTATGGACAGAAGAGCCTGGTAGGCTACAGTCCATGAGGTTGTGGAAGAGTCAGACACAAGTGAATGACTAAACAACAACAATCCAATTCATGAGGGTTCACCCTCATGACCTAACCACCTACGAAAGGCTCCCTTTACAAACACCATCATCTCTGGAGGTTAAGATTTCAACATACAAATTTTATGGGGGTTGAAACATTCGGACCATAGCAAAGTCGTATAAATTATCTGAGGAGAAAAAGCTTGCCGGTGGCAGAAACCGGCCTTAAATTAATATCGGGAATCCATGATGATATGTCTTTCTTCAAACTGATAGTCAAATATTTATTTACACTGTGATGTTTTCCATTAAAGACCCTTCCATTAAAACAAGAAGATATTGGTCAGCTATGGTTGCTGTTAAAAAGAGTGAAAAATTCTGAGTGTTTGACAATGGAATATCTTGATTTTGCCTTTTGTGTTGATTGCTCGAAATGTGATTTAAAGTAATGGAGTCATTCAAACAATGTGAGTGTTAATGATATAGTTTGATATTAGCTTCTAATATAACCTTATTAGATTTGATATGTGTAAATTAACATATATTTCAATGTTAAATGCTTTAAACACCAGTTTACATATTTAGTCCATATTCTTCATGTATTACATAGATCTTCTAACATAATGTCATCTGTATAAATAAGTGAACACAAAATGAACAGTACTGTAACTGCTGTGATATTTTGGTACAAGAGTGTTGAGTGGTAGCATATCCTATAGTTTTAAGAATATGAATATTGTTATCTCAGATTAACTCATAAACTAACTCCATGAGGTACTTTTCTCTTCACTGACTAGAGTTACACTGAATTTGTTGTGTGTACAGATACATTGTCTGTCAGCCATGAAATGAAACCATATTTTATGTTTGCCCATTCTTTCTTTTTAAACTTCTAATCAATTCCATGTTGATTGTATTATCAGACTTTTTGATCCACCTTTGTTAACAGTTTATTAACTAGTGCCTAAGGGATAGCATTATGTTTCTTCATCTCAGCAAGTCAGTCAGTTCAGTATCTCAGTCATGTTCAACTCTCTGCGACCCCATGGACTGCAGCACTTCAAGCTTCCCTGTCCATCACAAATTCCCAGAGTTTGCTCAAACTCCTGTCCATTGAGTCAGTGATGCCATCCAACCATCTCATCCTCTGTAGTCCCCTTCTCCTCCTGCCTTCAATCTTTCCCAGTATCAGAATCTTTTCCAGTGAGTCAGTTCTTTGCATCAGTTGGCCAAAGGATTGGAGTTTCAGCTTCAACATCCGTCCTTCCAATGAATATTCAGTACTTATTTCCTTTAGGATGGACTGGTTGGATCTCCTTGCTATCCAAAGGACCCTCAAAAGTCTTTTCCAACACCACAGTTCAAATGCATCAATTCTGCAGCGTTAAGCTTTCTTTATAATCCAACTCTCACATCCATACACGGCTACTAGAAAAACCATAGCTTTGACTAGATAGACCTTTGTTAGCAAAGTAATGTCTCTGCTTTTTAATAAGCTGTCTAGGTTGGTCATAACTTTTCTTCCAAGGAGCAAACTTCTTTTAATTTCATGGCTGCAGTCAACATCTGCAGTGACTTTGGAGCCCCCAAGAAATAAAATCTGTCACTTTCTGCTGTCTCCCCATCTATTTGCCATGAAGTGATGGGACCAGATGCCATGATCTTAGTTTTCTGAATGTTGAACTTTAAGCCTACTTTTTCACTCTCCACTTTCACTTTCATCAAGAGATTCTTCAGTTCTTCTTCACTTTCAGCCATAAAAGTGTTATCATCTGCATATCTGAGGTTATTGATATTTCTCCTGGCAATCTTGATTCCAGCTTGTGCTTCTCCCAGCCCAGCATTTCTCATGATGTACTATGCATATAAATTAAATAAGCAGTGTGACAATATACAGCCTTGATGTACTCATTTCCCTACTTAGAACCAGTCTGTTGTTCCATGTCCAGTTCCGACTATTGCTTCCTGACTTGCATACAGATTTCTCAAGAGGCAGGTCAGGTGGTCTGGTATTCCCATCTCCTGAAGAATTTTTCACAGTTTATGTGATCCACACAGTCAAAGGCTTTGGCATAGTCAATAAAGCATAAGTAGATGTTTTTCTAGAACTCTCTAGCTTTTTCTGTGATCCAACGGATGCTGGCAATTTGATCTCTGGTTCCTCTGCCTTTTCTAAATCCAGGTTGAATATCTGGAAGTTCATGGTTCAAGTACTATGGAAACCTGGCTTGGAGAATTTTGAGCATTACTTTGCTAGCTTGTGAGATGAGTGCAATTTTGTGGTAGCTTGAACATCTTTGGCATTGCCTTTCTTTAGGATTGGAATGAAAACTGACCTTTTCCAGTCCTGTGGCCACTGCTGAGTTTTCCACATTTGCTGTCATATTGAGTGCAGCACTTTCACAGCATCATCTTTTAGGATTTGAAATAGCTCAACTGGAATTCCATCACCTCCACTAGCTTTGTTTGTAGTGATGGTTCCTAAGGCCCACTTGACTTTGCATCCCAGAGTGTCTGGCTCTAGGTGAGTGATCACACCATTGTGGTTATCTGGGTCATGAAGATCTTTTTTATAGTTCTTCTGTGTATTCTTGCTACCTCTTAATATCTTCTGCTTCTGTTAGGTCCATACCATTTCTGTCCTTTATTGTGCCCATGTTTGCATAAAATGTTCTCTTGATATCTCTAATTTTCTTAAAGAGATCTCTCGTTTTTCCCATTCTATTGTTTTCCTCTATTTCTTTGCATTGATCACTGAGGAAGGCTTTCTTATCTCTCTTTGCTATTCTTTGGAACTCTGCATTCAAATCGGTACATCTTTCCTTTCTTTCTTCATCTACACTTCAATATTTTATTTTATTTGTAAAACATAGCCTATTTCTCTAGTTCCTCATAATAGTTAGGTTCTCTCTCATAAATTTACATATGTTTCTAGGTTATTAAAGACTATCATTTATGTCTTAGAAAATTTATAGACCCTTATATCCTCCACATTCATTTAGTTGTTTGATAAATCAGAAGAGCACTTTTTATGTCTTCCCTTTAATTTGTTCATTTCTAATCAATCTAATAAACATTTATTAGGCTTCTACTTTGAGCCTAGTCAACTTCTATGAGATATTTAAGGTAGATTTAAAAAAATGAACATTTTTTTGTGTGTGTTTAAGCACCTTTTAACAGTTTTGGAGTGATAGGAGTTGTGTACAGTTTAGGCCGTATACAAGATAACTTGACTGTAAGTTGGTGTATTAGAAAAAAATATGCTATACTTATCGTGATAGAGAGTGAATGTTTTGCCTTGGAATTTATCCATAAATGCTTTTTGGATGATATTGGATCTGGGAGAGCAGGATATCAAACACAGGGAAAAGGAAATGAACATGATTTGGATGGCATGTGTTTCTTGACTGTCTTGACTGGAACAGGGAGTACACATTGAGGAAGAGAGAGAGAGTAATTTATGTGAGGAAGGAACTGGGAGAGGGAGTTTATATTTTAAATTTGAGATGGCATTATAAAAGAAAACACTTTATAAAAGCAAACACATCTGGAAATATATGTCACTCTCAAGATTGGAGTCTACAGATGGAATTCAGAATACCAATTGTGGTAACCCAGGCATATAGCAACAGCTACTCAGGGCTCCCATTTGAACATGGAGTAGAAAAAATAAATCCTAGACATAAAATAGCTTGTATATCACTAAATGACACAACCGACACTGATGATAGGCTTGTTTGCTAAGTAAAAAACAGATATACCCTTCCCTTTTCTTCCTGTACATATGCTTCTTCTGTATTTGATAAAGAGAAATTAGAATAGATCTCAAAGCAGGTTTTCTGGTAACTGACTCTGTCCTAGATATGATCCAATAACCCTAATCCTAAGGTCCGTCTAGTCAAGGCTATGGTTTTTCCAGTGGTCATGTATGGATGTGAGAGTTGGACTGTGAAGAAGGCTGAGCATAGAAGAATCGATGCTTTTGAACTGTGGTGTTGGAGAAGACTCTTGAGAGTCCCTTGGACTGCAAGGAGATCCAACCAGTCCATCCTGAAGGAGATCAACCCTGGGATTTCTTTGGAAGGAATGATGCTAAAGCTGAAACTCTAGTACTTTGGCCACCTCAAGCAAAGAGTTGACTCATTGGAGAAGACTCTGATGCTAGGGATTGGGGGCAGGAGGAGAAGGGGACGACCGAGGATGAGATGGCTGGATGGCATCACGGACTCGATGGACGTGAGTCTGAGTGAACTCCGGGAGATGGTGATGAACAGGGAGGCCTGGCGTGCTGCGATTCATGGGGTCGCAAAGAGTTGGACACGACTGAGCGACTGAACTGAACTGACTGAACTGAACCCTGATCCTTGAGAAAACAAGATTAAAGTAAGTTGAAATAATTAGCCTCTTTTAAGAAATACTTTTGTGTCTGTTGTCTGTTAATTATTTTTATAATATTTATGTGCACTTTACTAGAACTATATAGTATCCCTGTTAGGTTGAAAACATAATGACATACCGTATTTACATAAAAGAACTCTAACACTCTGAGTGGTTAATTAAATTCCTGAAGATAAGATGTTCAGTTGGAGACAAAGCCAGGACTTCTGTGAGGCCTTAGGGCTTTATTGCTCTTTCTGCTACAACATGATTCATCCTCGTTCGTGTTCTTTGTGTCCTTTATAAAATAATAGCTGGAGAAACTGACATACTAAAAAGTCAGATTTTAATAGTAAACGTTATATGGCAGAATCTATAAATAGCAAATTATCAAAAATGTTTCTCCCAGTTGAAAATCTCCCAGTTAATGCACATTCGTTTTTAGCAACAATAGAGCTTCCCAGGTGGTTCAGTGCAGGAGATACAGGAGACATGGGTTTGAGCACTAAGTTGGGAAGATCCCCTGGAAAAGGAAATGGCGACCCACTCCAGTATTCTTGGTTGGGAAATCCCATTGACTGGGGAACCTGGCAGGTTTTAGTCCATGGGTCACAAAGAGTCAGACACAACTACATGACTGAGTGACAGGATGCATGCATGAAGGCATAATTTAATTTTCAATGGTAATGATTTTAGCCCTTTTAATAGTATTTGAAGTTAAAACATGCTTCTAGACACTTGTATACTTTAACTGCTTTAAACTTTATCATAAAATACCATTTACAGATAATAATTTTTCTTAAAATATATGAATTTACCAGTATGCCCTAAGTAGATGGATGATATATGTGTCTGTTTTAAATGGTTAAGATGCAATATTTGAAAAATGAAAGTTGTGCCTACTTTACACTGATGCTTTTCAGAGTCCGTGGCTGTTAACCCTTTTTGAGTGAATAAGTAAAATAGTACTTATTAAACTTAAAATAGTAAGTTACACAGTAACTTTCAAAAAAAAGAACTCCTTATTAGAGTAATGCAATACAAGAGTTTCATCGAAGAGTGCCTGAAAAACTGATTTTTTGAAATGCCAAGGATAGGAAGATATCTTTTTCTCATCATTTTATGATCAAGAATTATTTGTTGTTCTTTGACATTCCAAAAGATGCACTATTGCATTTGAACTTCACATTCTTTCCTGCCCAAGACAGCAATAATCTCTACATTTCCAATTTTTTTTCTGAGTGGTTTACATATTTTACCATTCCTGTTCCTTTTTCATCTGGATATGGCTTTACTCAGGAAAATGTTTGTGCTGTGAATGTTTCAGGACTATGGTGGTTGTAAAGACAGAATGAGTATTTAAATATGTGCTTAATTTCTGCCAAGCTCAATTTTGTGCTTTGCCTTCCAGATAAAACAACCGTTAACATAAGGAGACAAGGGGTCAGTATAAAGGTGATAGTAAAAGAATCACATTAAAATATTATTATCTTATCACAAAAGTTTCTCCACTGAGACCAATTGGGATATGGGGGGAGTGAAACTTAATAATATTTGCCAAATTGCTAATGGGTATTCGCTCACTTCCCAGTCATAGGTAGCAACAGGATTCATTGGCAGACCATACCCCACTGAGGGGAATAGAACTATCCTAATATTCATCATAATGTGTAAGGTTTATTATACACATACTGTGTAGAAACAAAATTTAATGTTTAGTATTTAAAATCAAAGAATATAATGAAAGTTGCCAGTTTTTCCTAAATTTTGAAGAAATTCTTGTCTAGAGAGTGGTAAAAGTAGAACTCACACACAGGCCTACCTGATTCCAGATTTCAGACTTTTTACTGTTTCATGATCCGTCTATATACAGGAGTTTTCTGTGACATTCTCAGAATGAGGTGAGAAAAATGTGATTCTGAAAATTCTTTGAAAAAAACAAAAACCAGAAATACCAAGAATATCCCTGACCTGCTCAGTTATTTCTCCTGTTTTCTAGGTATGAATCTTTGTAGCAGACATGAGGTTCTTCTTGTTTGATCCCAAAGCTTCCATATGTTTCTGGTACTCTTAAGTTTGTATATACTTTTCGATTCTTCATGCTATCACACACAGAGATGACATATGGACATTTTGGCTGCTTCATCACCATGCGTCATATAAGTGGGCTGCTAAAGGATAAAGAAAGAGGCTGGCTGCTTCTTTCATTTATTTAACACATTTATGCTCATCTCCTACATACTCCATGCCAGACACTGTGCTTGGCTTTGGGGATACAGCTATGTATGTGATTCATGTCTGCCTTCATGTAGCTTAAAAGAAACACGTGTCTGCTGTTGAAAATTACACTTTTTCTGAAAGGTACAAATGCAGATCCTGTGAGAGGTAGGGAATGGCCTAAATATCATTTGGAAACATTTTTTAAACTGTGATTTTACCATACTATAACAGATTACTGATATGAATACTTTGAAAAACTATAACAGTTATAATTAAAACTAAAATTCCTGAGATGCAAAAGCTTTCGGAAGTAAATTTAGGTTGATTTAGCCTCAAAACTATTTGTAAGTTCCAAGACTTTTGTCAAACATGTTTAGTAACCCCCAAATTGAGTCTTTTAAAATAAAAAACAATTATTTTTCACTTTGCCTTTATTATTATTTTCTAACAATTTCCATATCCAGTAAAGCAAGTGTGTTCTTCTGGTTAGGATTTAATTTTGGCAGTGAACATCGTTAGTGCTCAACAAACTGGAAGTTCAGAGAGAATAATGTATTATTATTCCTGTATTATGGGATCTTATCTAACTGTGCCTGGAAAAAAGCTTACATTGTGGGATGAAAGTTGGGCACTTTAATGCCAAATTACACAAAAGACATTTGCAAGCATGATAGGGGAACATGGGAGTTTCCAGGTTTCCTTTTAAGTTTCAACCTCACTTCACATCTTTGGAAAAATAGTTGCTATGATAGTTCATGCAAAAGTGGAGAAACTGTAAGCCAGCCATTTCTGAGAGCTAACTATGTGCCTTGCAAGGTCATAAGTGATTTCCATGAATGATCTCATCTTATTCTTGCAACAACCATATTTAATAAGAACTGATAATCCTATTTTATAGATGAGGAAACTGAGATCAGAGAAATTAAGTTAATTCTTTCAGGACATAAAGCTGATAAGCAGCAAAATGGATTACAACCCAAACCATCACCAGGCTATGTTACCCTTGGGAGATTCAAGAAAGTTATAGTTACTGTAACACTTGATAAAAATAAATGAGGTTAATTATTGAGGATGCTGAGAGATTATATCTAAAAAAAAAATCTGTATTTAAAGTATTTATTTATTTGGGTTCCTTGGGTCTTAGTTGTGGCGTATGAGATCTTTGTTGTATCATGTGGCATCTTTTGTTGTGGAGCACAGTCTCTCTAGCTGTGGCATGCAGGCTCCAGAGCATTCAGGCTTCAGTAGTTGTGGCACAAGGGTTCTCTAGTTGTGGCTGTTAGGCTTAGTAGTTGAGACAGGGGCTTAGTTGCCCCCAGAGCATGTGGGATCATAGTTCCCCGACCAGGGATCAAACCCATGTCCCCTGCATTGCAAGGAAGATTCTTAACCACTGGACTACCAGGGAAGTCCTGTGAATTCTGTATTTTAAAATTCAGACTCCAGTGTCCATTTCACTTGTAAGTCAACCTCAGAGGTAAGAGGTGATATGATATTTTCTCTAGGAGAGAAATATATAAAAAATAAAATGAGTAAATCTCCATCTGTAGCTGGCTGCTCAACTCAGGAATCTCCTGCTTATTCTAATTGAGGCCGAAAAGATTTAGAGTGGTTATTTATTTATTTATTTTTATAGTTAGTTGTCTTTTATTTGTGTGGAAGGTGCTCTGCCACTAATTTCTGTGAGATCTCAGGGAATCACCATGATTGGTTACTTAAGCTTGAAAATGAATGTGTTACAAATGAGGAACATTCTACAAAATAATGAATCAGTATATTTTTTAAATATCAGTATTGTGTTGGAGACACAGACATAGAAGAACAGACTTGTGGACACAGGAGGGGAAGGAGAAGGTGGGATGAATGGAGAGAGAAGAATGGAAACATATACACCAGCACATATAAAACAGATAGCTAGTGGGAATGAAGTTAGAGCAACCATGTTTTGCAAGCTGTTATGAATTTTTAAATATGCTTTATAATAAAAGAAAAATTTAGGTAAGTGAAAAAAACTTGTAAAATTGATCTTGGATAAAATATAACTTATTTTAAAAATTTATGTTTATTTTACATTTTTGCCACACCATGTGGCTTGTGGGATCTTAGTTCCTCAACCAGGAATCAAACTCAGGCCTTTGATAGAGAAAACAGAGTCCTAACCACTGGACTGCCAGGGAATTCCCAAAATACACCTTTTTAAATGACTACTATTTTGTGAAGAAAATTATTTTAATTAACTACTTAATACTTTATATATGTCAAAGGATGTCAGCATCTTATAAAATATGTAAACTTAAGTGGCATCATAATTAGAGTAATTTTTTTAAAGAAGGTGAAAAGCAAAGGACATTGCTAACAGTTTGTGCAAGATCATTCTATCCATTTTAAAAGCAAAGATGAGGGGTGGAAATGGAAAACAGTACACTGAATTAAATAGGCTAGATGGGTAGAAGTATAAAAATTAAAACATATATGTAACATAGTAAGATCCAATGCAAAGGATATATTTAATTATCGCATATGTCATTGCTATATTTTGAATATACCATTGAGTATAGTATGTTGTTCAATTCCAAGTATCCCATGAGGTTATTTAAATTCTCTGTTTTTTCCTTTGAAACTAGAACTGTTTCTGGAAAAGAAACCAGGAGAAGCCTAATCCTCTTAATCTCTGTGTGTGCTCATGTCCAGCTCCTCACAACCCCATGGACTACAGCCCACTAGGCTGCTCTGTCCACAGGATTTCCCAGGCAAGAATAGTGGAGTGGGTTGCCATTCTCTTCTCCAGGGGATCTTCCCAACCCCCAGGGATTGAACTCATGTTCAGGAAGGCAGATTCTTTACTTGCTGAGTCACTGGGGAAGCTCCTGCATTAATTTGGCTGCACTGGGTCTTTGAGGCATGTGGGATCTAGTTCCCTGACCAGGGATCAAACCTGGGCCTCCTGCATTGAGAGCGTGGTGTCTTAACCACTGGATCATCAGGGAAGTCCCTTTAATCTAATCTTTTAGTACAAGTGAAAATCTTAAGGTCAAATATTATACGTATTCACCAACGTTTATTCTATTTTGATTTTAAGGATTTATATGATGCTATTATTTGATTGGGTAGTTATATTCTCTTTCTTTAAAAACAACATCATTTAATTTTTTATTGAAATATAGTTGATTTAAACAATGTTGTATAAATTATTGCTGTATAGCAAAATGATTCGGTTATTCATATGTGTATTATATTTTTAATATTCTATTATAGTTTATCATAGGATATTGAATATAGTTCTCTATGCTATACAGTAGGAGCTTGTTGTTTATTTATTCAACATATAATTGCTTACATCTGCTAACCCCAACTTCCCACTCCATTCCTTCCCCAGCTCCCTCTGCCTTGGCAGCCGCCAGTCTATTCTTTATGTCCATGATTTTGTTTTTGTTTCATATATAGGTTCATTTGTGTCATATTTTAGATTCCACATTTAAGTGATATCGTGTGGTATTTTTATTTCTCTTTCTGACTTACTTCACATAGTGTGTTAATCTTTAGTTGCATCCATGTTGCTGCAGATGGCATTATTTTGCTCTTTTTATATTGAAACTTGTATAATAAACCAAGTCTTCTTTATTCATTCATCTGTTGGACATTTAGGCTGTTTCCATGTCTTGGCTATTATGAATAGCGCTGCAGTGAGCATAGGGTGCATATATCTTTTTGAATTATAGTTTTGCCTGCCTATATGCCCAGCGGTAAGATCATTGTATCATATGTTTTTTGATCAACTTCCATATTGTTTTCCACAGTGGCTTCACCAACTTACATTCCTGCCAACAGTGTAGGACAGTTCCCTTTTCTCCACATCCTCTCCCAGTTATTTGTACACTTTTTAATGTTGGCCATTTGCCTGCAGAATTCCATGCGTAGAAGAGCCTGGTGGGTTACAGTCTACAGGGTTGCAAAGAGTCAGACATGACTGAACGATTTTCACATTTTTTTTTTCGTTATTACTGGTGTGAGGTGGTGCCTCATTGTCATTTTGTACTTAATTTAATTTAAATGAGTAGTTTTGCAAGCACTCGAGACACAATTATATCTTATCCTTATATAACAAAATTCAGACCATACCTGCTTAAGCCGTAGAAATGGAGTTTAATTGCTTGCGTGGTCATTTGTTTGTTTTCGTGGCATGCTGTGATTTTTTTTTTTGTTTGTCTTCATATTCTTGAAGGTTATACAATAATTTCCTGAGATCTCTTTATTTTACAGGCCTTATGAACTGTAGGCATATGTTAAGATCATTACTAAGTGTCTTTAGAAACATAATTTGCTTTTGTAGTTAAAAATAATCTTAATAGAAAATTAAGACAAATCACATACAGTAATTGAAAAATGGCTAATACACATTGATCACTTACTATGTACTGGGCATGGTGTATATAACTTAATCCTTAAACAAATGAGTTAAATACTTCTGTAATCTACTATTTCAGATGTGACAAGTGAGACACAGTGAGGTTCAGTAACTTTCCTATCAATAATCAGGAGGCAAGTGGCAGACCTAGGCTTTGCACCTGCATGTTCAAGCACCATGTCAGTCTACTTCTGGAGGAATTATGGAAGGTGTAACTGGGGATGTTTAGAACTGTAGGTAGAAGAAATGTAACAAGCAAGCATGTAAGGAAAAAAAAATGAAGATTATAATACTAGCTTATACATACAAGTTATGCTGCTGCTAAGTCACTTCAGTCGTGTCCGACTCTGTGTGACCCCATAGACGGCAGCCCACCAGGCTCCCCCATCCCTGGGATTCTCCAGGCAAGAATATTGGAGTGGGTTGCCATTTCCTTCTCCAATGCATGAAAGAGAAAAGTGAAAGTGAAGTCGCTCAGTCTGTCCAACTGTTAGCGACCCCATGGACTGCAGCCCACCAGGCTACTCCGTCCATTGGATTTTCCAGGCAAGAGTACTATAACATTACTTTAAAATTATTTTTAGTGTTTTAATAGCAGAACTAAGCCAAATAGGAAAGCATTGACTGGGTCAGAGTCTTGGGAACTTTTGAATTTCTGGTAGTAGCTGGTAGATCAGCTATGGCAAAATTCAGAGCTCTATTGCAGATAAGTGTCTTCAGAGACCCAGCCCTTTTCTGGGCTAGCAGCCCCTACAATGAGCATGTACAAACTTATCTTGTAATATTCACCTAAGAAAAACTTGATAGTCATCAGTTGTTGAACTCAGTTTGCTAAAGATAAATTTTAAAATGTTAGTGACTTTCACATTTAATTACATTAAAATTGTTATTTCTTTTTAACAGAGTTGTGTCAATTATCACGAAATTAAAATCTGATATGAAGACTGAGTTTCTAAATTCTGTATATGACTCCTAGTTCCTTTCATACACTGCTTATTTTTATTCCCAGATAGTGTTATGTTTATGAAGTTAATTATTTAAACTTTTCTCACTATGCAGGTGGCTGCCTTACATTGTTAGAAATGCTTATTTCCCTTAGGCATTTCATTAAATAGTGAAGAAATAAATAAATTGTGTTAATGTGTTTAGCACATGCTTTTGTTTTTTAAAAAAGTCATTTAACTTGTCTTAAGTGTTTTGATCTCAAAAGTACCTACGTTCCTAGAGAATTTATGTGAATACGAAGTTCAGGGTCACATTTTTCCTGCCATATGCTGTTTTTCAGAGTAAGAAGTTTGCTTTTAGATATTGATGGCTGCGTGCTAAATTGCTTTGGTTGTGTGCGACTCTTTGCAGCTCTATGGACTGTAGCCCCCAGGCTCCTCAGTCCATGAGATTCTCTAGAGAATACTGGAGTGGGTTGCCATTCCTTAATCCAGGGGATCTTCCCCACCCAGGGATGGAACCCACATCTCTTACATCTCCTGCATTAGCAGGCAGATTCTTTACCACTAGCGCCACCTGGAAAGCCCATCGTTACTACAAGTGCCACTTAAGTAAGCATCAGAAGAATATAAGATACCTCCATTGCTTTGAAAGACAAGGAATTTGAGGTGCATGATTATTTCAACTGATACAGAGACCATTGGGCCAATAAATAAATTAGTTTGTTTATATAAAAATTATGTATTTTCATTGAAGGGTCAATTTTTTAAAGGTTTAAATCCATTTTTTGTCCACATAGCAGAAACAGTAGATCAGTATTGTAAAGTCTGAGAAAAACTTTATTGGGCATATAACTCAATATCTAAGTGAATAAATAAATGTGTACTTTAGGAAAGAAAGCTAAAACTTTCTATTATTTATCAAAATATCAGTTTTTGATGCTAATGGTATTCTTTAAAGTAATAAAATCGAGGAACCATTCAATAATAGACACATATATAACTTTTTTTAATTTCAAGAAAATATAATTGTTTTGCCTTCTTAATTACAGTAATTTCTACTCTGCTTTATTCAATATTTCATTACTTTAAGAATCCCCTTTTAAACTGCAGGGGACACATATCAGAATATTTGAGGTGTAGGATGTTAAGCTTTAAACAGCATTCAGTTTAAATAATGTACATTTATATTTTGAATACAAAATGCAGACATTTGACAAAATATCCTAGAATTCTCATAAAGTGTATCAGAATTCCAAAGGGTAATGAATAAGATTATCTTGGTCATGAAAAGATGCATGGATCAGAATGCTCTCTGGAAAATGAGAATATGGAAAGGAAAATCTTAAGCCTTTGAATTGAGGATGAATCACATTTAAAGACAAACTGACTATGATTATGCTTTGTTAATTTTTCTGACCCTACAAATTGATAACCATTAGTACTTTGAGTAGCCAGTTAATATGAGATTTAAGGCTAAGAAAGAAGACTAGTAAAACCATTTACAGTCATATTTTATTAATTTTTTCTGTGTTTATTATTTGAACAGTTTGGACCTTGGAGACACTTTATTTCTTTAGAACTTCTTACAGTATAAGCATGGTTTTGCTGTTACTGTCATGTTCAAGAAAAAATCTAACCCACAATATTAAATCTAACAGGTTACACATGTATGTTCTGAAATCTCACTATTCTATTATTTTTTTATTGTGTTGGATTCAACTGGGATAAGATCCTAGAGGATTTAATCAGGCTTTAAGTGCAAGGCTATATGAGGCATGCAAACTCAAGTAACAGGTAACAGTGGTTCTTTGTTGAGCACAGGTTTATCCAACAATATACTTTCAGTGTAGTTTAGAAATAGAAACATTATGTTTAAACCACTGCAAAATATAAGTGGAACTACTATAATTTATTCTTACTGAGTTTAGCATGTAAGTTTCCTTTTTCATTATTTCTGAAAAATCAGGTAATCTGTCATACTCCCTGGCATATATGAATTGATGAGGAATTCATGACATCTGAAGGCAGTTGTTGTTGTTTAGTTGCTCAATCATGTCCAACTTTTTGCCACCCCACTGTCCATGGAATTTCCCAGGCAAGATTACTGGAGTGGATTGCCATTTCCTCCTCCAGGGGATCTTCACGACCCAGGAATCAAACCCAGGTCTCCTACACTGCAGGCAGATTCTTTAACATCTGAGCCACCAGGGACACCCATGAAGAATAAATAGCTATTTATAAATTAAGAAATCAAGGATTCTTTTCCTCCTTTCCCAAACCTACACACACACACACCCCTGAAAAATAACCCTAAGTTCAGGTTTTTCAGGTAAGAAGACTTATATTGTATTTTAATTCTTATCCTAAGTATAGAATCTAGTTTTTCTCCATAATTATACATTCTTACCTAGGTGACTTTTGAAACAAATAGATATAAGTAAGACAAATTAATGAAGTTCAAATGTGAAATTTTATATCCCTTGCTCCTCAAATAATATCTTTGACAATTTACCATCATCTGATAAGTTTTGGACTCTATTCCTTTGGGAAATGGCATAAAGCCTTCTTGAGTGTGAGATTATGTATTTGAATCTCTGATTTAGTGGAACAGTGTGTAAAACTCTCTCATAATCAGAACACTCCCTATTGGCTTCACATATGAAGATCCCCAAGAGTGCTGTTTGTCCCAGTGCACATCTGGAACAGATTACGTGCAGTTAATTGGCTCCAGGTCGAGCTTGTTACAGACAGTAGCGTGCAGTATAACCTATGCAATTCACCAAATCCACCACTTTAGGTTAAATCACACCTACTTCTGTAATTCTTCCCAGATGCGGGACACACACTCTTATGGGTACAAAACACACACACACATACACACTAACATACACTGGAAGATAGAAAAGTATCAATAGATTAGTGGAGAGGTTGTTGGCAATACATTTAACCCATAAGTGATCTCAATTAAAAGTTTAACTGTTGAATTTAAAGGATGGTTGGGAGGATAAACAAAGAATTAGGAACAGCAGATTATAGATTGTGGCTGTTTTATAGGAGAAACATATATAAAGTTTTAAAAAACATTTCAGGAGGTTCAGAATTTTTGATTTATTTTGTCTGTCACCCTTAACAAATGCTTCAGCACGTGTGGGCACTTACTGGAATGCCACAGTAGCAAGGAAAGCAGTGCTTTGATTTTTAACTTATTTAACAATATTAATGAGTTAGGTAACAGGGAACAGTATGACTACTGTTCATTGAAAACCAAAACATCAATCTTCTTAACATAGTGTTGGAGGCACAGGGCATGTCTTAGCGATTAATGACCAGTTGGAGGAGTAGATATCTCAATACATAGCTAAGGGCCATTAACCCCAACTGGTCATTAATTCACAGGAAATGTCCTGTACTGAGGTCATTATTGCTAATAAAATGCACACACAGAAAGTTTCCTCTTCTGCCTGTGTACATAAACATGCATTCACACTACATGCACAGTTACGTGTCATAATAGAATAGTATTACACATGTCCAGAAGTGCAGGAACACTAACCCTAATGAGAAATTTAATAAACTCTTTGTTGTTGTTGTTTAGTCACTAAGTTGTGTTCGACTCTTTTCTGACCCCATGGTCTGTAGCCCTCCAGACTCCTCTGTCCATGGGATTTCCCAGGCAAGAATACTAGAGTGGTTTGCCATTTCATTCTTCAGGGGATCTTCCCCACTCAGGGATCAAACCTGTGTTTCCTGCTTTGGTAGTCAGATTCTTTACTACTGAACCACCAGGGAAGCCCTAGTTTAATCCTGACTTTCAACTAATCTTTTAGTCTTCTTGGAGACTGGGTAGGTGGAAGTATGCATGTTTGTATGGCAAAGCTGTGGATCTGCTGTGATCAGATACCCATGTTCTGCTAACATGACGATGTTGGGAAAATTGAAAATAACAGGCAAATGGGATCAAAAAAGCACTGATGAAAATAGATGATAACAGCACTAATGGTGTAAGACCAAAGGCAGTGTGGAATAACTGCATCATTTGAGTTCTACTATATTAGATATCAGAACAGGCATGAGGCACATTTAAGTGTTAGGCTGAATTCCTCTTTGGTTTCCTCTCTCCTTCACCCACTGAATCATGCTACCTCCCTTACCTGTTTTTGTTTTTGTTTTTTTTTTAATCATGCTTCCAGCTGTTTTGGAACCCTCCACTAGGTATCATTGTCATCTAGAACTCTCTCCTTTTTTTTTCTCTCCTTTCTTATTCTCTTTCTCTGTGAAACTACCCTTGTCTTACTTAAACCTATGTTAAACTCCTTTGATTGTCTTCCATAGCATCATATCAATATCTTGATATTAGTAGTTATTTCTTGAGAGTTTATTATTTGTATATAATCAACTGCTCCTTTTAGAAAAGACTCTTATCTTTCTTCTCACCTTAATAAATGTTTGGAGATGAGTTATGGTGTTAGTGACCAGGAATATATATATATATAATATATATTGTTAAGTGTATATTCCTTAAAAAATATTTCATTTGCAAAAAAAACACATGTTTTTAAGGAGAATCTATAACACAAAGAATGTATCTGTGTTTTACAGGCATAAATGTAAAATTAAAAAGGTGAAGAAATAAATTTTTTAAGACACCAAGTAATTGAAAGCTCATATAATTTAAAACTAATTCTTATAAATTTTTCTATAGACCAATTAAGTGTTTTGTGACAACAGTGTATATGCTGTCCTAATAGTTTTTATATAATATAAAACTTTAGTCTTTTAGAGTTTGTTTTAAAAATGTTATTTACTGAGGGACTTCATTAGTGTTTTATTCTAAAATATATATTTTTACTTAAATTATTAAAGCTAGAATTTTCTTTAAGGGCTGTTGATAATATAGATCTTTTATGTTAGACCGAAATTTCTGTTTTCTCTTAAATTATATCATTCAATTCAGTTTAGTTGCTCAGTCATGTCTGACTCTTTGCAGCCCCTTGGACTGCAGCCCACTAGGCTTACCTGTCCATCACCAACTCCTGGAGCTTGCTCAAACCTCATGAGTTTTCATGCCATCGAACTATCTCATCCTTTGTCATCACTTTCTCCTCCCGCCTTCAATCTTTCCCAGATTTGGGGTCTTTTCTAATGAGTCAGTTCTTCACCATGTGGCCAAAGGATTGAAGCTTCAGCTTCAGCATTAGTCCTTCCAATGAATATTCAGGGCTCATTTCCTTTACGATTGACTGGTTTGATCTCCCTGCAGTCCAAGGGAATTTCAAGAGTCTTCTCCAACACCACAGTTCAAAAGCATCAATTCTTTGGTATTCAACTTTCTTTATGGTCCAACTCTCACATCCATGCATGACTACTGGAAAAACCATATCTTTGACTAGACCCACCTTTGTTGGCAAAATAATGTCTCTGTTTTTTAATATGCTGTCTAGGTTGGTCATAAATTTTCATGGCTGCAGTCACAGTCTGCAGGGATTTTGGAGCCCAAGAAAATAAATCTCTCACTGTTCCCATTGTTTCCCCACCTATTTGCCATGCAGTGATGGGACCAGATGCCATTCGATTTTCTGAATGTTAACTTCTAAGCCAGTTTTTTCACTCTCCTCATTCAATTTCATTAATATGCTCTTTAATTCCTCTTCACTGTCTGCCATAAGGGTGCTGTTATCTGCATATCTGAGGTTATTATATTTCTCCCTGCAATCCTGATTCTAGCTTGTGTTTCATCCAGCCTGGAATGGCCCATGGGGTACTCTTCATATAAGTTAAATAAGCAGGGTGACGTTATACAGCCTTGACCTACTCCTTTCCCAATTTGGAACCAGTCCATTGTTCCATGTCTGGTTCTAACTGTTGCTTCTTGACCTGCCTACAAATTTCACAGGAGGTGGTCTGGTATTCCCATCTCTTGAAGAATTTTCCACAGTTTGTTAAATCGACAGAGTCGAAGGCTTTGGTGTAGTCAATACAGCAGAAATAGATGTTTTTTCTGGAATTTCTTGCTTTTTCTATGATCCAATGGATGTTGGCAATTAGATCTCTGGAATCATCACAAAATGTCAAACAAATGTGAAGAAAATTTGTGTGGCATATTTGGTACATTATTCTTAAATGAGTATCTAAATCAACTTGATTCTTTTCATTTGTAGTAATCTTCTAAATCAAATAATTAAATATGCACAGATTACACAAAGATAGAATAGTTTGGTACTTCCTACAGGTAATTAAAGTAACTGAGAAAACATACTGTATTAAGCATTCATGTTGAACATTTCATGAATAAACAACATACAATCTGTAATGTATTCTTAGAATATTTGTCTTATGTATAAAATTAATACATATATAATTTGTTTTATTTCACCTTCCGAGACTGATTTTGACTTCTGAGATTTAAGATAAATTTAAGGAATCTTGATTCAAAGTCATCCTAATAAAAGCATTTTAATAAAGAGCTGATCTTCCATAAGAAAAATACTCTTAATAGACTTTATCTTAAAATTAACCATATAGGCATACAGTATTTATTTTGATATTAAATAATTAGATAATTACTAAATATTTTTTCATTATGGCTTAACTGTCAGTAAGGAAGTAGAGAAATTACTGATACTTGAAGCAGGTACCACATCTGGAATCCTTCCCAGAAGCAGACAAAGCAATATTTTTCCTATGAGTTATGTGTTAGAAAATATTGAGGAGAGGGAAGATTTTTCAAGAGTCGAAAATAACTTGATTGTGACATAATGAAAAGCACATAAAATACTTTGGGGCTAAGGAGACTTATTATATCTAAAGTCCTGAACAAATGTTTTAATTCATCTCTTATTTGCCATATGACCTTGAGAGAATTATCAAAATGTGTACTTCAGTTTCCTCCTCTGTAAAATGAGGAAAATATATAATTTACCTGTCTTTTTTGGATGTCACTAGCATTGATAAAAAATAAATGGAGGTATGTTAAAAATTTTAAGAGTATATTTGAGCAAAAATCAATCTGAATTGTCTGATCCCAAACTGAAGTAACAACCACTAATACTGAAGAAGCTGAAATAGAAAGGTTCTATGAAACTCTAAAAAACCTTCTAGAACTAACAACAAAAAAAGATGTCCTTTTCAACAAGGGGAGTGGAATTCAAAAGTGGAAAGTGAAGAGGTAACTGGAGTAACAGACAAGTTTGGCCTGAAGTACAAAATGAAGCAAGGCATAGGCTAACAGAGTTTTGCCAAGGGAATGCACTGATCTTAGCAAACACTCTGTGCCAGCAGCACAAGAGATGACTTTACACATGGACATCACCAGATGGTCAATACCAAAATCAGATTGATTATATTATTTGCAGCCAAAGATGGAGAAGCTCTATACAGTCAGCAAAAACAAGACCAGAATCTGACTGTGGCTCAGACATGAACTCTTTATTGCAAAACTCAGACTTTAACTGAAGAAAGTAGGGAAAACCACCAGACCATTGAGGCATGACATAAATCAAATCCCTCACGACTGTACAGTGGAAGTGAGAAATAGATTCAAGGGACTAAATCTGATAGACAGAGTGCCTGAAGAAGTATGGATGAAGGTTTGTAACATTGTACAGGAGGCCGTGATCAAGACCATCCCCATGAAGTAGAAATGTGAAAGACAAAATGGCTGTCTGAGGAGGCATTACAAATAGCTGAGAAAAGGAGAGATGTAAAAGGCAAAAAAGAAAAGGAATGATACACCCATTTGATGCAGAGTTCCAAAGAATAGCAAGGAGAGATAAGAAAGTCTTCCTCAGTGAACAATGCAAAGAAATAGAGGAAAACAATAGAATGGGAAAGACTAGAGATCTCTTCAAGAAAATCAGAGATACCAAGGGAAATTTTCATGCAAAGATGGGCTCGATAAAGGACAGAAATGGTACAGACCTAACAGAAGCAGCAGATATTAAGAAGAGATGGTAAGAATTCACAGAAGTTCTTCATGACCCAGATAATGACGATGGTGTGATCACCAACCTAGAGCCAGACATCATGGAGTCTGAAGTCAAGTGGGCATTAGGAAACATCACTATGAGCAAAGCTATTGGATGTGATGGAATTCTGGCTGAACTATTTCAAATCCTAAAAGATGATGCTGTTAAAGTGCTGCACTCAATATGCTAGCAAATTTGGAAGCAACCATTTCAACGGACTGGTTCCAAATTGGGAAAGGAGTACATCAAGGCTGTATATTGTCACCCTGCTTATTTAAATTATATGCAGAGTACATCATGCTAAATGCTGGCTGGATGAAACACAAGCTGGAATCAAGATTGCTGGGAGGAATATCAATAACTTAAGATATGCAGATGATACCACCCTTAGGCAGAAAGTGAAAAAGAACTAAAGAGTCTCTTAATGAAGGTGAAAGAGGAGAGTGAAAATGCTGGCTTAAAAATCAACATTCAGAAAACTAAGATCATGGCATCTGGTCCAATCACTGGATGGCAAATAGATGCAGAAACAATGGAAACAGTGAGAGACTTATTTTTGGGGGCTCCAAAATCACTGCAGATGGTGACTACAGCCATGAAATTAAAATATTCTTGCTTATTGGAAGAAAAGCTATGACACACCTAGACAGCATATTGAGAAGCAAAGATGTCAGTTTGCCAACAAACGTTCATCTAGTCAAAGCTATGGTTTTTCCGGTAGTCATGTACGAATATGAGAGTTGGACCACAAGGAAAGTTGAGTACCAAAGAATTGATGCTTTTGAACTGTGGTGTTGGAGAAGACTCTTGAGATTCCCTTGGACTGCAGGGAGATCAAACCAGTCAATCGTAAAGGAAATGAGCCCTGAATATTCATTGGAAGGACTTATGCTGAAGCTGAAGCTCCAATACTTGGCCACCTGGTGAAGAACTGACTCATTAGAAAAGACCCCCATGCTGGGAAAGATTGAAGTCCGGACAGAGGATGAGATGATTCGATGGCATCAGCAACTCAGTGAACATGAGTTTGAGCAAGCTCTGGCATTTGGTGATGGAGATGGAAGCCTAGCATGCTGCAGTCCATGGGGTCGCAAAGAGTCTAACACAACTGAGCAACTACACTGAACTGAAACTGAAAGTGGTTAAGAGCACTCCACTGATAGATGGATATTAGGGGAAAGACTTACCTAAAGAAAATTTACAAAACAGGAAGATTATTTGATTGTCTATACCTTAAAGCCTAGTTAACTGTTTGATTGGTTGTTCTTAGTGTTATAAATTTGTACTTTTGAGGCATTTACAGGCTTAGGCTTTGTTCAATTAGATAGGCTATCATGGCATTAGAGAAACCTCAATCTAATGACATACTTATTTAATTTATCAGCATTAGGTCATTTACTTTATGTAAACCAGCTTTTTTCTTCTCTTTATTTTTTATTTTCTAAATTATGAAAGTAAGATAACACATTATAGGAGACTTGGAAAATACAGAACAAAGTTACATATAGTTCCACTATATATTACAATTATTTTTTAAGTAAGTAAATTAAGATTTTTAGTTGGAGTTTCAATATCAAACTCACAAAAATTAATGGAATGAATATACAGAAAAGTAGAGGTATGTAGTAGACATGAAAAGCACCATGAACCAATTCAACGTAATTAAGAATTATACAGTTTTCACAAAATAGCAGGATACAAATTTTGTCCAAGTTCCCATAAACTAAGAGACACTGTAACATATCCAAGAACATAAAGGAAGGTGCAAAATTTTCATGGTTTAAAGGTATTGAAATCATATAGTCTGTTCTCTTATTACTGTGGATTTATGTTAGAAATCAGTATCAAAAGATATTTGAAAATTACCCACATATTTTCAACTGCAATATGACATTTACCAAGGAGATATTTAACTTACCCATTTAAAGCCTCACTAAAGTTAGAAGACTGAAAAAAACAGAGGGTGATTGTAGAGAAGAAAGTGTTTAAATTAGAAATTAATATCAAAATGAGAGAGTAATATCAAAGATATTTTTAAAACTCCATGTATTTGGAATTTAAATGTCCACTCTTAAATGATGGATATGTTTGAAAAACCATAACATGGAAGATTAGAAAATATTTGTAACAGAATAAAAATGAAATGGAGAAGGCAATGGCAATCCACTCCAGTACTCTTGTCTGGAAAATCCCATGGACAGAGGGGCCTGGTAGACTGGAGTCCATGGGGTCGTTAGGAGTCAGACATGACTGAGCATCTTCACTTTCACTTTTCACTTTCATGCATTGGAGAAGGAAATGGCAACCCACAGTATTCTTGCCTCTAGAATCCCAGGGACGAGGGAGCCTGGTGGGCTGCCGTCTATGGGGTCGCACAGAGTCGGACATGACTGAAGCGACTTAGCAACAACAGCAATAGCAAAAATGAAAAGGGAATTTATCAGAATTTGTTGCATGCAGCTGAACCTGCTCAAGGCAAGTAAATAAATATGGATTCTTGAATAAGGTAAAAAAAATACAATGAACAGTAGCATAAGATTTTTACACCACTTTTTAAAAAGTACCTGGTTCATGTAAATACTCAATGAATGTTATTTATTATTACAAGGCTTAGTTGGAAATATGTGAGTTTTGATTTATTCCATGTCTTAACAAAGACAACCAAGGCAGCTTGATTGTGGCAACCTATAACTATGTCCTCTTATAAATTTTTTTCTTCTACAGTCTTTTATGGGCTTCCCTGGTAGCTCAGAGGTTAAAGCGTCTGCCTCTGATGCGGGAGACCTGGGTTCGATCCCTGGGTCGGGAAGATCCCCTGGAGAAGGAAATGGCAACCCACTCCAGTGTACTTGCCTGGAGAATCCCATGGACTGAGGAGCATGGTGGGTTGCAGTCCATGGGGTCACAAAGAGTCGGACACGACTGAGTGACTTTACTTACTTACAGTCTTTTATATTCAGTGCCACCCTGTGTGGAGTAATACAGGTTGCAAGTAAGATTGCCTTGTCCCAGGTCTAAAATCTGTACTGGTGGCCCTGACCAGAGCATGTTTAATTGTCCCAATTATAGGTAGACTTGGGAATAATTTTTGGTAAGAAACAAAAGAACTTTCTCAAAATGATAGCTTTTATTCAGTTTTACTTGAGGATCTTTTTCTTTGAGGAAAGTATGAGGCAAGAGTAGGCTTCTACCAGTATTCTTTTCTGACCACGAATCCATCAAGATACAGAAAGAATTGGTTCCTCCTATATTTGCATAAAACAAGACAAACATTTTAGTAGAAGAAGAGATGCTAATTAACCTAAGTAGTTGAAGTTTTTGTTTTGGACTCATCTCCATGTCTGAATAAAGCCAGCTGTTTATTTATTACATTGTTATTACTCAGTTCTGATTCATTCCCCCTGCAACAATTCGTAAGAGCAGAACGAGAGAGAAGGAGAAATTATTTTTTTAAAAAAACATACATTCAGAAAACTATAATTTACTAAGTATAGAGAAATCTGCAAACTGCTATATTAATAGTTTTTTTCTTCTTTTTAGATTCAGTTAACACTGTTTGAAAGAGAACATTGTTTTCATCATGGTTGTTACTAAAGATGAGAGACCAAAGTCCAGAAGCCACAATTTTCATCTTTTTCATGCCTTGATGATGATAAGCATGACCATGCTGTTTCTTCCAGTCATTAGAACTTCTAAGCAAAATGTTCCACGACTCAAGCTAACCTACAAAGGTAAATGTGTCAGTGTTTTTCAGCATCTTTTCTTTTATTTAGAAACGCATGCTGAGTTCAGTGAAATATTTGTAATCAGTTAATAGTAATGCTATTATAGAACACAAAGCCCAATTATTTATTTTTCTTGGTGAAGAAAATAGATGTAAAAACTGTCCATGTATACTTTTCAGTTTATTATTTACAAGTATTAACTATTGATTAGCATAATTAGGAAATTTTTATCCTCAAGTTGCAGTCAGTTTGTATTAAAACAAATCAATCCCTACATATGGTCAGGCCACTCAAGATGGTTTTTCTCTTGCTCTCTGTAAGTCTCCTGCTCAACCAGTACCCGCTTCACCTACATCTGCCAGACTTTCCTACATGCTTGCGTAGGCTCCAGCTAATGATTGTTCTAACTTTTAGCCACCAAGATAGCCTATCAAAGCGGAGGAAGGGGTTTCTGCTGATTGCCCTGGTAACTGATGAGCCAACCTGCTGTCAATTCTTTCTGTAAATGGTAACATCACCCCACCTCTCTCCCCACTACCCCCTAACCCCCAGCCTCTGGGAGTGAAGCCTGCTGCCATGTTCTGCGTTGGGGTCAGTCATAACCTCTGTGGGGTGTTGCTCTAAGATCTTACTTCAGATATGTAAGCTCCCTTCTGTTAAACCACTGATATTTCTGTCCCTGACCCTGGGCTCTTTATTTGGTCTTGAAGCTGGACAAGTAGAGGACTCCTAGGCCTGCAGTGAGCAACCTAACACCCTAAAAATAGAAAAATTATTAATTCCATACATCTGCTACTAATTAGCTTATCCTTGGCATTTTTTTTTTTTTGAAGCATAGTTGACATTTTATTGAAGCATGGTTGACTTACAATTTTTCGGGTACACAGCAAGTTGATTCAGTTATACACATATAAACATTAAGATATCTTCAAAATACTAACAAGCTAACATATCTTGAATATCTCAAGCATATACATATTTTATTGTTTAAGAAGTGTGAAAGGCTTAAAACAGATGTGAAAACATTTAAGAAGTGAAATCTACTCGCTTTTATATTAATTTAAACATTTAAAAGCAAAGTTTATATGCTAGTATTTAACCATCATGTTTATATGTAAGTGTAATATATAAATATATATATATCGAGAGAGAGAGAGAGGATGTGCCAAGTTTCGTGCTTGAAGATTTTTTTTTCTGGTATCCCCTTGGCCTCTTTAATACCTTAACTAATGAGAGGAATATAGGGGATTCTCCTTTATGCTGAACTTGGTAGGTAAAAATAATGCTGGCAGTTTTAATCTTTAAGATAACAATTTATTACCTTTTATTAAAAGGTAATCTTTTAAAAGATAGCTTTTCAGCGCAAATTAAATATCAATAGTAAAAACTAATCTGATGCTTAATGTAAGCATAAATGGAATTATTTTATTACATACACTACACACTTCATATGTTGGTATTTGTTTTGAAGTCATATCTCATGAACAAACGAGTTAAGCTAGTATCATTATCTTTGAGTTTTTACATTCTTCTCAAATTGCTAGAACAGGTAAAACTAACCTATAGTTTTTAAAAAAATCAAGATATTGCTTTTGCATGGTTGAGGGATGATCATATGGAAAGGAATGTGAGAGGAAACTTCCTTGAATTATGGAAATGTTTTCTATCCTAATAGGGATATGGATACATAATATGGGCTTTTCACAACCCATCATATTGCACATGTCTGATTTGTTTGCCTGTTTTTAAGTCAAATGCCTCTACATTTACCTTAAGTTCCCTGATAACTAAGTTGGTAAAGAATCCTCCTGCAATGCAGGAGATCCCAATTCAATTCCTGGGTTGGGAGGGTCCACTGGAGAAGAGATTGACTACCCACTCTGGTATCCTTGGGCTTCCCTTGTGGCTCAGCTGGTAAAGAATCCACTTGCAAAGGGGGAAACCTGGGTTCGATCCCTGGGTTGGGAAGAACCCCTGGAGACGGGAAAGGTTACCTACTCCAGTATTCTAGCCTGGAGAATTCTGTGGACTACAGTCCCTGGGGTTACAAAGAATCAGACACGACTGAGCAGCTTTCACTTCACTTCCTCATAGAACAGAAAACAAATAGTAAAAGTCAAACAGTTAAAAAAAAAATAGAAAGTTTGAAAATAGATTGAAGGGGAAACAAAGGAAATGTTACCTGGTTTCTGTGATACAGTGAATAATGCCAGAGCATTGTATTGATGAATATAAACATGCTAATAGACTTGGAAAGAAACTTTCATAATAGTTAATGATTACTCTCTGGGATTCCTCGTGAACAAAGCATTGGAATAAGGATTGTATGTGAATTATGTTATCCTCATCACCACCCTGGGAGGTGGAGATTATTACCATCTTCCTATAGATGAGGATACTGAGGTACTGAGAAATCAAGAAATTAAGATCTGAAATTAGTTGGTGGCTCAAGGCTATGGTTTTTCCTGTGGTCATGTATGGATGTGAAAGTTGGACTGTGAAGAAAGCTGAGTGCCGAAGAATAGATGCTTTTGAACTGTGGTGTTGGAGAAGACTCTTGAGAGTCCCTTGGACTGCAAGGAGATCCAACCAGTCCATTCTGAAGGAGATCAACCCTGGGATTTCTTTGGAAGGAATGATGCTGAAGCTGAAACTCCAGTACTTTGGCCACCTCATGCGAAGAGTTGACTCATTGGAAAAGACTCTGATGCTGGGAGGGATTGGGGGCAGGAGGAGAAGGGGACGACCGAGGATGAGATGGCTGGATGGCATCACGGACTCGATGGACGTGAGTCTGAGTGAACTCCGGGAGATGGTGATGGACAGGGAGGCCTGGCGTGCTGCGATTCATGGGGTCGCAAAGAGTCGGACATGACTGAGCGACTGAACTGAACTGAACTGAACTCAACTCCTGAGCCAGCCCAGTGCTGCCAGGAGCCTGTGTACCTATTCATATTTCTCACACCCTGGACAAGAGCTTTTCTTCCCTGAGGCACTTACCTACCTGACTGATTGTATGATTTCAGCTGTCAAAATCAAATGGGCTTGAAGAAAACCACAGTCTCCATTTAAGATTACTCAGGGACCAAAAGAGATTTACAGACTTGTGAGATTTCATCCCCTCTGTTAGTCTTACAGGAAGTAAAGATTGTCATTGTGCTACTTTGTAGTCATAATCAAAATTTTGTATGATTAATTGTAAAATGTTAACTCAAATGGGTAACTTGATCATTTGAAAATAATGGATCAGGTTCTAAAAGTTAAAAAGAATTAAAAACATTAATTTTAGGTAGCTGCTGGTAATTAGCTTATTCTTAATAAGAAAGTTTTGGGGAGCTGAGTCTGTTTTTGTACTTGGAATACAAAGTACAAAAGCGTGTAAGAGTTTAAAATCTTGTTTTATTTATCTCTATATATATTCTATATATTCTCACTTCTCCCAGCACCTAGTACTTATATAAAAGAACTGGTATAAATGTTGGATTCAATGCAATAAGAACTCTTCTTTTTATGGTTCTTATATTTAGTATACTTTATGTTTTAGGTATTTATTTACAAGTAGGTTATCTGCATTTCAAAAGCAGTAGCAAAGATTGAATGCAGTGAAGTAATTTAAAAAATCTCTGAACTCACCCGTGTTACCCACACACACTCCTTCTCCCCCGCACCTCTTTCCTCCACCACCCTCCAATAGTGCCCTGTGGCTGCTGTTAGTTATTCACTTCCAGGATATGAGGCTAGAAAATTCAGTTCAAATGAAAAATTGATTGTAATTTTCAAAAATTATTCATTTTTGTGAGCACAAAATCAGCTTTACTTTCCATAAGTCAAGCTTCCTTATGTGCAGCCCATATCAGTAGAGTTAGCTACTTTGAAAAGCTGCAAGATTATTTTACGGGATTTCTTAAAGGTCAACAGAAATATAATAACCATTTTATCAAAGAATGCCCTTTGATAGACTTAGTTTTGAACCTCTGAATCCACAGGAGCTTGTTTGGTTCTTTTGTTGTATAAAGAGATTCCCTCTTAGTTGAATATTTTGAATACTTACACATTTATACATGCTAAATCAGTTTCTAGAGTAGTAAGTAAGGAACCTGGAGGTCAGGATGATCTGGGTTTCTGTATTTTGTGTTATAAGGATAAAATATACATACATATATGGCCTTTCAAGGTGGGCTTCTCACAGTGACTTGTATACTTTATACTGCAGATGTAGTAGATATAATTTTTGAAAAATGACCAACTTCAATCTTGAAATTAGTATAAACATTTTGTATATTGTTCTCCTGATGAAGAAACTTACACAAGTTAAGGATATTCATACCCAGGAAACTGTAGTATCTGCAGTGGTGTTTGGAAAACTCCTAAAGATGAGATAGGTAATACAGCTAAAGAGAATGTACAAAAGCTTTGGAAAAGGAAAAGCTGCTCTCTTTTGAATTTCTTTTCCCAATAGGAAGGCAAACAATAAACAGGTAAACAAACGAGTGAAGGTTACTTCAATCATGGGTTGTGCCATCCAGGATATAAGGCAAAAGACTGAATCCAGGATCCTAGCTAGACTTTATCATGTCTAAGTTTTAGGACACTATGAAGAACCTTGTTTTTATACCCATTTTATAGATAAGAAACACAAAGTCAGAGCTTGAAGGCCTTGCCCTAAAGCATGAAGCTGTTAAGTGAAAGAACTAAATTGTGTGTTTCCATCTCTCTAGTTCAGGTCCATGTTCTTGCCATTTTATGCCCTTGAGATATTGCATGTTCAGAAATAGAAATATTAAGATATATAAAAGAAGAAGAAAACAAGGCTTCATTATTACATCTTTGGCAATATGCTCTTTTCAGTAACTACCGAGAGTACTAATTATTTTTTGCTCCTCCAAAACTTATATGTGTTTCTGTAGAAAAAAAGCTTGATGTCACCTTTAAAAATTTCATCTGCTATTATACAAATAAACATTAGTGTATTTGATAGAATAATAATTTTGTTGAATTTTCTGAGGAATGAATGGATGTTTATGTGTTTTTTATTATTTGCAAAAAAAATCTGTATAACTGTGAAATGCAGCATGTCTCAAGTAGAGATAACAATTTGAGGCATCTAACTTACTTGATTTGACTAGTCTAATATTGATTCTGTTCATCTCGATTGAGTATAGCAATGAAGAAGGCAGATTCTGAAGCCAAACTGCTTATGTCTGTGAGATATTTGGATGTTTACTTTCTGTATTGCAGTTTTCTAAATGAATTAATGTATTTAATAAGGATATTGTGAAGGTGTCTTGATTCATGTAAAGCATGAAAAACAATGTTTGACATAGTAAGCATTTAGCTGTCAGTTATTTTTTGCAAATCATTATTATCTTGCCAGGCATTAATGGTTGTTCCTAGACCACAGTTTTCCCTGTGTAAACAAGTTTGAAAAATATTATATAGTTTCCTTCTGGGGATTTACAGCATATATTAAAATTGCCTCTGTTTAGTCTCAGAGATTTTCTACTAGAGTTAGTTTCTCTTAGTCCAGTACCACCCACAGACTGAATTTATTGAAGGTACTTTCCAGTATTTTTATCTTCATCATATTCTAGTAGTTAACAAGCCTTTGGATCATTATTGACCTTGATAAGAGGAGTGTCTTTGAGTGGGTTGGTAACCTTCAGAGTGGGTTAAAAGGAATCATAAAATCATTCAGAAGCTCCTTTTGAAAGTGGACATTTTTGTTGTCAAACAATGATTTGCTCTGAATTTATCTCCCCTTAAGTACATAGCGAACAAGCATAATCAATCTTATAGGAGGAATCCCCATATATATATGTATATATTTTTTCCGCCTTGTGGAGCAAGTCACTGATACTTTAATTTCTAATGAACTCACTTGTTTTCCCGGACATATTTTTCCTAAACTGAGGCTGTGTGTGGGATTGGTTTTTGTCTGGCACATTGAAGGATCCTAAAGCAGACAGTTAAAGGAACAACTATTAATACCTAGCAAGATAATAATGTTTCATAGAAAATAATAACTGACGGTATGGCTAAAAAGAGATGGAATGGGAGAAATAAGAAAAATGATTAAATCAGAGTTAATAGAAAGGAAGGAGGATCAGATTCTTTCACTGTTGCCATTGTTAAAACATTGGCTTTTAGTCTGAATGTTATGGGAGTCCCCTGGAGAATTTTGAACACAGAGGTGACAGGATCTGACTTTCGTTATTACAGAATCACTCTGGCTTCTGTATTGTGTGCAATAAAAAGGAGAGATCAGGAAACTAGGGAGCTAAATCTGAGAGGATTGTAATAATCCAGGTGGGAAATGATGGTCTGTGAGTCAGACTCCTTCTGTGGAAGTAGAAGAAGATGGGAAGGTAGAGCCAATACGGTTTGTTGATGGATTGAAAGTGAATGATGGGTTGGATGGGGTGGATGTGAAGTAAGAGAAAAATCAAGCCTAACCCCATGGTGTGTGTTTGTTTTTTGATCTAAGGATGGGGTTAATATTAATTGAGATGGTGGAGATTGTGAAAGACTGCTGTGTGGGAAGATCAAGTGGACATATTTATTTGAGAAGTCTTTTAGATATCTAAGTGAAATGCCAAGAAAGTATTTGAGTGTATAATTTCTGGAGTTTATGGGCAGTGTCAATTGGAGATATGAATTTGGCAGTTAGCATATATAAATTTTAATTCCCTTAAGTCAGAGAATTAGAGAAAGAAGGAATGAGCATCAACATGAAGTAAAAGAAGTGCTCAGGTGTGGAGGAGCAAAGTCAGAAGTTGTGGTGTAGAGGAAGTTACATGAAGGAAGTACGAAGAGAACTCATCAGCAGCGCCCTGTTAGCTCTGTCATGAAAGATAAGTAAAAATCAACATTAAATTTAACAGCAAAAGTCTATTGTTGACCTTGATAAGAGTAGTATCTTCAAGAATGGGAGCCAGAACACAAGCATGCATTCTGGGCTCAGGAACTGGAGATAAGTGTAGATAATTCTTTCAAGGGGTTTTCCTATAATGGAGACATGGGCAGTAGTAGCTGAAAGGACAATGAGATCAATAGAATTTTTTTTTCTTTTATGAGTAAAACAGAAACATATTTTTGTGTTAATTGAAATAATCTAGGTGAGGAATAATTAATGATTCAGGATCAATATGGGATAATCCATACCCTATTGAAGAAAATAATGATAAGACTCAATTTTTTTTCTCTAAAATCAGGCTCCTTCTAGAACATAAGTTAATAAAAGTGGCTTATTTTGCATAATAAACTATTACCTGGTTCATTATCAGTGTCAAGTGTTGTCTAGGTAGAAAGAGAGATTAAATAGATATGAAAATATATTTTTTGATATAATGACACAGGTTGTAAGTACTACATATGTTTAGAAAATTTATATGTAAGGATTTGGAAATAACTCAAAAAGATTAAATGATAACATCAGAGTCACATAAGTAGATAATTAAAAAACTGATCTGTCTCCTGCATTTCAGTTCAATAATGTCTGTATTACAACTTGCCTGTAATCTAAAAAATTTGTTTAGTAATAATTAAAATATATTTTCTGCAGTAGGAAATGACAACCCACTCCAGTATTCTTGCCTGCGAAATCCCATAGACAGAGGAACCTGGCAGGCTATAATCCAATGGGTCGCAAAGAGTCAGGCGCTACTGAACACACACACACACAATCTATTTAACAATATATGTAAAGCACGTTTCTAAATGTAATTTATCTGTAGAGGTTCACAGAGTGGTAGAAGTTACTAATATCAACATACAAAGGTATCATATAAAAAGTGTTCTGGAATTAAGAACATATGAGAATCACTGAAGTCCGCTCAGTCAGCAGTGTCATCCCCCCAGCAGGGTGGGGTGAAGGAGAGCTATATTATGAGACACTTTGATTGTGTCCTGGTTATGCATAAATATGGAAGGAACTTATAAAACTTATAAGAGTATAACTTAAGTAAAGGCAAATTTTTCTGGTATTAAACCCAGTCAACCTGTTTTTTGGTTAAAATAGATTTTTTTTTCTTTTAAATAGTAGGTTTACTATCTATAAATTATTGAGGAGATAAAAGTTTTTATATGCAGTTGCTTTTTGTATGACTTCAATAACCTAAAATTTGGCTCTATGAAGGACTTCTTAAGTGAGAGTCTTTCAATATATGTGTAAAATACAAATTTATGGATATTTTAAAAATGAATGTCACTGGGTCTTTTTAACAAAATTTGATGAATGCCTCTCAAGAACTTGTAATATACCTTTTGCATTTTCCTCAGAGTTCTTTAAACATGCTATTTTAATCCTATTAATTAAAAAGAGGCATAAATGAAAACTAAAGTGCTTTTTACTTAGAAAGATACTCATAAAAAGGTTTCTTTCACTAAAGCCACAGTGAACCAGACACAGTCTAGAAAGTAAGACAAATATTTCAGTAATCCCAATGGAATGGTGAAGTGGGGGATGTTTTAGAAGTGTACTCATTGATCTTAAAATATAAAATATAGCTGTAGTGGGTGATCAGGCTTAGAGTTAGAAGACCTAGATATGTTTTTACTCTCTCTTTGGCATGTACTGTTCTTACACCATTAAAATAGTTGGTTGCTCTTTCTGAGTCTAGGTTTTCTTATCTGAAAATTATAGATAATCCTTCTGGTTCTCCTTAAGGATCAAATTAAATACTAGAGGAGAAGCTCCTTGGATGTTAATAAAGCACAAAATGGATATTATGATAGGCTTCAGAGAGAAACCAAATATATCATTGAATTAATTGAAGTAAGGTGGGAAGAAAATTCAAGGCCTTTAAAAGTATATTTAGGCATCGTGGATATAATTTATTCTGCCACAAATAATAGGAAATTCACTTAAGTCGATAATAAATCATAACTTGTCTTTACATTTTCCTTCCAGGTTAATGGATATTAAATGGATTACTTTTCTTCTTTGTATGAGAAAACTGAGGGGGAAAAGTTTTATATGTCATTGGTTGAAACTGCTGCTGCTGCTGCTGCTAAGTCACTTCAGTCGTGTCTGACTCTGTGTGACCCCATAGACGGAATCCCACCAGGATCCCCCATTCCTGGGATTCTCCAGGCAAAAATACTGGAGTGGGTTGCCATTTCCTTCTCCGATGCATGAAAGAGAAAAGTGAAAGTGAAGTCGCTCAGTCTGTCCGCCTGTTAGCGACCCCATGGACTGCAGCCCACCAGGCTACTCCGTCCATTGGATTTTCCAGGCAAGAGTACTGGGGTGGGGTGTGTAGGTCATTTATCACTTATAGCAATTAAGCTAGTTGTAAGTTAATCACATTGATCAAATCTGTTCATCCCTAACTTATTCTAACACTGTAGTATTGTACAGGAAAAATAATAATTTGGTTATTTTGCATAAATTAACACACCATCATTTAAGGGTTTGAGAGAAGCTCTAGTGTGGGGAAGAAAGAGTCCAGCACTCCAGAGCAATGGGCCCATGGTTTTCTTCACTGTTTCTACTCCAACTGCAGTGTAAGTGCCAGTAGTACCAGCATAAATGAAGAACTTGTTAGAAATGCAGAATCTTAGGGCCTCTCTCAGATGCCTCAGTGAGAATCCATTATTTTAGCAAGAATCTGAGCTGATTTGAATGCATGTTAATTCTGAGAAGCACTGCTTTACAGTGCTTTATTTCTGAAACCACCCCCTGACACACACACACAAACAGGAATACTTGGGTGTCACAACAGGAATCTCTCATGATTACAGAGCACTAGAGCCACAGTGGGGTCTCCAAATGGCACATTAACCTCTCTGAATTATTAATAAGCTTGCAATAAATTCTGATTTAAATGGAAGGTAGAAAAATCAATACAAACAAGAATCACTCTGAAAAAATCAGTTAAATGCTTATTAGACTTCTTATATGAATAAGGAGGTGATGAATTGCAGTGATGATTAAGACTTATTTTTATCTGCAAGGGCTTCTAATCTTTTTAAAGGATGGAATAACTGCAAAAAGATTGATACCATAGTATTATGATAAATAAATCAAAACACTTAAAAGAACTTCAGAGGAGGTTGGATGTGAAATTGAACTTGGAAAATTGGAAGAAATTTAGTTTATTGAATTTAACTGTTTGTTGGCATTAGATAATTTGATCATGAAATTCTAACAATTCTAATTAGGGGAAAAAACAGAATATATAACTTCATGTGGATTGGAGAGGGATTGGCGAGGGATGGGAGCAGAGAACAAAGTTGTTTAGGAACCTGTTGCAGCAGTTTTGAGAAGTAGTAATATGGCTGTTTGCCTAGCTGACAATAGGAATAAATGTTTGAGGAAGAAGAATGAAAGATTTACATGAGAAAATCTATAAGGCTTTAAATTTACCTGGATGTTGATGTGAGGGAAATGCAATAGACTTAGAGGTACCAATTATTTAAATAGGGGAATAAAAGAGTAACGGAATAAGGAAGAAGAACTAAAAACGATTCTACTATCCTGAGCCTGAGAACTCAGTCATGTCATTCAAGTCAGTATAATTGGTAGGATGAGGTGGCTGAGGGGAAAATGACAATATCAAGCTAGCTATTGGAAATTCTGAACTAGGACTTGGGAGATGCAGTGGGGTTTTAGGTGTATGTTTTGAAATCATCAGTAGAGAACTAACACTTTATGAGAAAATGGTTTATGGGAAACTAAATGGAAAAGCTTATTTCATTGTTTATGCCCTACTGCCTGAATAAGGGGGCTTCCCAGGTAGCACTAGTGGTGAAGAGCCTGCCTGCCAATACAGGAGACATAAAAGACACAAGTTTGATCCCTGGGTTGGGAAGTTCCCCTGGAGTAGGAAATGGCAGTGCACTCCAGTATTCTTGCCTGGAGCATCCCATAGACATAGAAGCCTACATAGGCAGGATACAGTCTATAGGGATGCAAAGAGTCAGACACAACTGAAGTGACTTAGCATGCACACATGTTTAAATTAAGGAGGACATTATTCTATGACTGTATTTTGAATCTCCCTCTTGCAATTCCATAAGGGTATTCTGATTCAAATTCCATGCACATCTCTATAGAATTACCTTCCTTAGGTAAGAGAGAGGAACCCTTTCTGGACAAATCCTAGAAAAAAGTTCCATGGATAACTGACATCTTTTTGTTCTAAATGAAAAACCAAATGGACATTTCCCTGAATCAATGGAAATTAATTTTCAAATCAGGTGTCATGCTGAATGCCCAGCATAATAAATGAAAAACAAAAAAGACATATTCAGGCCTATCATTTTAAATTTTATAATAGCAGAGTGAGGAGGGGAAAAGAAAGAAAAAATAAAAAACAAAAGACATTCAAAACCTTGGGGCACTGATGGCATGAGACTTCTAAACTGTGACTTTGGATATATGGAAATTTTCAAAAATCTAAGTCATAGACGCTTCTGGAGATGTGCTCACCAAAATAAGAAAATAAATCAAAGAATAAAGACATGAGATCCAGGAAAGATGGGAGTCATACTAGGAGAGAAGTTGAAAAAACTCTGAGAAAGTGTTACTCAGGACAGAGAACAGACAGTTCAGATTGGAGCAGGAGGAAGAAAGAGTCTAGGAGTGGGTATTCCTGAAGAGAAGCAAAAACATATGACAATTTCATTTGAAAATTTTATGGACAGTTTTCAGAAGGTGTGAAAAGATTTGACCATTATCTTAATGAAGTCAAAGCAAATGTCACAATTGAGAAATTGTTAACAAAATCAACATATTGTTCAAGAAAGTAAGATCATTAAAGAACAGTTTTTCTAAGTAGGGAAGAATATTTACCTTGTACTAATAATGGAATGATTAAATATAGCTTTCATAAAAATGGATATTCTATAATGTTAGGGACTTGGTTGGAGGGAAAAAGTTGGCATAAGAAATCTGAAATTCTCAGTTTCTGTAAATAATAATTTAATAGAAATGTCTAAGTGATTGAAATAATAGTAGTGCATATATATTATTTGTAAATATGAAAATAAATAGAAAATAAACTAGTACATATGTCAATAGATTCTAGATTGGAGGTGGACAGAGAATTTGAGATGACAGATGGGCTTATATATGCTTCTTAACATTACTTTTATATATATGTGTGTGTATATATATATATGCTTATGTTTGATTAGTGTAATTTAAAATTATTATTGTAAAATATTATAAGTTAGTCTCATAACTCTGCTCTGTAAATTAACTTGTATGCATCTTTGCTTGAGGAATTATTTGTTGTTGTCTTATTTGTCTTGCTATTTAGAATCAATAATAAGTGATGTATTATAAAATAAAATGTATTAATATTTTTTAGTTTTTTTAAATTAAATTCACATTCTAAATTGAAAACAAATTTATGCTCACTTGTGACATGGTGTTTTGACTTTAAGTATTCCTTGAAATTTGAGAAGGAAAACATTCTCAATACCTTAAAGTGAATTAAGAAAATAATTGTCAAAGTAGAATGTATCTTTCCTAAAATTATCCTGTCAAGTATTTCTGAGGCAGTTTATTCTGTCATTGCATTGTTCTTCAAGAAATGTATCAGTTATTTATAATGTTAGCCTTTTTTATAGGTCAGTAGCAAAATTTATTATGGCCAAGATTTTGAGAATTTAAAACTATTCATTCTTACTCAAAGAATTTAAAAGGGATCCATGATCATAAATTATGAATCTCACATGTGATGGATTATAAAAGGCATCTATTGTTGAAAGCTGGCCAAATAAGAATAAACCTGTGATTTAAAAGCATGGATGTAGATGAAAATGTGATGGTGTAAAATTACCACACTCCTGTTCCACATCTTGTCCTGGAAAGAATGTAGCTATGATGATATAATAGACTTTACTTGTTCCTAGTGTATGTTTCCCTATGTGGTGTCACCTGATTTATTATTGATATAGATATTGATCTGTCTGAGACCTAAAACAGAACGGTTTCCAACATTCCATTGCAGATGAGCAAATGAGAATTTGATTTCTTTTTCTTTCTGATTTGAACTTGCATTATTTTGCAAGGTAGAGTTAAACTTTTCATCTAGGAAAATAGAACAGTAATATATTCTTATAATTTAGTCTTTTTGTTGGGATTTTAAGTTTGAATAATTTTCTTTATATATTTTGAGCAGTTAGCTATGGAGACTTAAGCTTCATACACAGAGAGTAAGCAGTATGTTTGATAGGTGAAGGTGAGCGATCTTGGTCACCAAAATCTTTTCATATAGTCTCAGGCCTCAGAAAACCAATTGAAAGTCAGGTGGGGCCAATTTAAGATGAGCTCTCTTTCCAAAGGTTAAATCCAAGAAAGAATTCTTGCCTTGCCTTGGACAAAAAGCAGGAGAAATAAATACAGGTTCATAGAGGGCCAAAGAGACTCAGTGAGTCACAAAATTAAGGACTAATTTTCATTTTGGAATGAACAGTTTGCTCTCTTACTCAACTCCTGACCCAAACTGAGAACAGGCTTTGGGGAGGTTGTGAGGTTTGGGGTTTGTAGTGAGGTTGGTTTGATAGCCAAAACATTTCTCGAAACTGGGATCAAGAGGTTCCATAAAAGGAGTCTTGGGAGACTGACAGTCATGGAAGTCCAGGGAATTCAGAAGTCAAGAGGGAGAAGCTGAATTTATGGAGAAGGCAGGAATGAAGACACCTTTATGTCTTTATTTAGATGATGTTGCAGAGAACACACTGGAGATGTGACTGTGTTCAAGAAACGTCAAAATAGCCCTAACAATATAATGGTTATTTCTTTGAAGAAAAAGATGGGCGGGTAGGGTAAGAATTTGTGCTTTTCTGCTGAATATTCTGAATGGTAGGGAAAAGTAACAGAGTTGTCTGTCTTTTTTTCATTTTTTTTTTTTTTTTGGCAAGTGCCTAGTCCTAGCCAGTGGACCACCAGGAAATCCGCAGGGTGACAGTCTTTTGATCTGGATTCATTTTAGCTATAAGCTTTTCTGCTGAGGAATTTGACTGGAAACTGACTTTGCTCAAAGGTGATTTTATTTTTACCCCATGAAAATCTGCCCTTAATAACTTTGATTTTCTTCTTTAAAAAAAGAGCTTCCTGTTAAGTGTTCTTTAAAGGATGTGGGAAGCCATTTTTTAACTATGTAGTCTTCTCAAGAGAGAGATTGTCAGCTCCACCCAGTTTAGAATTTCTGGCAATAAATGCAGGATCTCAAGGGTTTGGGATTTTGTTCATTTAATAGTGAAATCTGAGGAAGTCTGTGTTGCCTAATCCTAAATTTGTTAGATTCCGCGTGACTGACCACTCCTTTCCTTTCTGGGGTGAAGAGGAAGAATGTAGAACATCAGGTCAAATATTTCTTCAGGCTGAAAGAACAATTATATGAAGGGACACTACAGGGAGATATAAAGACTTCTTTATAGAACAAGCTATTGTTTCAAATAGGAGCAGCAACTGTGAGATCTTCAACCTTCCCTTCACATAGAGGGGCATGTGGCTGTGAGTCAGGGGGTTCATTGCTGCCATATTCCGCCATGAAGAGAAAATTGGTTTTGTGAAGCCCACTTAACCATTCTGAACCTCACTGATTTGGTAATAGAGAATTCAAACAACATTATCAAGATCTCCCTTTAGCTCTAATTACGTTATACTGTATTTCTGTTCTTCCCAAATGTTAGAGACTACCTGCTCCAGGGAATATAGCAATGGCCTGGAGTAAACAGATGAATGAGTTACTTGATATGTATCCATTTAAGTTTGTTATTTGATATGTGTCTGTTTTAACAGAGTTCAATGTATGGTTCTAATGCCACAGAACTTCAGTGTTGGAAGGTGATCAGAGACCATTTGGTTTCTCTATCCACCAGATTGGCAAGGGCTGTGTTATTTGGCTTGCTAATGAAGACAGAGAGTAAGCTCTTTCTATTTTACTGTTAAACGTATTTAACAATCTACTACTGTGGTACCATTGTCCTTTGTCACAAGTACATTCTCAAGACTTCCCTGGTGGTCCAGTGGTTAAGACTCCATACTTCCAATGCCAGGGGCATGGATTCAATCCTTGCTTGGGGAACTAAGATCGTATATGCCCTGTGGTGCAGCCAAAATAAATAAGATCTTCAGCCACTAGAAGTTAAAAAAAAAAAAAAAGATATATTCTCATTTTTTTGTTGTGGATGAGCATTTTCTCCGCACTAGGCTGTGAGGTCCATAAGAGTGGAACTTGTTAGCAGAGTTTTTATAGCATATGCAGAGAACCTGGTGATCTTAGATGAGTCAGTTGTTTGCCTTCAGAAATCTAGTTTTATGAGGACAGAGACTGACTTTGTTGTGTTAGAAATGAGAAATTATTTTAAGTATGCTATTAACTCTTTGTGGGAGACATACAATTTATCTGTGCCTTTGGTAAGATAACAGGAGATGTTGATGAACTCTGGATATACTCTTTAGCAATGCACACATACATACAAGGGGACTTCTCAAAGGTGCTAGTGGTAAAGAACCCACCTGCCGATGCAGGGGATCTAAGAGACTTGTGGGTTCAATCCCTGGGTCGGGAAGATCATCTGGATGAGGNAATCTGCCCTTAATAACTTTGATTTTCTTCTTTAAAAAAAGAGCTTCCTGTTAAGTGTTCTTTAAAGGATGTGGGAAGCCATTTTTTAACTATGTAGTCTTCTCAAGAGAGAGATTGTCAGCTCCACCCAGTTTAGAATTTCTGGCAATAAATGCAGGATCTCAAGGGTTTGGGATTTTGTTCATTTAATAGTGAAATCTGAGGAAGTCTGTGTTGCCTAATCCTAAATTTGTTAGATTCCGCGTGACTGACCACTCCTTTCCTTTCTGGGGTGAAGAGGAAGAATGTAGAACATCAGGTCAAATATTTCTTCAGGCTGAAAGAACAATTATATGAAGGGACACTACAGGGAGATATAAAGACTTCTTTATAGAACAAGCTATTGTTTCAAATAGGAGCAGCAACTGTGAGATCTTCAACCTTCCCTTCACATAGAGGGGCATGTGGCTGTGAGTCAGGGGGTTCATTGCTGCCATATTCCGCCATGAAGAGAAAATTGGTTTTGTGAAGCCCACTTAACCATTCTGAACCTCACTGATTTGGTAATAGAGAATTCAAACAACATTATCAAGATCTCCCTTTAGCTCTAATTACGTTATACTGTATTTCTGTTCTTCCCAAATGTTAGAGACTACCTGCTCCAGGGAATATAGCAATGGCCTGGAGTAAACAGATGAATGAGTTACTTGATATGTATCCATTTAAGTTTGTTATTTGATATGTGTCTGTTTTAACAGAGTTCAATGTATGGTTCTAATGCCACAGAACTTCAGTGTTGGAAGGTGATCAGAGACCATTTGGTTTCTCTATCCACCATATTGGCAAGGGCTGTGTTATTTGGCTTGCTAATGAAGACAGAGAGTAAGCTCTTTCTATTTTACTGTTAAACGTATTTAACAATCTACTACTGTGGTACCATTGTCCTTTGTCACAAGTACATTCTCAAGACTTCCCTGGTGGTCCAGTGGTTAAGACTCCATACTTCCAATGCCAGGGGCATGGATTCAATCCTTGCTTGGGGAACTAAGATCGTATATGCCCTGTGGTGCAGCCAAAATAAATAAGATCTTCAGCCACTAGAAGTTAAAAAAAAAAAAAAAGATATATTCTCATTTTTTTGTTGTGGATGAGCATTTTCTCCGCACTAGGCTGTGAGGTCCATAAGAGTGGAACTTGTTAGCAGAGTTTTTATAGCATATGCAGAGAACCTGGTGATCTTAGATGAGTCAGTTGTTTGCCTTCAGAAATCTAGTTTTATGAGGACAGAGACTGACTTTGTTGTGTTAGAAATGAGAAATTATTTTAAGTATGCTATTAACTCTTTGTGGGAGACATACAATTTATCTGTGCCTTTGGTAAGATAACAGGAGATGTTGATGAACTCTGGATATACTCTTTAGCAATGCACACATACATACAAGGGGACTTCTCAAAGGTGCTAGTGGTAAAGAACCCACCTGCCGATGCAGGGGATCTAAGAGACTTGTGGGTTCAATCCCTGGGTCGGGAAGATCATCTGGATGAGGGCATGGCAGCCCACTCCAGTATTCTTGTCTGGAGAATCCCATGGACAGAGGAACCTGCTGGGCTACAGTCCATCAGGTTGCCAAGAATTGGATACGACTGAAGTAATTTAACACGCAGGCACATGAATACAAATATAGGAAAATACTATGCTCTTTATAGGAGTTTTGAACCACAGAACCATCCTGTTGCCTGTAACAGTTTCTTGATTATGGATTATGAACATCTTGTCTGTGTCATCATTCAATTAAAATCCATCCTGTGCAGGATTTTCATAGTTAAACTAGTAAATGATTAATCATAACTTTGATGTATTTATTTCAGAAATAATCAACTGTAGATTTTTCAAGAATCTATTGATAGAAAAACAATGGGAATTTGAGGCCCTGGTTGATTGAGATTACAAACTGAGAACAAGGTGATAGGAAAATGAACTGCTAAAAGAACAGAAGGAGTGCTTATGGTGGCTTAGGTCAAAGGTTTAGGTAGGAAGAACAAAGAATGCATTTAGGACCTAGAGGTCTGCAGAAAGGTGGGGCTGGTTAAGTACAGAGCAGACCCCCTCTGAATGGCATTTATGAAGCAACCCATTCAATCCAACACCAAAGTGGGGGGAGGGGAAAAACAAGATGATGTCTCTGTTAAAAAGAATTATAAACTGTGGACAATTTAAAAAATCATATGCCTAAGACTTGCTGGTTTAAGGAAAGAAAAAATAAAGCTTGGAAATATATTGCCAAATTATTAGTCTTTAACTTGCATGAGTTTTCAGCCTGCAGAGCCAGCATTCCTATCTGATTCCTGAAATCCTGAGAGTATATCAGCTTTAGGTGTTAAGATACAGACTCTGGATTTAGCTTTTTTTTTCCCTAGGCTTTTGTTGATCATCCTGTGCAAACAAAAGTGAATTTGCTTGGTTTGGCAGAAATGCGAGAAAGATAAGCTGCTTGGGGGAAAGGGAACCTGTTCCATTCCCTGTCCCAAGGTCTTTTCAAAATGTGTCAACCTGAGAAATTTTCATATGTAATGTCTGAATCTAATTATTTACTTTGGCTGCGAAGCATCGGTAAAGCATGCTCTAATCGGTTTGATGCTAACATTGTCACAAGGCAACATTTAATCATTTTGAAATGATAATACTTAAGGTTAGTCAATATTTTTGCAGCTGTTTTTCCTTGTCAAATTTGTTTGAAACTAAACCCGATAAAATTGGTTATGGTAAAAGAAAATAAAGCAAATGATGATGTCCTTTATTTTCCTCATTTAAGTAGAGACAGAAAATGAGAAACATCTTCCTCCTTCCCTTAGTACCACCATAATTCAGGGGCTTACCATCTTTTAGAAACTTTTGGATAGTCTCTCTGCCCCCTATGTTTCCTGATTCTCATCCATCCTGAACACAGCAGCTAGACTTATTTTTGTAATGCTCAGCTATACTCTTTGTCACTTTCTCTGCATAAAATATTTTATTGGCTTTCAGTTACCTATATAATACCTAACCTCTGCAGCCTGACGGCTTACACAGTGACTACTTTGAGACAGCCTAATTTTTCACTGCCCCTACCTCTTCTCTCTGTTCCAGCATACTGAACTACTGCAGTTCCACACATATTTATTAAGTTCTCAGTTTGTCTCAGACTCTGAGCTGTGTCTGGGGGTTCTAAGATAAGTAAGACCTGGTCTTTGACCTGAAGGAACTCATACCCCACAGTAGGAAATGCATTAAACATGCAATATGTAAGCATAATATAAGATGGTATATACCCTGGTACAATCCATTCAAGTGGTCCTCTGCTTGGAGTAAAATGTTTTTTATATTTTTCCTGTAAAGCTTCTGTCTACCCTTCAGGAATGTTTGTAAATATCACCTCCTTCTGTAAGGTGATATATAATTAATTGCTTGAAAGATCTGTTAACATTTTGTGTATACTTCTATTAGAATTTATTTTGCTTGTATTGTATTGTCTATGCCTATCTATTTGTATATGGATCTGTGAGCCCCTAACAACGAGGCTCAGCCATCCCACAACCTTGTTTGCATGCTTAATACTTAATACTTTCTAAGCTTATAAGTGTTTGTAGACAAAATAGCTTTTTAATGTTATTTCAAAATCATTTTAAAAAACACAGAGATGTTCTAATCTTCATGAATCAAATTTAATGGAAGATGAGATGATACTCCTTAATAGAACTCATTTGGTCCAAACCAGAGTTTAATATTCAAAATAACACTATTTATTGAACTTTTCCTATCTTCAGGACATTGTTCTAAGAACTTCATATAACTTACCTCCTTTAATGGTGGGAATTATAAGTTGGGAAACATGACTTCCTTTTTATAGATTATAAGTCTTTATTATAATAGCTAATAGTTACACAGCACTGCCAGGCACTATTCTAATGCTGGTCATATGTTTACTCATTATTCTTCACACTTTCATGATTTATTATGTTATTTCTATCCATCATTATTCCCATTTTATAGATGAGAAAACGAAGGCACAGAGAGGTTAACTTTCTTGCCCTAGATCATACAGCCAGAATTGCAAAGTCCAGTAAAATGTAATGGACTTTAATAAGTGACAAGTGATGTTATTTTCTTCGTGTTATTTAATAGTCTAGGGTTGCAGAAAATAAGAAGGCATGATTAGTACTTGGAGTAAAATATATTGAAAAGATTTGGGTTCCTGTAAACTCAGAACTAAATTTAAATTTATTTCCTCTTTTGTTTGTTTTGTTTGGCCATGGCTTACGGATGGTTCTCTTAGTTCTCTAACCAGGGATTGAACCCAGGCCCTCAGGAGTGAGGCCCTCATCCTAACCACTAGGCTTCAGACCTAAATTTGAATAGAAATGTGTCTATATCACAATCATAACTGAAAGACTTAGGCCTTATAATAGCCCCAAAATAAATGGAGACTGGGACTGAGGTTATATTATCAGCTTTGCCACTGTTGTTTTGTGACTTTAGGGCATGTGACTTCATCTTGATGGAATTAAACACCTTCATTTATAAAATCATGAATTGGCATAAATTAACTTTTAAGGTCCCTTTGTACTTTATAATTCTGATTCCATCACTGGTTCAGGATCACATCTCCTTCAGAATTCATTACTTCTACGTTTACATCTTCCTGTATATGTGAACTTTGTGTGTGCATGCTCAGTCATGTCCAACTCTTTGTAACCCTATGGACTGTAGCCTGTCAGCCTCCCTGTTCATGGAATTCTCCAGGCAATAATACTGGAGTGGGTTGCCATGCCCTCCTCCAGGGCATCTTTCTGACCCCAAGGATCTTTATGACCCAGGGATTGAACCAGTGTCTCCTGCATTTCCTGCATTGCAGGCGGATTCTTTACCACTGAGCCACTGGGAACTAGGCAGTGTGTAATCTTCCAAACATGGATATTATAAAAAGTAGATATCATAAAAAGTAGAAGGGGGCAAAAATGGCTGAGATTTATCATATACTCAGTTGGCTGCTTCCTTTGTGCATATTGATCATTTGATCAGTTTGCAAATCTTACTGTAGCTAGATGCATTAATTTATAACTTAAGAAAGCAAACAGGGTTGTGAAAAATTTTGTATTTATTGCTTTTCTTCCAACATGTTTTATATTTATTTTGATAGTGATATAAACACATCAATAAAACAGAAGTATAAGTTGAATCTTTCTAAACAAGTGTGTGCTAAAATCTGTCTGTGGTTTGCATATATCTAAATTGGAATTTTCATGATGTATATATGCATTTATGCCAAAACCAATAGAGTACTGTAAAGTAAAATTTAAATAAATAAATAAATAAAGTAAATACTAAACCTAAAAAAAAAAAACCAAAGTGGAATGGTGTGTGTATGGAAGCAAATAAATATTTTGCTTAATAAGAATTTTTTTTTTTCTATTCTTTTTATTTTCCCATAGACTTGCTGCTTTCAAATAGCTGTATTCCCTTTTTGGGCTCATCAGAAGGACTGGATTTCCAAACTATTATGTTAGATGAGGAGAGGGGCAGGCTGCTCCTGGGAGCCAAGGACCACATCTTCTTGCTCAGTCTGGTTGACTTAAACAAAAATTTTAAGAAGGTCAGTTTATTTCTGTCTAGTTGATTGGATGCATTTATTTTCATCTATGCGCCTTTCTGTCTCTTCCATTTTAAGTGATTCAGCATGATTCAGCATCAAATGCAGTAGGTCGTGTGCATGTCAAAAAAGAACATATTAAAAGAACGTATCGCCTCTGATACATATTTCTGGATTTTATGGATTTAAACACATATGCATGTGTTTTGTTAACAGTGAGTATAATACTAAAACCTTTGAAAATATGAATGAAAGGTATGAAAAGTTAATAAACGGATGCTAACAGAAATGCAAAGTTTTAGATTTAAAAACTGGAAATGAGTTATTCATGAAGTATTAACATTTGTATCTGTAGCAATTATTATAAATTTTTAAATTAATTTTCAGTGAACATATAAGCATACTTTAAAATGATAGTATGACTCCGGTAGCATTTTAAACCACGCTTTCTTTTCCACATTTTAATTTTACATTTAAACAGGTTTCTTCTATGAATTACATTCAGATAGTAAGGGTGAACAATGCCTCAATTATGGGCTCATTAACAACAATCTTACCACTTAAAGAAATATATACTCAAAACTGAAAAGCAGTTACTATCGTATCCTACATTTTCAGCTAGCATTGTGATACGCAAAGCAAGGATGGCCACACTGTCTTAATTATTATTAACTAGTATTGTAACTTAGTAAATATCAATATCTATGCAAACAAAAATGGATACCAAGCCTAGAGGAGTTGAATGACTAATGAGAAGACACATGATCATTCTACATCTGTAAGGTATATTTGGTTGTTTTTCCTTTCTCTTCTTTTCCATAAGAAATACTATTGCAGAAGAAATACTAGGAACCATTGCAAGGTTTCAGGTCAGTACCAATACTGTATTCTTGCCTGGAGAAGTCCATGGACAAAGGAGCGTGGTGGGCTACAGTCCACAGAGATGCAAAGAGTTGGACACAACTGAAGCAACTTAGCATGTACATACTGAGTTAATAGAGACTTCATCCCATTCAGAAAGAGTTATTTATAGGTCACTCTTGGACTTTGAAGCTTCACATAGCTTTCACCTACAATGACCACTTTAACTTAACCCTCTAATTATGAGGCACTTTTAATAACTAAATAACAGTTTTTCCACTATTTGAATATTATCAGCACTAAGAGTTTTAGTCTACATAGGCAAAATATTTGTCACCATATGCGTTACTATTTCTTAATGAGCACCTGCATTAGAAATATTGTTTTTGCTCTTTTAATCATTTAATTTTTATGTAGTACTTCCACACGTTTTGAGGCCCACCAAAGGAAAAGGAATACTTTTTAAATAAATGCTCAGGTATGGTAAAGAAATAATCTTTGAATGCAAATGTATATGTGTGCCTTTTGTGAAATCTGTGTTTCTAGAAGAATGAGCGCTACAGTATTGCCAGTAGTTCTTGACTTGTGTCAGTCCAAACACACAAACTCTAAGGTTATCTTATTTTTTAAGATGAGTATTATTCTATAGCCTAGATATTGTTTATAGTGAGATAAAATAAACAGTTGTGTGGTAGAATTTGAAAAAACTTACCTTTCATTCTGCCATTAAAGCTTCATTCCATTTATTCCTTTTTTAAAAATATTTATTTATTTATTTGGCTGTCTGGTCTTAGCTGTGGCACATGTAATCTTTAGTTGTGGTGTATGAAATGGCAACCCACTCCGTTGTTCTTGCCTGGAGAATCCCAGGGACGGGGGAGCCTGGTGGGCTGCCTTCTATGGGGTCGCACAGAGTCGGACACGACTGAAGCGACGCAGCAGCAGCAGCATGAAATCTTAGTTGTGACATGTGGGATCTAATTCCCCAACACTGGGATTGAACCTGGACCTCCTGCATTGATAGCATGGAGTCTTAGCTCCATGCTATGGAAATTCCCTTATATAATAACTGGGAAGTCCCCTAGTTCTTCTTAAGGGTGTATTTTTTCCCTTAGGAGTATGAGTACTTAAAAAAATTCCTAGGAGAGGCTATATATAATATCAACTAGTATCTCAACATCAGTAAATATCTTTATGGCTCTTCTTACGAAAGAGGCCAAAGGAAATCTTCAACTTTGCAGTTTTGCTTTAAAAGACACTACATAGCTAACAAAGCATTTTTCCAAATATGCCTCAGTCTTAGAATAATAACAAAAAGTGATTCATACTTTTAAGGGAATTTGTTCTGGTGCTGTTCTCTGCCTTCAGAAATTGGAAAGGGTTGGAAGAATAAGTCCATTTATCTGAACTGAGTGTATTAGATCATTGCTTAAAATAAATTCTGATAGCTAACTTCCTCCTCTGGCTATTTTAAGCAAATCTCTCTTTGGCTATATTCCATGCTTGAAATGTGCTAATATCTAATAAAATAAATGTTTATGAAATATTGATTTCCCTTATGATGTTATTGAAATAAATGGTCATTTAAACATACTGTAAAAGTAGGGTCTATACTAGAGACTTTCTGTTTAACTGACATTTATCTTTGTAAAATGAACAATTCATAAAGAGGTTAGGTATGCAAAGGTAAGAATTTATGTTTTTATAGGTATCCACCTTTAAAATTTATATAAATCATGTCAATTCTAAAAGGTTCTACTCCACAGTAGCAAGTAAGTATCAAGATGTAGTAGTTGAGCAGTGTTTAGACCTACGTGGTTTGCGTTGGCTCAGTGCCCCTCAGCAAAAATCCAGACTCCTCTGTTGAAGAAACCACACATGCTGGGACTCTGTGGGGCTGAAGGATTTCCTTTGTATTCTTTATAGAGTAAAGCAATCTACAACACATAATTGAGCTGTGAGTGACTGGTTGGGAATTTTTTCCTCTGGGAAATTTAAAAAGAAATTGTGTAGAAAGTATCCATTTGGAGTATCAAAATTTAGGATATCTATTTGAAGTTTTTATACAAACAAGGCTGTGCCTACTGAAATAATGGCCACTGTCTTTTCATATTTGCCACAAGAATTTAGAGTGGAATCACTAAAAGTAGTAACAAAAAGTCCTTTCATCATAAATATTTAATAATATTCTTCTTATGATCTTAACTCTGTTCAGACTAGATTTTTGAGTCTTATATAATAAGTGAGGCAGGTATATGAACGGGGCAGGTATATGATCAATAACCTTTGAGAAAATAGCCGTAAGAGGAGAAAGTCAAAATTAGACCTTTCAGGGCATTTTCTCTATCTAGAAAGTCAAAATTAAGTAGACTGAATTTTTTTTCAAATTCTGACATTTAGATAAGAGATTTTTTTTTTTTAATTTCTACAAAGACATAATAGACTTAAAGGCAAGTATAAGCATTACCAGGGACATGATATCCCAGAATTTAAGGAGGCTTTTTCTACAGTTGATCTGTTGTTGTTTAGTGGCTAAGTTGTGTCTGACTCTTTGCAACCCCATGGACTGTAGCTCACCAGGCTCCTCTGTACGTGGGATTTGCCAGGCAAAGAATACTGGAATGGGTTGCCATTTCCTTCTCTAGAGGATCTTCCCGACCCAAGGATTGAACCTACATCTCCTTCATTGGCAGGTGGCTTCTATACCATTGAGCCACCAGGGAAGCCTGTAGAGTTGGTCCATTAGTCCTCTATTTAGTTCAGAAATGTGAATTTCTCTCAGAAGGTTTGAAACAGATAATGCACATTGATTTGATATTCCCTTCCCTCAACACTAGATCAAAATGGAGCAATCAGATCCATTCAGAAGGGATCCCATTCCAAGGGCAGAGATCTGGATCTATATTTAATCACTCCCACTAGTTTTGTTGTAAATTGAGTTCCCCCAGAGGCCAGCTGTGAGATGAAGATTAGCTTATAGAGTATTTGCAAGGGAGGGTTTCTTGGGATCAACACACATGAGGGCATCACTAAGGAAGTAGCATTAGACAAAGGGAGAAACAAGCTCTGATGCAGTCTGAACAAAAGCCTCAGCTGACAGACCATGCTGTTAAGGTAGCAAACATTTCCATATTTTCATCTAGTGTAAGTGATAATACCATTTTTCAGCTTCATTTATCTAGTAAAAGAGAATATCCATTCTCTCCCCATCTCATCCATTCACCATGACCATTTATGTTATCTCTTAGAAAAATAAAAATCTGATCATATTTCTTCTCTGTTTATAGACTTCTGGCAATTCTCGATTTCCAAAGAACTTGGCATAAACTACAGGATTCTGTTGACTTCTAAGTCCTTCCCATCCATTTCTACCCTGTTTGTCTCCTTTTAACCCACTCTTGCTTATTCCCTCACTAGCATTTTACTTTGTTTGCCTCTTTCTCTTTCTTTTACTCTAACTGCCATGCTAGTTCCTTCCAAAATAATTCAAGTTTTGTACTTTGCTACAATTTCCTGAAATTGCCATTCACTTTCTTGCTCATCTCACTCTTCATTTTTGAAGGCATTTATCTAATTTTACTCTTTTACCGAATCCTGTTCTCCAAGGGTTCCTCATCCTCAGGAGACATAACTATCTTTGTGTTTACTAGAACATTTTATATATTTGTTGTTCAGTCGCTCAATCATGTCCAACTCTTTGCAGCCCCATGGACTGCAGCATGCCAGGCTTCCCTGTCCTTCACCATCTCCTGGTGCTTGCTCAAACTCATGTCCATTGAGTTGGTGATGCCATCCAACCAGCTCATCCTCTGTCATCCTCTTCTCCTCCTGCCTTCAAACTTTCCCAGCATCAAGGTCTTTTCTAATGAGTTGGCTCTTTGCATCAGGTGGCCAAAGTATTAGAGCTTCAGCATCAGTCCTCCAATGATATTTCGGGACTGATTTCTTTAAGGTTTGACTGGTTTGATCTCCTTGCAGTCCAAGCAACTCTCAACAGTCTTCTCCAACACCATAGTTCAAAAAGCATCTCTTCTTTGGTGCTTAGCCTTCTTTATGTTCCAGCTCTCCCATCCATACATGACTACTGGAAAAACCATAGTTTTATCTATACAGAGGTTTGTCAGCAAAGTGATGTCTCTGCTTTTAATACACTGTCTAGTTTTGTCATAGTCTTTCTTCCAAGGAGCAAGCATCTTTTAATTTCATGATTGTAGTCGCCATCTGTAGTGATTTTACAGTCCAAGAAAATGAAGTCTGTCACTGTTTCCATTGTTTCCCCATCTATTTGCCATGAAGTGATGAGACCAGATACCATGATCTTAGTTTATCAAATGTTATGTTTTAAGCCAGCTTTTTAACTCTCCTTTTTCATCTTTATTAAGAGACTCTTTTGTTCCTCTTCACTATCTGTCATTAGGATGGTATCATCTGCATATCTGAGGTTATTGATGTTTCTCCCAGCAATCTTGATACCAGCTTATGCTTCATCCAGCCTGGCATGTCCCATGATGTATTCTGCATATAATTTAGATAGGCAGGGTGACAATATACAGCCTTGACGTACTCCTTTCCCAATTTTGAACCAATCTGTTGTTCCATGTCCAGTTCTAACTGTTGTTTTTTTACCTGCATAAAGGTTTTGCAAGAGGCAGGTAGGGTGATATGGAATTCCTATCTCCTTAAAAATTCTCCAAAGTTTGTTGTGATCCACACAGTGTCAAATGTCCTATCTGATAAAGCTATTATCATCCATTTGTATAAATATATCCCCCTTTTAATAATACAATCCTTGAGTGGGGAAACTATTTTACATGCACTTTTGATTCTCCTTTAAACATTGTACAGTGTCTTACCCATAAAGAATACTAAATAATGTTTCCTCATTTTTTTTGAGTTGGTAATTTTGTTATCTTCTTTTGAGTGTGAGACCAATATATTACTCTTTAATCAATTAGTGTGCTTTCAGCTTAAAAGTCACCTTACTTGGGCTAGTTAAAAAAAAAATAAGAAGATTTATTAAACTATAGAAAAAGAGTGTCCAGAGTTTGAGTGGCTATATAAAAGATAATATCATCTACTTAACAATAATATGAATGATCTGGTTCTTTCTTTGTCTTCTGTCTGCCATCACTGGTGTTGGCATTACCCTAAGGTTTGTAGAAAGGTAGCTGTAGCAGTTTCATGGGCCACATCCAGACAAGGGAATACAAAAAAATAAAAAAAATAAAAAAACATTACTTACTATGTCTCATTCTTAGGAGCAAGGAAACCTTTTAAAGAATTCTGCCTTGCACCTCCTTGACCTAAGCATGTCAATTCTAAATCTTATACTTGAAAGAGGGTGGGGGAAACTATGATTTGCTTACATCAGCCAGCTGCTTTAGATGGAAGACATGTTCACAAATCGGTCACTTTGCAGACATGGAGGAGAAAGCAAGTTTTCTGAAAAAAATAATTTTCTTAGGGAAATTTTTCTTATTATTAACATAGATTTCCATAGGCAAACATGAAAGTTTTCTCAGATAATCAAAGACTGTGTATTTTCTCTTTGGAGGAAGTTATAAAAATTAGCTAGTTCTACAAGGAAATTATCTGGAAGGATTTATTTTTCTTTCAGGAGATATCTTGGAAAATATTCATTGCAAGTAAAAATCCTTGAAATAATTTATTTTTCTCTGCACTGTATGGTAAAAAATGAAAAACCTGCTAACCTTTACAAATACTTTTCTCGCTTATGTAAGAGTTCATTTGCCTCTATAAAACTTCTCTATGATTATTTAATCTAAGCTTTTAAAATCTAATCTGCTGCAGCTTTTTTTTTTCAAATCTGCTGATATCCTGTAAGTTTTTTCCCTACAATATTGTTAACTGTTGTTCGCGTGATACAGTCAGTAGGGAATATATTACAATTTAACTCTGAGAATTAAAGACTATATCATTATTGTTTAGTGCTAGATTTTCACATTATACACTAAATATTTAATGTACAGATAACATGTTTTTTTAACAAATCAAGTAAGTAGACTTAAGAATCCTTGGGATTACCTAACAGAATTATATCTAAACTAATTTTGGCTTGAATGATTTGGTGTTGAAACCTATTATATGTATTTGTAGAAGTAAAACTTGGAATAATTTTTAGTAACTGAACTTTGAATAATTTTTTTTTTTTTTNCCATGATGTATTCTGCATATAATTTAGATAGGCAGGGTGACAATATACAGCCTTGACGTACTCCTTTCCCAATTTTGAACCAATCTGTTGTTCCATGTCCAGTTCTAACTGTTGTTTTTTTACCTGCATAAAGGTTTTGCAAGAGGCAGGTAGGGTGATATGGAATTCCTATCTCCTTAAAAATTCTCCAAAGTTTGTTGTGATCCACACAGTGTCAAATGTCCTATCTGATAAAGCTATTATCATCCATTTGTATAAATATATCCCCCTTTTAATAATACAATCCTTGAGTGGGGAAACTATTTTACATGCACTTTTGATTCTCCTTTAAACATTGTACAGTGTCTTACCCATAAAGAATACTAAATAATGTTTCCTCATTTTTTTTGAGTTGGTAATTTTGTTATCTTCTTTTGAGTGTGAGACCAATATATTACTCTTTAATCAATTAGTGTGCTTTCAGCTTAAAAGTCACCTTACTTGGGCTAGTTAAAAAAAAAATAAGAAGATTTATTAAACTATAGAAAAAGAGTGTCCAGAGTTTGAGTGGCTATATAAAAGATAATATCATCTACTTAACAATAATATGAATGATCTGGTTCTTTCTTTGTCTTCTGTCTGCCATCACTGGTGTTGGCATTACCCTAAGGTTTGTAGAAAGGTAGCTGTAGCAGTTTCATGGGCCACATCCAGACAAGGGAATACAAAAAAATAAAAAAAATAAAAAAACATTACTTACTATGTCTCATTCTTAGGAGCAAGGAAACCTTTTAAAGAATTCTGCCTTGCACCTCCTTGACCTAAGCATGTCAATTCTAAATCTTATACTTGAAAGAGGGTGGGGGAAACTATGATTTGCTTACATCAGCCAGCTGCTTTAGATGGAAGACATGTTCACAAATCGGTCACTTTGCAGACATGGAGGAGAAAGCAAGTTTTCTGAAAAAAATAATTTTCTTAGGGAAATTTTTCTTATTATTAACATAGATTTCCATAGGCAAACATGAAAGTTTTCTCAGATAATCAAAGACTGTGTATTTTCTCTTTGGAGGAAGTTATAAAAATTAGCTAGTTCTACAAGGAAATTATCTGGAAGGATTTATTTTTCTTTCAGGAGATATCTTGGAAAATATTCATTGCAAGTAAAAATCCTTGAAATAATTTATTTTTCTCTGCACTGTATGGTAAAAAATGAAAAACCTGCTAACCTTTACAAATACTTTTCTCGCTTATGTAAGAGTTCATTTGCCTCTATAAAACTTCTCTATGATTATTTAATCTAAGCTTTTAAAATCTAATCTGCTGCAGCTTTTTTTTTTCAAATCTGCTGATATCCTGTAAGTTTTTTCCCTACAATATTGTTAACTGTTGTTCGCGTGATACAGTCAGTAGGGAATATATTACAATTTAACTCTGAGAATTAAAGACTATATCATTATTGTTTAGTGCTAGATTTTCACATTATACACTAAATATTTAATGTACAGATAACATGTTTTTTTAACAAATCAAGTAAGTAGACTTAAGAATCCTTGGGATTACCTAACAGAATTATATCTAAACTAATTTTGGCTTGAATGATTTGGTGTTGAAACCTATTATATGTATTTGTAGAAGTAAAACTTGGAATAATTTTTAGTAACTGAACTTTGAATAATTTTTTTTTTTTTTGGCCTTCTACCTAAGTCAGTTTTTTTAAATCTTTTTCATAGAAAACTTTGAGTGTCTATTATTGGTGCTAAGAATGTGATGTGAATGCATGCTAAGTTGCTTCTGTCGTGTCTGACTCTTTGCAACCCTATGGACTATAGCCATAGCATGGGAAAAACATGTTTGAGAAATGGGGTAGAAAAAAATCATTTCTCCCCTCCACGTGTAAATTTCTCATGTGTGCATGCTAAGTTGCTTCAGTCATGCCAAACTCTGTGATCCTATGGACTGTAGCCCACCAGGCTCTTCTGTCCATGGGGTTCTCCAGGCAAGAATACTGGAGTGGGTTGCCATGCCCTCTTCCTGGGGGTCTTCCCAACCCAGGAATCAAACCTTCCTCACTGAACATATGCATTGGCAGCTGGGTTCTTTACCACTAGTGCCACCTGTGGCCTCAGTTAAACTAAATTTCTCTGCCCTAACCCTTAACCGATCCCATCTCTAGATTCAGAGGAATTTTAATATAGTCCTTGAAAAAGGTGGTCAGTTGCAGACAGACATATATATCCATTTCTCATTCATTTATAAGTGATGCATGAGAAACCTGTTCAGTGTAGACATCATAATAATGAAAGTGTTTGACAGTTGTACTGTATGGTTTAAGGACCTGTGGCTTCTAAACAAATTATCCTAAACTACACAGTATCTGTCACTTCGACTACAAATGAACATTTTCCACCTCAGCCAGCCTTAAGTAGTCCTAGCAATAATTCTTGTAAAATCCAGAGCTCTCTCTATGTAAACTTTAGCAGTAATATATACAAGCTAAAAGTCTCTCACTGTCTCTTCTCACTCTTTCTTTTGAATGGAATCATAGTTGAACAGTAAAAAAAAAAAAAAAAATCCAATACTCTGTTTGGTTATGTTATTTAGTTGGCTTCTTGACTTAATGAATTGTTGGGATCCTTCTATCTGAAAATGTAACTCATTTCGGAAGCAGTTCAAACCATGCTTGGGTGGAGTTAGTCTCTAAACCAGCATGTAAGCAAAAAGGTCACAAAGGGAATGATTTATTAAGCTAAGTATGGTCTTTGTATCTATTAATGAAGCATTTTTTTCTTGGTTTTCTTTTGTCTTCTCTCTTTTTTTTCCAAGTAGGCTATAGAGGCTGATGAATAGACCAATGAGAAACAAGCTTACTCTGAAACTACAGTTATTATTTATTTCACCTGCTAATCTAACAGCAACTGTTATGTCAACTCAGAGAGTGTAATAATAAACAACTTTATTTTACCTCCCACAGTTCATTTCAGTCTACTCTGTGGGACTCTGTTATCTCCCTGGACCTGTCTGACTTCAACAGACCCCATCACTTTCCAGGTCACTCTTGGGTAGTACACAATTGTTACCCAGCAGTTAAAAGGTCCATTCTCATATAACAGAGCATTCAACCTCATTTAAAATTCTCCCTGTTTGGGCATGCCATGGGTGGGAGGGCAGGCTCTCAAGTAGGGAGAAATTTAGAGGCTTCTTCACTCCTGACTCTGCTTAGCACACCTCCTCTTTTGTGAGCTGTTATACTCAGTGTCTGACTTCTAGTGCCATATCAGGAGGAGGGGAGAGGAAAGAGGTTCAGGGAAGTACCTTTTGCCATCACCAGAGAGACCCCACCTCTCATCCATCTGGCCTTGTCAGACATTAAAGGGTGACTTTTCTTTCATAAGCACCATTGTGAGTTTCTGGAATGTCCTCTTTCTGGAGTTTCTTCTCTTGCAGTTCTCTGGATACAAGTGACTGTATTTCTGCTCTACCAGTGTATCCTGATTCTCTATCCTGAAGCAGGTTGCAGTTCCATCAAATGTTAACTTCTAAAGTCTTTTCAGTCTATAGTCTTGAATAGGATTAAGGGGACTTCATGCCCTCCCATTTTTGCATGAGCATGGCTCCCACCTGTCCCCTAGGAAACTGTCATGTGTATTTTCCTGGACACTCTGGAATTTCAGGTTGATATCAGCATGGCCCCCAAGCCTGGCCTCTGCTTCTGCTGCAACCTGTCAGTCTCTCTCTCATTCTTTATGCATTCATCCACAATGTCCCACAGCAGCGTGTTTAACCGCTAGTGCATCTTCAGTTGTGTTCGACTCTTTGTGTCCCTATGGACTGTAACCTGCTAGTCTCTTCTGTCCATGGGATTCTTCAGGCAAGAATACTGCAGCAGTGGCTTGCCATTTCCTCCTCCGGGGGGTCTTCCAGACCCAAGGATTGAACCTGTGTCTCTTATGTCTCCTGCATTGATTGGTGGATTCTGCACCATTAGTGCCACCTGGGAAGCCCCTAGGTACATCTTGAGGTGCCACCAAAGCTGATTCCCTGCATCTACTCCTCACCCTAGGGCTTGTAAGACACATGATACAACTATCTTGGAGAAAATATCCTTCTCAAGGGAAAAGAAAAAGCTTTCTAATCTCCAGGATCCAACTATTTTATAGCTTGAACATAGATGTTCTATATGATTCTTGGCCACCTACTTTGAAGATTTTTTGCATCCTGAGCTAACATGTCATTTTCAAATTTTTATCAGCTAAAATTTATTTTTTAATACCTTGCTCTACTGTCTAAGTCATAAAATGAGCTTTCTTTTTTCTCTGTAAACACACTGTTTATTTAATAATAAAAGTATATTCAGTACAATAATTTATAGATTTATAACATGGATAATGGCTGAGTAATACTCCATTGTGTATATGTACCACAGCTTTCTTATCCATTCATCTGCTGATGAGCTTTCAAAAGAATGTTGCTTTACCTCCAAATGAAACAGGCAAGCTCATTGTATATCATTCCTGATGTATAAACTCTAGAATTATAGGAATAATGGAGAATGTCAGTATCCTTATTAGAATTTACGTTTTGGATAGTAATAGCCTTATTCAAAACATTTGCTGTTCAACATCTTGTTTCCCATGTTTTTCAATAGTATTTCTGTTGGTTTCTAGCAAAGCTAAGTCGTAACTGAGAAGCTAATAAATGAGAGTGTAGGACATGCATGATTCATTTTTAAATAATCTAAACATTAATCTTCAAATAGTTTAATTTCACTTTGAGACAGTACTTATCTTTTTCCCTTGTTATTTATTTAATTAAAAATATTTTATCTTGAAACTGACATGTGTCAAAATTAAATGCTGTACATAAAATTGCTATGTTATCTAGTCAAAAGTGAAGATTGTTAATCGGGCCCCAACAGAAACCTATTAGCTAAATTTACAGGATTGAAGGCAGAAGCAGTTTAATACTTAAAAATTTTTTATGTTCAAGGTAGTTGAACATAATTTTTTAGTTCAAGGTATGTTGATGTTTGTTTTTAATGTAAAAAGTACTAAATATGTTTCTGGCAGAACCAAAGGAACTTTTCCTATGGGTTTTAAAATGAGAAAGCAATATATCAAAGCAATATAAATTTTATAGCCTACCTAAGAGGATTCCATATTTTTATGGAATAACTTGAGACAGGTTCATTTCACCCTGCTAAAGTTAGATCCCCACAATTATGAACTTTAGATTCTTTCAGTTAATTAACCAAAAACTAATCAAAACTATTTAAAAGGAAACATTGGATAAAGATAAAACCCTTAAAAGCTAGAACTCAGACACTCTAAGAGCTTGACTTTCTTTTTTACCTTATTGTTCATAGTCATTCCATGTTTATAAATGTGACAGTTTTTTTTCTTCTTCCTAACAACCATAATGTAATTTTGTATTATTTTTTTCCTTATTTAATGTGAAAACAAGGTATGTAATTACAAAAATTAGATTACTTGAAATTTATCAAACTATGCTTCTGTTTTTAAGTACTTTGATTAGAAAAATTATAATTAGTTTATAATTTTAACTACAATAATTTTCAGTGGAATATTTAAACACCCTTTTTTTGTATAACATGAAAGGAATTATTTTCCTTTCTTTAGGGAAGCCTAAAACTTCTCATACATGGGGATCCTGTACTTGCTTGCTTTATATTGAGTATAAGCAGAAATGCTTTTATAAATCAGAGTGACCTTCTGACTCTATTTCATTAACTCATTTTATGGCTGAATAAGACATTCTCATCTAATGTGTGACCCTGGAAGTCTATTATTTGGGGGGAAAGACTCAGAATAAATTATTTTTCAATTAAAATCAAGTTATTGATGAAAGAAAATTGCCACTCTTTTCTNATTTCATTAACTCATTTTATGGCTGAATAAGACATTCTCATCTAATGTGTGACCCTGGAAGTCTATTATTTGGGGGGAAAGACTCAGAATAAATTATTTTTCAATTAAAATCAAGTTATTGATGAAAGAAAATTGCCACTCTTTTCTTAGTTAATACTTGAAATAAAGAAAGTATAAACCCTTGGAAACCACGTGGACATCCCAATAAATTAAGTTTTGGTATAAGGCGCCCTGCGTAGTTTCATGGTGATTAATCTGCTCCCATTGCCTGCAGAACACATGCTGTCTAGTCATCAGAGGTGGAACAATTGCCTCGTTCATGGATGGGCTGGCTCCCCCGCCCGGGTGCTGATGTGCAGGTCCCATCTGGTCACTGTAATGGACTGTCAGGATGTTGTCAGACTGCTCAGACCTTTGCCAGAACTCTGACAAGAACTCTTTCTCTGTCTCCAGTTTTACAGAAAACTGTGTAGATCATGTTTCAGTAATTTTCAAGTACTTATTCTATATGCGAAGCTGTGCCAGGTGCTAAGGAGGGCAGAAAGGAAAAGTGATGTCCTTGGTCACTCAGTATCAGTGGTTACTTAACTTTAATGAGTCATATACTTGTTGAAGAAGATAATGGAGTCTGTGACTTGTACTCCTTACAAAATTTTGAAATCTATCCACAGTTGTAATTGCACCACAAATTCAAAATTACCAGCCTATCTGTGGATGTCTTAAATTTCCTTTTAATTTGTATAATACAAAAGCTAATTCTGCAGATAATGCTAAGATAACAGTTGAAAGCACAGCATTAGCTGCTAACAAGTGATGCAGTAGAGACTTGAACTCCTGTCTTGGGAGTCCACTGCAGTTCATTGCTCTTTATGCCAGGCAAAGGTCCCAAGCTTAATCTGCTTGCAGAAAGAAAGGGGCAGATGGATGTGATAAGCATGAGTGTATTGGAATTCAGAAGTAGGCAGTAGAAGAAAACTAAATGTATTGGTAAAAGAGCCTTTGAACTGAGTCCTAAAACAGGAAAGGGAAAGACAGTTCTTACCCAAGACTTACTTCATGAGGAAAGCTATGTGCCAGATTAGACCCAAAACTTAAGAATTTAAACTTCCCCTTCTGTAACAGTTTCTATCTTAGCCAGTTTGAGATCTATGAGCTTCACCACTGGCCCTCCTGTCTTTATTTCCAGCACTTTGTTCTTTCAGCTTAGGTCTCCTACCTTTCTTATGTCCTGGGAACCCAGACTCTGGAGTAGTCACTGCTCCCTCGATTGTTCATATCCTTGTATCATACAGCATTTAGAACAGTATTTTCCCAACTTTTTTACAACCATTCAAAAACTTGGTTCCTGTTCTTTAACAGAGATGGCCACTTGAATTTTTAAGACTGAAATTTTGTCTTTAATTAGATTTTATGAACAAGTTGTAACTTCCTCTTGGTATTTCATTCAGTTGTTTTGACATCTCTAAATTAGGGCAAAGGGCATTTGACTGACCTTGCACTTGCTAACTTGAGTCAATTAAATTCCTTCTCCAAAGATGAAACAAACAACAGATATAATTAGCATTTCCTTAGGATGTTGTTATAAGGCCTTATCATTATTTGAATGTTTCTGTAACTTGCCTACAATTAAATAATTAAAAATAAAGTGCCTGACATTTCACCTTACTAAGTGATAACTCTTAATAAGTTATATAGCTTATAAATGAAACTGTAATTGTTAGAGACATTGCAGCATTTTACTGTGAGTTCCTCCTGCCTATTTGTATTCAAAGTGAAGTAAATATGCTTCAAAAAAAAAAAGCAAATCATTTTGGATGTTGGAAAGAGATAAGCAAATATAGTCTGCTTATGATTGTATACAGTTATGCTCATTTCACATGCTAGCAAGGTAATGGTCAAAATCCTTCAAGCTAGGCTTCAGCAGTACATGAACCATGAACTTCCAGATGTACAAGGTGGATTTAGAAAAGGTAGAAGAAACAGAGATCAAATTGCCAACATCTGTTGGATCATATAAAAAGCAAGGGAATTCCAGAAAAACTTCTATTTCTGCTTCATTGACTACACTAAAGCCTTTGACTGTGGATCACAACAAACTGTGGAAAATTCTTAAATAGATGGGAATACCAGACCACTTTACCAGACCACATACCCTGCCCGAGAAACCTGTATACAGGACAAGAAACAACAGTTAGAACAGGACATGGAACACGGATTGGTTCAAAATTGGGAAAGGAGTTTATCAAAGATGTATATTCTCATCCTGCTTGTTTAACTCATATGCAGAGTACATCATGCTAAATGCAAGGCTGGATGAATCACAAACTGGAATCAAGATTGCAGGGAGAAATAACAACCTCAGATATGCAGATGATACCCTTCTAATGGCAGAAAGCAAAGAAGAGTTAAAGAGCCTCTTGACGAGAGTGAAAGAAGAGAGTGGAAAAGCTGGCCTAAAACTGAACATTCGAAAACTAATATCATGGTATTCAGTCCCATCACTTCATGGTAAATAGATAGTGGAAAAGTAGAAACAGTGGCAGATTTTATTTTCTTGAGCTCCAAAATCACTGTGGACAGAGACTGCAGCCACAAAATTAAAAGACACTTGCTCCTTGGAGCTCCTTGGAAGAAAAGCTGTGACAAACCTAGACAGCATATTAAGAATTAGAGACAACACTTTGCTGACAAAGATTCGACTACTCAAAGCTATGGTTTTTCCAGTAGTTGTGTATGGATGTGAGAGTTGGACCATATAGAAGGCTGAGTGCCAAATTGATGGTTTTGACCTGTGGTGTTGGAAAAGACTCTTGAGATTCCCTTGAACAGCAAGGAGATCAAACCAGTCAATCCTAAAGGAAATCAACCCTAAATATTCATTGGAAGGACTGATGCTGGGAAAGATTGAGGACAGGAGAAGAAGAGGGTAACAGGAGATAAGATAGTTACATGGAGATGAGTTTGAACAAACTNAGCAAGGAGATCAAACCAGTCAATCCTAAAGGAAATCAACCCTAAATATTCATTGGAAGGACTGATGCTGGGAAAGATTGAGGACAGGAGAAGAAGAGGGTAACAGGAGATAAGATAGTTACATGGAGATGAGTTTGAACAAACTGTGGGAGATAGTGAAGGATAGGAAGAGAGGGAAGCCTGGCGTGCTGCAGTCTGTGGAATTGCAAAGAGTCAGACACAACTCTGTGAATGAACAACAAAGCAAATAAAATCAGCATAAGGTTAATAGATCATAGGTTGTATTGTCTCTCTTCAAACTAGTAATCTACATTCTGTAAATCTGAAAGAAACAGATATATACCTATTTGTACTCATTTTTTTAAGAAATATGTAGCCCTTCAAAAGTTATATGTCATCCTTGTGCAGGGAGCATACTAATCTTTTCTATATCCTTCCAATTTTAGTATTTCAGTGTCAGGTGAACAACAAAGGGGCTCAGTTATACATATACAAGTATTCATCTATTCCTCATCTCCTAACAACTCGATTATTTTCTTCCTTAGTAAAAATTCTTAAGTCACTACATAGCCTCTGTGCTAAAGTGCTCAGTCATGTCTAACTCTGCAACCCCATGGATCGAGGCTCTTCTGTCCATAGAATTTTCCAGGCAAGAATACTGGAATAGACTGACATGGTGCTGACAAAGTGAGCACTACATATATCTATTCAGAAGTTAGTATCTGATCCTTTCAAGTGTTACAGGCAGAGATGAATCTTTTGGAAGTGATCAATTTCAATTATGAAATACTTTGAAGACAATATAAGCATACTAACATGGTAAGTCAGTAAATTGTTGAATATGGAAACTAACTTATCAGACGTACTTGTTTTAAAACATTAACTCATAAATTATCATTTTCAAGTGGAGACATTTTATGCAGTTATTCACTTCTCTTCTTTCCCATGTAGTATTCTGTTATCGGCTTGATCTCTTAAGATTAGCACTCAAATTAAAACCAATTTGCCACCCCTAATTATTTTGTAATGGTTTAATTAGTAGTTTCATCCTAGGTAATTATGTTGAGAAAAATTCTTGGGCTTATCTGGATCCACAGAAAAGATCTGTTTTATTTCTGATGTCTGCCCTGCACACGGATGGCAAGATCAGCTTTGTACATATTTGAGATCCTTCCTGTCTAGGCTCCAACATCTGGAAGAGTACTCCTACCAAAACGAGAGCCTTAAGATCTGTGTCTGGATCTAGAACTAGTGTTCTGTGGGACTATTTCAGGACAACTGGAATAAGGCAGTTATGCAAGTAACATCTCAGCTTCTGGTATGCCTCTTATTGATAAGTGAAAGAAAAATGTCTATGGTTAATTTTCTAAAGGAGTAATGACAACTGCATCAACTTTTAGAAATAGGGTATGTGTTTTGTTTGCCTTGCACATGCAGCTCTTAATATGGTATGATGCTGGATATGCAAAGCACCAAAGTGCAAGAGAATGTGTATGTCATTTTACTGTTGATAAATTCAGTGAAGGCAGTGAGAGTATTAGTAATCACTGCCGTAAAACTTTCCCATTACCTAATGATCAAGAGAGCCTTTTATAGAGATTGTGGACTTTGTATCTTCAAGTATGAGGTGTGGTTTTTGTCTGAGCATTAGGCAGTTTCAAAGTATACTACATGGACTATTGAAATAATCTCAAGATCTCAGGTACTTCCTGGGCTTTTTTGTAAACCATGTTGATACTTGAAACTATATGTGAAATACTCTATCTCCAATCAGAATTAAAATCTCTGTCTCTGTCTGTAGCTTTTTTTTTTCTTACAGTTTTGTCCACTCTGTACCTCTCTACACACACACATACACACACAAACATATTCAATTTGTCACATTATATATGTCACTTCAAAAGATAATTAAAAAACTAATACGTTACTTGAACATATTTCTGCCAACTCTATGTAAGTATGTGTGGAAATTTTGTTTCTTTGGCTTTATTTTTATATTGAATTGCATGAAATTTTGCTGCTTTGTGATGGAGGAGGTCATGGCAACCCACTCCAGTAATTCTTGCCTGGAGAATCCCCATGGACAGAGGAGCCTGGCGGACTATATATAGTCCATGGGGTTGCAAAGAGTCGGACATGACTGAGCAACTGAGCACAGCACAGCACATTGTTTATCAACAAGGGATCAAAGGGAATATTAAAAAATAAATAAATAAACCTTATTCTAATGACTAGGTAGCAAGTAAAAGAAAATTTCACCATAAATGATAATTAAAATGATTGCTTTTAAATATTGGCACAACTTCAGTGATTTTTTTTCCCTTTTAAGTAAATGTTTAGAGTCTGAAAGATAATCAGATATCTTTTAGATTGTTATTCTTAAGATAATTCTATTTGTGATTCCTAAATTCTTGACAGCAGTATGTCAAAATAAGCCAATATAATTTCAACAACTTTATTTTTATGGCTTGAATGTTTCCTTAAGAAGTAACATTGTCTTTATGATACTATTTTAGAATTCCTGTGGAATAACAATAATGACCTAAGGATAATTTCTGTTTTTTAACAAGTTTTAGGCTTTATGGGATTGAAGGTGAATCATGAAAAGTGAGATAACCTTTTGGGGAAAAATTCTGCTTTGTAAACAGACATTAGAAGATTTATTAATATTGATTTTTGAAGTCTAACAAATTTTCAGTGCTTGAATATCATTGTATAGCATTTACCCACTAATCTGAAACTCAGTTCTTGGAAGCTTGTCGTTTTAGCATTAATTACTTCATTTACTAGGGTGACATAATTCAGTTTAAAATTGTATGACTTAAAGTTAATAACTGAAAATGTACAATAAAACCATTTAAACATCTTTTAAAATTTGTGCCCCTTTACAAAGAGAAAAAAAAATCAATTACTATTTTACTGTCAAGTCTTTAAGACACAATTAGAGCTGAAACTATTAAACTTAACTATTATATTAGAGTTGAAACTATAAGGTCAAGTAATTTAAAACAATGGCTCAGAAGTCAAGACTGGTAGGGACTTTTTTTTCCCACATAGTGCTTCTAGGGCTCCCTAAGCATCCTGGCCCCATCCTCTGTGCTCCCTTCTCCCTAGGTTTATATCTCTGGTGGAAATGCCATTACTCTGTTTACAGAACTGTCTTCTGACTCATATCATAGACCTCAGTGCCACACCTTACCAGGTATACAGAAGCCCTTTCGTAGTTATGTGTTTAACGAACAAATAAGTAATGAACAGTAAGCAATCTGTGCTAACCTTGGAACTTTGATTTAGACTTCAAAAATGATAAAAAAAAAAAAAAGATCGCTTTCACATTTTGGCAATCTTTAGATAACTCCTTTTTGAAGCTCCTATAAATATATTAAAAATCAATTTTAGAAACATCATTTATCTCATAATTTACTTCAACTCAAGCACCAGTACATTGGTTTAAGGTAAAAGAAAGAACCCAGTGACGTTCTTTTTCTTTTTTTTTCAAGTCACACTTAATATGAAAAAAGTCCTGTATTTCCTTTTTTTTTGAATAGTACCAATACCAGTAAGCTCTTCAGGTCTGAACAAATCTACAAATATTTATTCTAAATTTATCTCTGAAATATGATTAAATCTGATGATCATATAAAAACAGAAAAGAGCAAGATCTGACATACTGAAAGGATTCAAAGAAATATTAATCTAGATTAGAGACCAAACAAAATGAGCTAGTGATTAAACAAGTTGACACACTGTGGATATGCATTCCATGTACCATTTATTTTTATTCCAGTGATACAAAGTTATCCTTTGTAAAATCACTGTTACACGAAAGAATCAGCAAATATAGTTTTGCAGTATTGTAAGATGAAAGAATTCTTGAGATTGCACAAAGTGAATATATGTAACAATACTGAATTATATGCTTAAAATAACTAAGGTGATACATTTGATGTTATGCATATTTTATCACAATTAAGAATAATAATAAATAATCAGCAAGATAAAAGATGATATCTTGAGCTTATAAGTTCAAATATGAAGCAAAGATTCCATAAATTCAAGGTGTTATTCAAGGTGTTATTTTTAAAGGGGCAAGAAGTATACTCAGTTCAGTGTTTTTGCTGCCAGTGACTAAAAATAAAAATAAACAATAAAATAAAACAACTCGAAGAAACTCAAATTTCCTAATAGCTACAGTGTTTTATGTTTGCTCTTCATATATTAACTGATTTAGGACTTCTTGATTTCAGATTGATGACTACTCATTTTGATTCATTTACCATAATTAAAAACAGCTAAGAAATAAACATCTGAAAACACACCATCCAGAACAAAAGCTAAAATCTGTAATATCCTGTTGTTTTTTTTACTGGTAATTTAATCTTTTTCTTTTAACTAGTCTTGGATAATCATCTTTCGGAATACTCTGTTCATCACTCTTCTGCTTTTGAATCCTGTATTCATCACTCTTCTGCTTTCTTTTTATGTATTTATTGTATGTACATACATACATAAAAAGTAGCTTTTATTTTAGTTATTTTTAACATTATTCTAAGGAGATTATGCTATTGGTCATTTTGAGGAATATACTTTTTTCACTAATAATGAAATTGCTGAGGTCCATTCATACTGCTTTTCATTGCTTTAGTCCATTCATATTTTATTTCTGGCTGTTATTCCAAACACATACATACATAAAAAGTAGCTTTTATTTTAGTTATTTTTAACATTATTCTAAGGAGATTATGCTATTGGTCATTTTGAGGAATATACTTTTTTCACTAATAATGAAATTGCTGAGGTCCATTCATACTGCTTTTCATTGCTTTAGTCCATTCATATTTTATTTCTGGCTGTTATTCCAAACCTCAGATATGCAGATGATACCACTCTAATGGCAGAAAATGAAGAGGAACTAAAGAGCCTCTTGATGAGGGTGAAGTAGGAGAGAGAGAAAAAAAAAAAAAACAGCTTAAAACTAAATATTAAAAAAATTAAGATCATGGCATCTGGCACCATTACTTCATGGCAAACAGAAGGGGGGAAGGTAAAAGCAGTGACAGATTTCCTCTTCTTGGGCTCTAAAATAACTGCAGATGGTGACTGCAGCCATGAAATCAGAAGACAATTGCTTCTTGGCAGGAAAGCTATGACAAACCTAGACAGTGTATTGAAAAGCAGAGCCATTACTCTGTCAACAAAGATCCGAATAATCAAGGCTATGGTCTTCCCAGTGGTCATGTACAGTTGTGAGAGCTGAACCACAAAGAAGACAAAGCACCAAAGAACTGATACCTTCAAATTGTGGTGCCGGAGAAGACTCCCTAGAGTCTCTTAGACAGCAAGGAGATCAAACCAGTCAATCTTAAGGGAAATCAACCTTGACTACTCATTGGAAAGGCTGATGATGAAGCTGAAGCTCCAGTATTTTGGTCATCTGATATGAACAGTTGACTTATTGGAAAAGTTCCTGATGCTGGGAAAGATTGAAGGCAGAAGAAGAGAGTGTCAGAGGATGAGACGGCTGGATGGCATAATGGATGCAATGGACATGAATTTGGGCAAACTTTGGGAGATGATGAGGGACAGGGATGTCTGGAGTACTGGAGTCTATGGGGTTGCAAAGGGTTGGACACAACTGGGCATCTGAACAATTGTTCAAAATCATGTGAATGTGTTTTAAACCATTTCCGGACAAACAGTGTCTTTATGTCTTTATTGTGAGCCACATCCATGTTAGCTGGTCACCTGAGTCTGCTGCTAGATCAACAGCCATATCTGTGTACTCTCTTTGGTTAGATTTGTAGTTGTTAATATACACTCTAGGAATTCCCTGGTGGTCCAGTGGTTTAAAACTCTGGGCTTTCAATGCAGAGGGCTTGGGTTCAATCCATTGTCAGGGAACTAAGATCCCACATGCCATGCGATGTGGCCAAAAATTTTTTTTAAAAATGCTCTAAATGAACAACCTTGCTTTATTTAAAAATCACAATAATTAGATCATATACATCTATTCAAAGAATGTAAGTGCTATTCTATGTTCTCTTTGTTCAGAAACATAAAACTCTGATATCTGACTATAAATATAACATCATATAAACATTAGTGACTTCTAAATCATTTGTTCAATTCCAGGTCTAACAAGTCTCTTTCAGTGTATTCCCTCAGGATATTTTCCTTTTTCTTCACCTATTAAAATATTTTCTGCTAACATTGGTGAGAAACATAAGGAAAGTTTGTCAGGAATATATAAGCTACTCAGAGCTTGACTTTCTTGTTTCTTCTTGCCTATAGCTTAACAAAGAGCAATTCTTTCTGTAAGCTAATGGAGTATTACAACAGTTTTAGGCTTTATTTTGAAAAACTTCCTGGAAGAACTTCTAAAGTTCATTAAAAACAAGACAAATTATCTGTGGTAAATTCAGGACTGTTCAAGCTGATTAAAAGTGATCAATCAAAGAGCATACTGCCTTTGTCTGTATGCATTTGCTCAAATAATATTTATTATGTAGTATCTGAGACCGCCCCCCGCCCCTCCCAGTTCAAGGCGTAGACTTTGGGTCATGCTTTGGCTCTGTTGCAAACCAGTCTGATGGCCCTCGATTTATTGTTTAATGACTGTATGAAGAAATTTTCTGACCCCAAAATGGTGAGAGTAAGCATAGCTGTTTTAAGGGTCACTGAAAGATTTAAATAAGATAATGCTTACCATCCTATTTTAATGTTTAACTAAATGAAAGATGTGTCTCAGCTTTATATGTGTTAAATATTATGAACAATTTCACACTGGTCTTTGACTTGAAGTGATAAATTATGCTTGTGACAGAGAGCTGTTTCTCACACCTCTTTGAATGTTTATAGTGCACTACTGCTCTTAGCAAACAGAAAAAAACAGGCTAAAAAGAATCTCTTAACTATAGCAAATGCTAACTTGAAGTTCTGTTGAAGTCACAATAAGAAGTTACACTACATGATTTATCTATTATTAAAAACATTTAGCAGAAATGATAATATTGACAGATAGAAAAGGATGTTTCTGTCAGTTTTTTCTTATAATCTTTTAGAATGATTTTAGAAAATATTTAAATCTCAAAATTCTTAAATCATTGCTAACAATATGCTTTTGGCTTGATACTCAGTCTTTAATTTCACATCCTTTCCTAATTAGAATTGTAGGGTGTTTTAAATATTCAGATTCTAACACACCTTGAAATGTTTTACAGATTTATTGGCCTGCTGCAAAGGAACGGGTGGAATTGTGTAAATTAGCTGGGAAAGATGCCAATGTAAGTATTAAACTGGTACTGATATGATAGCAAATATTTATACTAAATTTTATTGAATGAATGGCATTAGTGTATTATTTTTACAACCACACTAATTGTCTGTATAAAGATTAATATGGTATAAAATATTTCTACTTTGCCAAAATGAATGACATTATTCTCAGAAATTTAGAAATACTACACTTTCTAAAGTGTTAATTCTGATTGTATTTTCTTCACAAAAAAATACCAAAAATACATTTAAAATATTTTAAAATAAACTATAAGGAAATACTATATTTCTAGAATTGTGTATTTTTATCTAAACTGTGTATTTTGTGAATGCACACAAAATCATCAGTTGTTGTAGCATTAAAAACACACACTTGATATTTAATTTTGGGTGAAATTAAACTTATAACTACAAGAATTCTTTCAAAAGTAGGCATTATAGACATACTAAGAAAGATCTGCGGGCAGGAATCCCTCAGAAGAAATGGAGTAGCCATCATGGTCAACAAAAGAGTCTGAAATGCAGTACTTGGATGCAATCTCAAAAACGACAGAATGATCTCTGTTCGTTTCCAAGGCAAACCATTCAATATCACAGTTGTCCAAGTCTATGCCCCAACCAGTAATGCTGAAGAAGCTGAAGTTGAATGGTTTTATGAAGACCTACAAGACCTTTTAGAACTAACACCCAAAAAAGATGTCCTTTTCATTATAGGGGACTGGAATGCTAAAGTAGGAAGTCAAGAAACACCTGGAGTAACAGGTAAATTTGGCCTTGGAATGCGGCATGAAGCAGGGCAAAGACTAATAGAGTTTTGCCAAGAAAATACACTAGCAAACACCCTCTTCCAGCAACACAAGAGAAGACTCTACACATGGACATCACCAGATGGTCAACACCAAAATCAGATTGATTATATTCTTTGCAGCCAAAGATGGAGAAGCTCTACAGAGTCAACAAAAACAAGACCAGGAGCTGACTGTAGCTCAGATCATGAACTCCTTATTACCAAATTCAGACTTAAATTGAAGAAAGTAGGGAAAACTGTTAGACCATTCAGGTATGACCTAAATCAAATCCCTTAGGATTATACAGTGGAAGTGAGAAATAGATTTAAGGGCCTAGATCTGATAGATAGAGTGCTTGATGAACTATGGAATGAGGTTCATGACATTGTACAGGAGACAGGGATCAAGACCATCCCCATGGAAAAGAGAACCTTATAGTTGACAAGAAAAATCAATGTCAGTATCAGAAGTGGTCCAGCTTGAATCTAATTCATGGATACTTATCTCCTTAAGGACAATTTTCAGATTTTCTTTTCTTTTCTTTTCTTTTTGGTATATACCATCACTCTTTAGATCTGCCTATTTTTCCATGATGTCAATATTCAAAACAATGATGACATTTTACTTCAGATCAGCTAAGCTCTAGAAAGCACACCTATTTGTGGCCAGATGCCTCTGTCCCTGGAATTTTCCAGTTAAGGATACTGGAGCATATTGCCATTTCCTCCTCCAGAGGATCTTCCCAACCCAGGGATCAAAACTGGGTCTNTCACTTTCTGCCATAAGGGTGGTGTCATTTGCAAATCTGAGGTTATTGATATTTTCCCCAGCAATCTTGATACCAGCTTGTGCTTTATCCAGCCCAGCATTTGGCGTGAGGTACTCTGCATAGAAGTTAAATATGCCACATCACAAAAGCAGGCTTGATGTACTCCTTTCCCAATTTGGAACCAGTTTGTTGTTCCATGTCCAGTTCTAACTGTTGCTTTCTGACCTGCATACAGGTCTCTCAGGAAGCAGGCAAGCTGGTCTAGTACTCCCATCTCTTTAAGATTTTTCCACAGTTTGTTGTGACCCACACAGTCAAAGACTTTAGCACAGTCTGTTGCAGGGAGGAAGGCAATTCTGACTCCATGTTTGGAGACTGTTTCTTTGACTTGTTTTTATTATTATAATCATACTCAGCAGCTTGCCAGGAGGACCCCGTCCCTCTGCTTGACTGTAAACTAAGGTGCCTTTGTTCAGCTCCTGGAGAGACGGTTTGTCCCTGCCCACTTGTGAATAAAAGAGATTAACACACCCCTTGCAAAGGCTGGACATTCCCTTGGAGATATTTTGTAAGACTGAAGATGCTTTCACCTTCCTTCCCCGCTGCCTCTCCCTCTCTCTTCTGCCTTTTGTCTTTAGTTCCTCATTGCTTCTTTCTCTCTGATCTGTAAAAGAACCTGGCATCCAGACCCCAATAAGACGGTTATTTTGAGGCACTAGCCTGCTGTCTTCTCAGTCTGCTGGCTCCCTGATTAAAGCCTCTTTCTTACCTCAACACCTCTCTCTCGGATTCATTGACCTATCGTGCAGCAAGCAGAGGGAGCTTGGACTCGGTAACACTTTCTCAAATCTTCAAACATTTTATCGCTACTTTAACTGAGTTTATTATTTTATTTCAAAAAAGCCCAAGTTAATGTTGAAAGAAAATTTCAACAATACCCAGAAATACATAAAAGCCTTTCCTGTTTTTCCTCCCCAGGGGTAACCACGGTTAGCAGCTGGGTGTTTTCCTTTCCAGATTTCAGACCTTTGTTTTTGTTTGTAGGTTTGTTTTTACTTCTGTTTTTTCACATTGTTCTGTAGAAACTTGTGTACTTATATGAACATAGAAACATAGAACGTATTTTTTTTTCCCCCACAAAAAAAGAGATTATACATTTATAGCTTTGCAATTTGCTTTTTTAATTTGACAATATATTGTGATCATTTCCCCATATCTACACACATAGATATGCTTCATTCTTTGTGATGGCTATGAAGCATCAGAGTATGAAGTATGAATATAGTTTATTTGAACATCTCACTTTTGACATATTTAGATTTTCTCTGATTTCTACTAATATAAATTTGATGACACAAAGGACATTCTTCAGCCAACATCCTGACAATATAGAAAAAGTTATTCTAAAGACTAGGCTCTTAGATGTGGGCTTATTTAGAAAGGAATCTGTGTTTTAAAACTTTTATCAGTATTATAAAGTGCTCTTTAAAATTTACATTCCCGCTGTTGCTGACACTGATTATTATCTATGTCTTTGACTTTTGCCAATGTAGTAGGCAAATCACTCTGTCTCATTTTGTTCCATTTGCATTTCCTTCTTTATTAACTAAGATGACATACCATTGTGTATTTCATTAGCCATTTGTATTTCCCTTTCTGGAAGTTATCTCTTCATATTCTTAGTTGGTTAACTCTTTCAATTTATGTACATGAGAATATGTAATCAGAAAATATATCTGTATGTCTATGTACTAAGAGATGTTTCAAAAACCCAGCTCCTGGCTTGAAGTATGTATATAGCCTGTTCTTTGCTAGTGTGTTAACATCCTCTTGTTGTGGCTTGTAGATATACATGAGTCAGCCATCAGAGAAGCAACATTTGTTCCTTGTCCAGGACAACTAACTAGGTACACTGTGTAAGTTAAAGAGAAATAAAATAATGTAAATAGCAAGAGTCTCTTACTGACCTTTAGAAGATCATAATCTAATAGCTGTGAAATGTCCATGGAAGCAAGTACAACAAAAATAATGATATTTGCTTGCCTTTGATCAGTGGTTTACAGCTGATACTTTTTTGATAAAGAAGTCAAGGACAACAATAGTGAAAATGTAAAATTAAAAAAGATAAGCACTATAACATTGTACCAGAGGTTTAGGGGGTGTAGAGAAAAGTTGGGAGCATGGGGCCTGGGACTGTAGAACAGCAGAAAATTCCAGGGAAGACAATAGAGAAATGAAGGATGAGAAGGAAAGCATTTTTTATGGGTGGGAGAAAACCACGTGAGGAAACACGACAAATGGATGTGAATCTGTCTTGGAAAGGAAGATCAGTTTCCTTTGCATGGAGAACGGCATTTGGAATGCTTGGGAAACTGACCATAGGAGTGAAGAATCCCCTACTAACTTTTTTTCTTCAGAGTACCATGCTCTTTTTAACTCAATAGCAAGGCCACCTGATGCGAAGAACTGACTCATTGGAAAAGACCCTGATGCTGGGAAAGATTGAAGGCAGGAGGAGAAGGGGATGACAGAGGATGAGTTGGTTGGATGGCATCACCGACTGGATGGACATGGGTTTGGGTAAACTCCGGGAGTTGGTGATGGACAGGGAAGCCTGGTGTGCTTCGGTTCATGGGGTCGCAAAGAGTCGGACACAACTGAGTGACTGAATTGAACTGAAGGTTATATCATAATTATTTTTCAGCCATATCTTGCTACTTTTTTATATTGAGTTTGAGAAGAACTTAAATCTTCTGGTGTTTTCACATAGACCTTGTCTGTAACCACATAAGCAAAATGCCACAGTCAAAAAATTCTGTCCTGATCTTCATAGTCATATCCATTAACTCACTGACACATTCATTTGTCTAACCTTTACAACTGTACAGAAGAACTGTACAGAAAAGATCTTCACGACCCAGATAATCACGAGAATGTGATCACTAATCTAGAGCCAGACATCTTGGAATGTGAAGTCAAGCGGGCCTTAGAAAGCATTCTAAGAGAATGTGATTAGAGGCTATGATGGGATAATGAAAAAGCACACACTGGAGCCAAGGTCTGTGTCTATATTTGTACCTCAGGGTATAACACACTTCCTGTCACATAGAAGGCATTCAGTTTCTATTCATGGAATGAATTTTAGGTAGAGATAAACAGAGCAGGAAAGCTCTGGTACTCTTCTCCCTCAGTTATGTCCTTTTCAAAAATACCATCCTGTATTTCCCATATGTCTCTGTCTTTGGTTAAGATCACCCAGGTGTGTACCAGAGATTAGAACTACCATTTATTCTTTCACTCTATCAGAAAATATACAAAAACTTACTACATGCATGACATGTACCAGACACTGCACTAGGTGCTAGGAAATAACAGTGAATAATCGTGATCTACTTGTCACATAAAATGATAGACCCAGTGAGTGGTTTCAGAGTGAGTTAATTTGTGGATAGGAATGACAGAAACTGCTTCTATTATGACTCTATGAAAGTTACTGAGAGTTTATGTTTTCCCACTGAAATTTATGTATGTTGTTGCTGCTGTTGCTGCTAAGTTGCTTCAGTCGTGTCCGACTCGGTGCGACCCCATAGATGGCAGCCTACGAGGCTCCCCCATCCTTGGGATTCTCCAGGCAAGAACATTGGAGTGGATTGCCATTTCCTTCTCCAATGCATGAAAGTGAAAGTGAAGTCACTCAGTTGTGTCCGACACTTCGCGACCCCATGGACTGCAGCCTACCAGGCTCCTCTGCCCATGGGATTTTCCAGGCAAGAGTACTGGAGTGGGGTGCCATTACCTTCTCTGAAACTTATGTATATCCCACACTAAATTTTATTTGTAAAAAGAAAGAGGTGAGAGAGGAAGGCTCACCTGGTTTGATGTCCACAGATGTTTATTACTTTCTACCTATATATAAATCAATCTGTTGAGAAAGCCATACTTGCATGAAGAACAAATTAGAATCTGCTTGACTGTAAGACTGAGGGGTAACTGCAAATAAGGCAAGGCAGTGGAAAGATTTAACACCAGAGTGTCAGTTGGCCTGTGGCCCTTTCCCTGATTCTGCCTATTTCCTGTCAACTTCCATTTTAGCAGACTGACAATGTGTTGGAAACTGTAATCAAGTCTTCACAGTGAAAGTTGATTTTTGGGGTCTCCTTCCTCTTTTGTACCCCTGCTTCCTTTCCTTATATATTTGAGCCCCTCTTCTTGTCACACCTCCTTCTTCCCTCTCCTTTTAGTTTTATCTTCGTGTTTTTTCCCCTTAGGAGTACAAATTGCAGCCAGAGTGTGAATCTGTTCAATTAATCCAAACAAACCAAAACAAAAACTGTTACTGGTATCTTGTGTTTGATGCTATATAGGATTCCAAGATTAAGACAAGAGTAAAAGTAAAAATTGTTGCTGTTCAGTTCATCAATTGTGTCTCACTCTTTGCACCCCATGGACTGCAGTGCACCAGGCTTCCCTGTCCTTCACCATCTCCTGGCGTTTGCTCAAACCCATGTCCATTGAGTCAATGATGCTATCTGATCATCTCATCTTCTGTCATCCCCTTCTCCTCCTGCCCCCAATCTTTCCCGGCATCAGGGATTTTCCCAGTGAATTGCCTCTTTGCATCAGGTGGCCAAAATATTGGAGCTTCAGCTTCGGCGTCCATTCTTCCAACAAATATTTTAAAGTAAAAACAAAGCAAAACAAAGCAAAACCCAAATGTACAAGTAATGGTAAAGAAAAACAAAGAAAGACCAATGAACTCCTACTGGATTTTCCTTTTGAAACAAGGAAGTCAGAGAAGAAAGTTCTTAGTGGATTAAAGGTTTTAAGGACTGACTTCTCAAAAAGGAATTGGAGGGACTTCCCTGTTGGTCCAGTGGCCAAGACTCTGAGTTCCTAATGCAGGGGGCCTGGGTTCAATCAGTGAACTAGATCCCATAGACAGTAACTAAAACTCAGTGCCCCGCTGCCCCCCACCAAAGGGGAAAAAGAAAAAAAAGAAAAGAAAAGAAAAGGAATTGGAGAGCTGTGTCTGAATCTGAAGGATTTGGTTCAGAGAGTGGTGGTGATGGAGACTGTTCAGTGTGGATGTGAGCAGGATTATGTTGTGTGAGGCAGTAGGAAGGTGAGGTCTGAGTTCAGAGACTTCAGGTGGTGGGCACCGGAAAGTTCCATGGGCATTTCCAATGTTAGTCCTGGGTTGTTTATCAGCTCCTACTTTGACTGCTTCTTCTTTATAGGAAGCTATAGGAATTGGCTGACTTTCCTTTCCTGTTTAAAGTCACTGCCATGTATCCATTCTTTGGAGTTTTTATTTCTTCAAACCTTCATATGGAGTTAGTTGCCTAAATCCCCAGGCCATTCTATAGTAAGGGTTAATAATGATGGAGAATTTGAAGTAGATAAAATAGCTGTTGTGAGGAAGTTAAAGAAAAATCTGATATAAAATTCTTAGACTCTTAATTCTTGCTCAGTGTTTCCTCTCCCATCTAGGAAACAGAAGAGTAAGGCTCACCATTCATTCATTCAACAAAAGTTTGAGCAATTGAAAACACACACATATATTCAAGAAACAACTAGAAAAGTGTCATGCTGACAAAACACAACATTGTGATGGAGAACAACTGGGTGGTTACTTTCAAATAAATAGGTAAGTCCTCTCTAAGTAAGTAAAAGTTCAACTGAGTCCTTCAGTGAGATGGTCGGGTGGCATCACCGACTTGATCGACATGACTTAGAGTGAACTCTGGGAGTTGGTGATAAACAGGGAGGCCTGCATGTTGCAGTCCATGGGGTCGCAAAGAGTCGGACACGACTGAGTGACTGAACTGAACTGAACTGAGTCCTTAAAAAGAACCATATGAAAACTAAGGGGAAGTACATTTTAGACAAGTTGGTGTGTTGAGGGAACAGAAAGCAAGCAAGTGTGGCTGAAGCAAAGAGATGTAAGATGAGGCTTGGGGCTTTTCAGGTGAGGAGTTGGGGGTTAATTTAAATATGAAAAACCATTAAAAAGTTAGCAATAGCATGTTATGGCTTATATTTCTATAAATGGTTACACCAGCTGCTATAGAGACAAGCAAGAGTAGAAACAGGAAGTTCAGTTAGGAGGCTGGTGCATAGTGCCTTGAACGAGGGTAGAAGTAGTAAAAATGGAAGAACTGAATGCATTGGGCATGTGGGTTGAGTGTGGAGTCCATCGGATGTTTTGTTTGAGGGAAAGAGAACTAAGGCAGAATCCTAGTTTTGTGGCTTCAGAACTAAATGAGTGGTAGCTCCATATCCCTTATCCTGGAATATTCAGTCACACTTTCTGAACTCGGTTCTACTGTCCTCCTGTCCTTTGAAGTCTTATAGCAAACTCTGTCAAGAATGCACACAGAGATAGCTGGGGAGAACAAAAAGTTTCGGTGATTATCTGTTGGTACCTGTTGACTCATGTCAAGTAGTGTTGGGTATTACCTAAGTTTGCTCTCACTCGGCAAGAGTGCACTTTGGGTATTAACTGAACTGGAGGAAGAGATCAGATAAGAATTATAGTTAAATAGATATCATGGTTGTTTGGAGGGCCATATCATAGTGCTGGGGAAAGGTAGCAAAGACTCCAGCAAAAGACTCCTTCATACCAGCAATCTCCAATCTTTTTGGCATCAAGCACCAGTTTTGTGAAAGACAATTTTTCCATAAAAGGTGGGGAGGTGAGTGTTGGTTTGGGGATGATTCAAGCGCAGTAGGGTTCACTCCTCTGAGAATCTGATGCTGATCTTATGGAGGCGGGACTCAGGCAGTAATTTGAGTAAGGAGCTGTGGGGAGTGGCTGTAAACATGGGTGAAGCTTCTTCCCTCAGTCGCCTGCCACTCGCCTCTTTCTGTGTGACCTAGTTCCTAAGAGGCCAGGGACTCTATGCTCTATACTAGCATAGAAGAGAGAATGTAATTTTACTGTTGAGTAAGCATTATCAGTGATAATATGCATATCAGATATCACAACAGTGAATACCAAGTTTGGAGAGATTTTCACACAGGTATATGCAGAAAGTAGAAAAGAGAAAAATGAAAACTTATCTCTGAGAGACTAGATGATATAGCTTGTAATTATCTTATTATACCCATGAGAGACCTCTGAGCTAATCCCAGAGGAATGTTTGCAGTTTCAAGGATCAGAAGTCCTGTGACTGTTTTTTAAGACCAAAAGATCAGACCCTACTTTTCAGGCCTATCATATACTTTCAAGGTGACATCCTAAAGAGGAGAGGGTGAGTTGGTAGTGACCTCCTTTATCAAAGAAAATTTCATCATTTTCCCTTTACAACGTGCTACGTATTTTTCCAAAGAACTTGCATGTAGTCCACCCCAAGTAAATAACATGTGAGAATTTCATCATGTGATGAGAATAAAAGAAAAGACAGTACATTATAAACACTTATGGCTTCTCCCACCTTCTCTGCCTCCTTGTCACCCGGTGCTAACTTCTGGGTCTCCTTCCGAGAGAGGGGCTGAGTGTGCAGCTCCATTCCTGAGCTTTCCTGATGCAAAATCAGAGCCTAAGGAGAGAGGGGCTGAGCTGAAGAAATAAGAGTAGGAAAAAGAAATAAGAGAACACCAAAACGATATAAATGGCTGTAATTTTGGGCTGAAAGAAAGAAGAAATTGAAGTTAAAGAGGAAAAAACGTGAACCCAAGAACCACAGGGGATGAAGTTGAGAGAGAATTTTTGGTAAAGATTTTGAGACGGGAGCTTTAAATCAGCCATGGACTTTAGATGTCCTGAAGTGAAGAGAATGGGACAAAGGAGGTTTTATTGGTTATTATGGGTTACAAGTTGAATTTCCTATAGCATTCAAGTAATGGAAGCAAAGATTCAGATGACTTTTATTTTAAATCAATTAATTATTTTTCATTTATGGGCTGTGCTGGGTTTTCATTGCTACACAAGCTTTTCTCTAGTTGCCGTGAGTGGGGGCTACTCTCTAGTTCCAGTACATTCTCATTGTGGTGGCTTCTTTTGTTGCTGGAGGATGGTTCTAGGGCATGTGGGCTTCAGGAGTCATGGTGTGAGTGTTCAGTAGTTGCAGTTGCTGGGCTCCAGAATACAGGCTCACTAGTTGTGGTGCATGGACTTAGTTGCTCTGAGGCATGTGGGATCTTCCCATCCCATGGATCAAACCCGTGTCTCCTGCATTGGCAGGCAGTTTCTTGACCACGGAGCCACCAGGGGAGCCTCCCAGATGACTTTAAATTATCTTTGATTACTGAGCCAAAGGTCACAGAATGTGAAGCCCTCACAAGACTGGGTCCCGCAGGTCCTGGGTTAGATTACCCTTAATGAATGGAGAATCTGAGGAGTGTTAACTTTGAAGATGGTCTGAAATCTGTAATAAGCATTCAGAAATTCTTTACTGAGGACCTGCTGTGTTTGTAGCACTCTACATGGCATGGAGGAAGAAACAAAATAGTATAATGTGTGGCCATGTCCTTGGAGCTTATGCATTTAGATAAATGTCCATTTCCATGTGGACAGGTAAGTAAGAACACGCCACCAAAAGGAATGTCATAAGACAGTGAGGGCCGTGGCTTGCTAGGAAGGAGTCCTAACTCTATACTGGGTGCTTTTCTAAACCTTGAAATCTTCATTTATCCTTATTCTGTTTTTAAGCTTGCTTCCCAAATTGTAATAATTTTCTTAAAATTTGAGGTTCTATGATTTCAACTGTCACGCGAGTGTATGTTCCTTGATTTTTTGTCTCATCACAACAAAGATTTGGAGTGACAGACATTAAAGCCCCTCGGCGTGTCACAGCTCTCAGGTCTTGGATAGACCGTGTTATAGCTCTCAGGTCTCAAATGGACCATGTTATAGCTCTTAGACAAATCAGTGTTACAGCTCAGTGTTACAGCTCTATTTTATTTAGAAGATAGCAGGAAAATCCATCTTCGAGGCATGAGGGCACGTCGATCCAAAGACACGAGGAGAAGAGCGCCCCAGGGCGCAGGAGGGAGAGAGAGAGAGACAGAGAGAGAGACAGAGACAGAGAGCTGGCTCTGGCTCCTCTATTTATATATTTATTTCTCCTTGGGCCTGTCCTGTGTAAATTGGGCCAGCCAGGAGTGTTGTTTGTTTTACCTGAGGTCCTCACTCTGGTCCTCAGACCTTCTTTTGTTTCATTTTCGTGGGCTTTTCCCTTCCTGGTCTTTTAGCCACCGCCATTTTGGACTCCTTTTCCCTGTTCTACCTACCTAACACAGCCATATATACCAAACAAAAACATCATATTTAGGGGGGAAAAGCCTAGAAGAAAAGTACTAAAAAGTTAATAGTCATTTTTTTTTTTTTTGAAATGGCAACCCACTCCAGTGTTCTTGCCTGGAGAATCCCAGGGATGGGGGAGCCTGGTGGGCTGCCGTCTATGGGGGTCACACAGAGTTGGATATGACTGAAGCGACTTAGCAGCAGCAGCAGTTATCTCAGCAAGGACCACAGGACTGGAAAAGGTCAGTTTTCATTCCAGTCCCAAAGTATGTTCAAACTACCGTACAGTTGTGCTTATTTCACATGCTTAGCAAGGTTATACTCAAAATCCTTCAAGCTAGGCTTCAGCAGTACATGAGTCAAGAAGTTCCAGGTGTACAAGCTGGGTTTACAAAAGGCAGAGAAATTAGAGATCAAATTGCCAACATTTGTTGGATCATGAAGAAAGCAAGTGAATTCCAAACATATCTATCTATGTATCTATATCTATATATACATACTTCTGCTTCATTGACTGTGTGGATCACAACAAACTGTGGAAAATTCTTAAAGAGATGGGAATACCACCTTACCTGTCTCTTGAGAAAGCTATATTCAGGTCAAGAAGTGACAGTTACAACCAGAAATGAAACAACTGACTGGTTCAAAATTGAGAAAGGAGTAGGACAAGGCTGTATATTGTCACCCTGCTTATTTGAGTTACATGCAGAGTACATCATGAGAAATGCTGGGCTGGAGGAACCACAAGCTGGAATCAAGACTGCTGGGAGAATTATCAAGAACCTCAGATATGAAGATGATAATATCACTCTAAAGGCAGAAAGTGAAGAGGAAGTAAAGAACTTCTTGATGAAGGTGAAAGAGGAGAGTGAAAAAGCTGGCTTGAAACTCAACATGAAAAAAAACTAAGATTATGTCATCTGGTACCATCAATTCATGGCAAATAGAAGGGGAAAAAGTAGACACAGTAACAGATTTTATTTTCTTCTGCTCCAAAATCACTGCAGATGGAGACTGCAGCCATGGAATAAAAAGACACTTGCTCCTTGGAAGAAAAGCTATGGAAACTCTAAACAGCATATTAAAAAGCAGAGACATCACTTTGCCAACAAAGATCTGTATAGTCAACGCCATGGTTTTTCCAGTAGTCATGTACAGATTGTACAGATACCTGTACATGTTTTACCATAAAGAAGGCTGAACACTAAAGAACTGATGCTTTTGAGTTGTGGTACTAGAGAAGATTCTTGAGAGTCCCTTAAACTGCAAGAAGATTAAATCAGTCAATTCTAAAGGAAATCAACCCAGAATTTTCATTGGAAGGACTGATGCTGAAGCTGAAGATTCAGTACTATGGACACCTGATGCAAAGAGCCAACTCACTGGAAAAGACCCTGATGCTTGGAAAGATTGAAGGCAAAAAGAGAGGAGGACAACGGAGGATGAGATTGTTGGCATTACTGACTCAATGGGCATGAGTTTGAACAAACTCAGGGAGATAGAGAAGGACAGGGAAGCCTGGTGTGCTACAGTCTATGGAGTAACAAAGAGTCAGACATGACTCAGTAACTGAACAACAGGCACCCTTTTCCTTTCTACCTTTCCAAATTTTCCAACTCCTCTAAAACAAATATTTATTGCATTTCAAGGAACTTTTTTTAAAGCCTTTAGTTTAGAATGGTAAGACTAATAATGATACAAACATGTTTGTATCATTATTCTATAATTAGGTATCAGGCTAAAGACAAGTATGACTTTATCCTCTCTCAGAGCTTAGACCTAAAGAGCAAAACAAAATTCTCTCCATATGGAGAGGAAAATCCAGAACTTAATTCAAATTCTTTCCTCCAATGTTGTAGTTGTTTCCTCCAATATATCTACTGATCTGTTTCCAGTGGCCCACTCTTTGTATAGATAGTGCTGTCATTAGCCTGAACATCTGAGTTAAACCCTAGTGAGTTAACCTTTAAAAGAGAATTGTACTAGGAGTCAATTGTTAGCAATTGACAGCGATTGTTAGCAATCTTGTCAGCTTGTTAGCAAAGCACAAGCCTGTGTGCCTGAGCACAGTGAGGCCGAACAGTACCCAAACATTGGAGTTTGGAACAGAGAAAGGTTTATTGAGGACCCTGTAAGGAGATGGGTGGCCCATGCCTTAAAAACCTCAAGCTCCCTGAAAGCTCTCAGCAAAGCCCTTTTACAGAAAAGGTGAAGGAGGGGCATGTAGTTGTTGCCAACAAAGTTCTCGATGTCAGTTCCTTTTTCACTGAGGTCAGGTCATCGTCAGGTAAGAGTGTTTCTATTCATCTCCACCAAATAAATGTTACTCTCTGTTCTGATGAGAAAGGGCAAAGACCCAAGGCACACCTTTCCCCTTCTAAGGGGTGAGCCCTGGCTGAAGAGGCAGAGCTCAGTTGGCAGCTCCCTCAGGGCCAGGCCCCCAGACCTTGCCCAACTATCAGTGTTGAGGGAGTCAATCACCCAACTCAGCTGGCACTCAGGCTTCTCAACCTGCCCAGGCCAGTCCTACAGTCTACATCCTTTGCACACTGCTGCTGCTGAAGAAGCTCACCACCTGCTCAAGGCCTGGGCTGGCCAGGGGGTGAACTAGGTGAGGGCTCTGGAATCCTGAAGAACACATCCTCCAGCCTATCCCTGGGCACCCAGCTCACCAGCAGGATGACCCTGGGGAGAAAGCCCGAATCTGCCTCTTACCTCACTCTCCACTTGATGGCCACCACTCACGCTGGCTGAATGGGCCCACTGATGGTCTCATGGTAACCGTTGCCTGGTAACAGGGAGTGAGCTAACTGTACACAGCAAAGGCAGTGTGCTAGGAGCTGCCTATGGCCACATGCTACTACAAGATCTGTAGTTGACTTTCTGTATCTATGGTCAAGCTATCCAACCAGTTTTGCCCTTGATTTCTTCATCTTGAAAATGAGGAGCTTACATGCATTGTTGGTAGGAATGTAAAATGATGTGACTGGTGCAGAAAACAGATTATCAGGTCCTCAAAAAGTCAAATATAGAATTTCATATTACCCAGCAATTCTACTCCTAGGTATACAACCAAAAGAATAAAAATTGGATGCAGATATTTTAAAATCAACGTTCAAAGCAACATTTTTCACAATATTCAAATGGTAGAAACAACCCAAGTATCCATTCAAAGAGAAATGAGTAAACAAAATGTGCTATATGCATACAAATGGTTCTGAAAACAGTTCCATAGTGACAAGAAAGTTTCCCAACAATGCTTTGATACCAGTTAGGTGTCTTACATTTTAACTCAGTTTTGATACTTCCTATGAAGATCATGGCATCCGGTCCCATCACTTCATAGGAAATAGATGGGGAAACAGTGGAAACAGTGTCAGACTTTATTTTTTTGGGCTCCAAAATCACTGCAGATGGTGACTGCAGCCATGAAATTAGAAGACGCTTACTCCTTGGAAGAAAAGTTATGACTCACCTAGATAGTATATTCAAAAGCAGAGACATTACTTTGCCGACTAAGGTCCATCTAGTCAAGGCTATGGTTTTTCCAGTAGTCATGTATGGATATGAGAGTTGGACTGTGAAGAAGGCTGAGCACCGAAGAAATGATGCTTTTGAACTGTGGTGTTGGAGAAGACTCTTGAGAGTCCCTTGGACTGCAAGGAGATGCAACCAGTCCATTCTGAAGGAGATCAACCTTGGGATTTCTTTGGAAGGGATGATGCTGAAGCTGAAACTCCAGTACTTTGGCCACCTCATGCGAAGAGTTGACTCATTGGAAAAGACTCTGATGCTGGGAGGGATTGGGTGCAGGAGGAGAAGGGGATGACCGAGGATGAGATGGCTGGATGGCATCACGGACTCGATGGATGTGAGTCTGAGTGAACTCCAAGAGATGGTGATGAACAGGGAGGCCTGGCGTGCTGCGATTCATGGGGTTGCAAAGAGTCGAACATGACTGAGCGACTGAACTGAACTGAACTGAACCAGGAGATAGAAACAGATTCCACAAGTCAGGGGTAGTCATACAAGACTGCCCTGGGCTTCAGATGCCAATCAGTAGTCCAGGTTGTTACCTGTGCTTGTGACCAACTGACTATAAATCAGAGGTTCCCATGATCCCCTCTTTGGATTTGGTTTATTTGCCTGAGTGGTTCACAGGACTCAGGAAACCCTTTTATGTACCAGATTATGGTTTTGTTATCAAAGGATAACCCAGGGACAACCAGACAGAAGGGGTGCAAGGGCAAGGTATGGGAAAGGGCACTGAGCTTTCACGCCCTCTCCAGATGCATCAATCTCCAGCAGAGTCACCAAGCTGAAAGCTCTCCAAACTCTCCTTTTGAATTTTTATGGAGGCTTCATTAAATAGTCATGATTGATTAAATCAATAGACAGTGGTGATGATTCAACATCTAGCCCCTCTCCCCTACCTGAAGGTCAGGCTAAGGGGCTGAAAGTGCCAACCCTCCAATCACAAGGTTGGTTGCCCTGGCAACCAGCACAGTCTTAGTTGACCTGCATTCCAAAAGTCACCTCATTAACATGACAAATGAAACATCTATTTCTCTCACCACTTAGAAGATGCCAAGTATTTCTAAAGCCCCTGTGCTAGAAATGGGAACAAAGATCAAATGTCATGTTGGCCAAAAAGTTTGTTGGGGGTTTTCTATAACGTCTTATGGAAAAACTCCAATAAACTTTTTTGGCTAACCCAATGCCTATTTCCTGATATAAATCACAATATCAAACATACAATGGAATATTGCTCAGGTGAAGTTCTGATTCATGCAGTGATGTGGATGAACCTTGAAAACATTATGCTAAGTGAAATAAGACAGACACAAAAGGAAAAATATTGTATGATTCCATTTCTGTGAGGTACCTAGAATAGGGAAATTCATAGCGACAGAGAATGGATTAGAATTTATCAGGGACTGGGGGAGGAAGAAGCAGGGAGTTAATTGTTTAATGGGTACAGAGTTTCTGTTTAGGGTGATGAAGAAACTTTGGAAAGAGCTAGTGGTGATGGTTGCACAATATTCTGAATGTAATTAATGACACCAAATTGTACACATAAAATGGTTAAAGTGGCAAATTTTATGTTACATATATTTTGCTACCATAAGAAATTGAGAGATTTCAATAAGATTTTTAAAAAAATCTTTGAACTCTAATTTTCTATAATACGATGGCCAAAGTGCTAATGGGAGAAGAGGGGACTGATTTGGGTGGTGAGGGACGTGTTAGAATTAGTCCACTGGAACTCTGTGAAGACAGCAAAATCCCAAAATAGCAGATGAGAGGCTGTCGGCCAACTCCAGCTAGGAGGTGTGTTTTGTTTGGTTTGTGCAATGTCTACTGACATAGCATTTAAAAGAATGTTTTAAAAGAATTGGTTGTTAAAATGTTCAACCTAAGTTTATTACTGTTAGGAGAACCACTGACTAAAACTGTCCGCCCTGGCCAGGCACTATACCTGATCACCTACAGGTGTTGTCATACACCAGGAGGTCTGAGTAAGGAACTTGAAATTAATCTACCACCAACCAGAAAAAAATGGGGAAAGATCAAATGCAGAGAGGAGACACCAGTCTATATTTCCTACCAACCTCCCAGAATCCTTCTCGCTGAAATCCGTCTTGGCTGAATGATGTGCAAGCAACCAGGAGGAACCCTAAGAGATGACCTAGAAACGAAGCCTACTACCACAAAACCTGTGACTGTGAGTCAGGTGGCCAAGCAGTTCTCCTGTGTTCCCTTCCCCTATTGCTCTGTGCACCTGGGCGTTCCTTTCCAATAAAACCTCTTTCTTTGTAAGCATGAATTCAGACAATTCATTTCGAAGTATTAAACAAGAGCCCACTCTTGGGCCCTGGAAAGGGCCCCTGTTCCTGAAACATTGCTATGAAAAATTCTGATTTCTGATTTTCTTTGAAATATTAAAAGATCTGGTAATACCAGATACAAACTCTCAACCAGCTGGAGTTTTGAAATCGCTGTGACCTTTAAGCAGTATACCCTCTCCAAACAGCCCCTCTGGCCTTCAGTATCGTATTCCCAGCTGGCCTCACTGATCTCTGCTACTTGCCTGTCTCCTGTGAAATTTGAACTTGTGGCCTCTAGCACAAATCAATGAACAGGTGAATTTTTCTGAGAGCCCTGCGCTTGGTTTGTCAATTTCTTTAAAGAAAAATATTGTCAACTGAGGAAAAAAGGCACAATCTAAAAGCTGAAAATTATGTTTTATTTGGTGTACCTACTGAGGACTTAAACTGAAGAGACGGACTCTCAGATAGCTCTGAGGAATTGTTCCAAAGAGGTAAGGAAGTAGCCAGGATATGTGAGGTTTTGCAAAAACCAGGCAGTTGAAACATCAGAAGATTACTATTAATTAAAAAAAAAACCCGGACACCTCAAGTTGATGAATAAAGGACTTTTCTAGGGACAGAGGAGCCTGGCAGGCATTCATGGGACTGCAAAGAATCAGACATACTGAGCAACTGAGCATAGGGGAAGATGCAAGAGTTTGGGCTCATTGAAATCATTCCTTTGATACGCATCTTAACTGTCTAGGGGCCAGTACCCTGTTCTTTCCCATCTTGAGTTCCCTCAGAGTACACACTTGGGAGTGTCTGCAGTTGCTGATGGCTTGGTGACTGCAGCATTTTTTGTTTACTGATATTACAGGAGACATTCTTCATCCACAGTGTTGAAAGAAATTTAATTCTTTTTGTTCATTTCTTACCTCTTCTACAACATGGAAATGACTTCTTATGCTACCACTTAAGGTCTCAGTAACTGACATGAATATGTGTGAATAATTTTTTGAACACAGCGTTCTAAATAATACTTAAAGAGGTAATTCATGCATGCAGTTCTTACAGATTTGATCACTGCTTCTGTTGCAGTCATCAAGTTTAATTCAGTTGCTCAGCATCTCCAATTCTTTGTGACCCCATGGACTGCAGCACATGAGGCTTCCCTGTCCATCACCAACTCCCAGAGCCTGCTCAAACTCATGTCCATCAAGTCAGTGATGCCATCCAACCATCTCATCCTCTGTCATCCCCTTCTCCTCCTGCCTTCAGTCTTTCCCAGCATCAGGGTCTTTTCCAAGGAGTCAGTTCTTTGCATCAGGTGGCCAAGTATTGGAGCTTCAGCTTCAGCATCAGTCCTTCCGATGAATATTCAGGACTGATTTCCTTTAGGACTGACTGCTTAGATCTCCTTGTAGTCCAAGGGACTCTCAAGAGTCTTCTTCAACACCACAGTTCAAAAGCATCAATTCTTCAGTGCTCAGCTTTCTTTATAGTCCAACTCTCACGTCCATACATGGCTACTGGAAAAGCCATAGCTTTGACAATATGGGCCTTTGTTGGCAAAGTAATGTCTCTGCTTTTTTAATATGCTGTCTAGGTTTGTCATAGCTTTTCTTCCAAGGAGCAAGCGTCTTTTAATTTCGTGGTTTCGGTCACTGCAGTGATTTTGGAGCCCAAGAAAATAAAGTCTGTCGCTGTTTCCATTGTTTCCCCATCTATTTGCTATGAAGTGATGGGACCAGATGCCATGATCTTCGTTTTGTCCATGTTGAGTTTTTCACTCAACCTGAGCCAGCTACTTCACTCTCCTCTTTCACTTTCATTAAGAGACTCTTTAGTTCTTCTTCACTTTCTGCCATAAGGGTGGTGTCATTTGCAAATCTGAGGTTATTGATATTTTCCCCAGCAATCTTGATACCAGCTTGTGCTTTATCCAGCCCAGCATTTGGCGTGAGGTACTCTGCATAGAAGTTAAATATGCCACATCACAAAAGCAGGCTTGATGTACTCCTTTCCCAATTTGGAACCAGTTTGTTGTTCCATGTCCAGTTCTAACTGTTGCTTTCTGACCTGCATACAGGTCTCTCAGGAAGCAGGCAAGCTGGTCTAGTACTCCCATCTCTTTAAGATTTTTCCACAGTTTGTTGTGACCCACACAGTCAAAGACTTTAGCACAGTCTGTTGCAGGGAGGAAGGCAATTCTGACTCCATGTTTGGAGACTGTTTCTTTGACTTGTTTTTATTATTATAATCATACTCAGCAGCTTGCCAGGAGGACCCCGTCCCTCTGCTTGACTGTAAACTAAGGTGCCTTTGTTCAGCTCCTGGAGAGACGGTTTGTCCCTGCCCACTTGTGAATAAAAGAGATTAACACACCCCTTGCAAAGGCTGGACATTCCCTTGGAGATATTTTGTAAGACTGAAGATGCTTTCACCTTCCTTCCCCGCTGCCTCTCCCTCTCTCTTCTGCCTTTTGTCTTTAGTTCCTCATTGCTTCTTTCTCTCTGATCTGTAAAAGAACCTGGCATCCAGACCCCAATAAGACGGTTATTTTGAGGCACTAGCCTGCTGTCTTCTCAGTCTGCTGGCTCCCTGATTAAAGCCTCTTTCTTACCTCAACACCTCTCTCTCGGATTCATTGACCTATCGTGCAGCAAGCAGAGGGAGCTTGGACTCGGTAACACTTTCTCAAATCTTCAAACATTTTATCGCTACTTTAACTGAGTTTATTATTTTATTTCAAAAAAGCCCAAGTTAATGTTGAAAGAAAATTTCAACAATACCCAGAAATACATAAAAGCCTTTCCTGTTTTTCCTCCCCAGGGGTAACCACGGTTAGCAGCTGGGTGTTTTCCTTTCCAGATTTCAGACCTTTGTTTTTGTTTGTAGGTTTGTTTTTACTTCTGTTTTTTCACATTGTTCTGTAGAAACTTGTGTACTTATATGAACATAGAAACATAGAACGTATTTTTTTTTCCCCCACAAAAAAAGAGATTATACATTTATAGCTTTGCAATTTGCTTTTTTAATTTGACAATATATTGTGATCATTTCCCCATATCTACACACATAGATATGCTTCATTCTTTGTGATGGCTATGAAGCATCAGAGTATGAAGTATGAATATAGTTTATTTGAACATCTCACTTTTGACATATTTAGATTTTCTCTGATTTCTACTAATATAAATTTGATGACACAAAGGACATTCTTCAGCCAACATCCTGACAATATAGAAAAAGTTATTCTAAAGACTAGGCTCTTAGATGTGGGCTTATTTAGAAAGGAATCTGTGTTTTAAAACTTTTATCAGTATTATAAAGTGCTCTTTAAAATTTACATTCCCGCTGTTGCTGACACTGATTATTATCTATGTCTTTGACTTTTGCCAATGTAGTAGGCAAATCACGCTGTCTCATTTTGTTCCATTTGCATTTCCTTCTTTATTAACTAAGATGACATACCATTGTGTATTTCATTAGCCATTTGTATTTCCCTTTCTGGAAGTTATCTCTTCATATTCTTAGTTGGTTAACTCTTTCAATTTATGTACATGAGAATATGTAATCAGAAAATATATCTGTATGTCTATGTACTAAGAGATGTTTCAAAAACCCAGCTCCTGGCTTGAAGTATGTATATAGCCTGTTCTTTGCTAGTGTGTTAACATCCTCTTGTTGTGGCTTGTAGATATACATGAGTCAGCCATCAGAGAAGCAACATTTGTTCCTTGTCCAGGACAACTAACTAGGCACACTGTGTAAGTTAAAGAGAAATAAAATAATGTAAATGGCAAGAGTCTCTTACTGACCTTTAGAAGATCATAATCTAATAGCTGTGAAATGTCCATGGAAGCAAGTACAACAAAAATAATGATATTTGCTTGCCTTTGATCAGTGCTTTACAGCTGATACTTTTTTGATAAAGAAGTCAAGGACAACAATAGTGAAAATGTAAAATTAAAAGGGGGGTACATGTTTGGGAGTTCGTGTAAAAAAATAAATAAATACCAAAAAAAAAAAAAAAAGATAAGCACCATAACATTGTACCAGAGGTTTGGGGGGGTATAGAGAAAAGTTGGGAGCATGGGACCTGGGACTGTAGAACAGCAGAAAATTCCAGGGAGAACAATAGAGAAATGAAGGATGAGAAGGAAAGCATTTTTTATGGGTGGGAGAAAACCACGTGAGGAAACAGGACAAATGGCTGTAAGTCTGTCTTGGAAAGGAAGATCAGTTTCCTTTGCATGGAGAATGGCATTTGGAATGCTTGGGAAACTGACCATAGGAGTGAAGAATCCCCTACTAACTTTTTTTCTTCAGAGTACCATGCTCTTTTTAACTTAATAGCAAGGCCACCTGATGCGAAGAACTGACTCATTGGAAAAGACCCTGATGCTGGGAAAGATTGAAGGCAGGAGGAGAAGGGGATGACAGAGGATGAGTTGGTTGCATGGCATCACTGACTGGATGGACATGGGTTTGGGTAAATTCCGGGAGTTGGTGAGGGACAGGGAAGCCTGGTGTGCTTCGGTTCATGGGGTCGCAAAGAGTCGGACACAACTGAGTGACTGAATTGAACTGAAGGTTATATCATAATTATTTATCAGCCATATCTTGCTATTGTTTTATATTGAGTTTGAGCAGAACTTGAATCTTCTGGTGTTTTCACGTAGACCTTGTCTGTAACCACATAAGCAAAATGCCACAGTCAAAAAATTCTGTCCTAATCTTCATAGTCATATCCATTAACTCATTGACACTTTCATTTGTCTAACCTTTACAACATTCCAAGACAGCTATGGCCTACCCACTATGTGTTAGGTCCATGCACGGTGCTGTGGAGGTGAAGATGAGCGTGTCAGATTCCTGGGGTCAGTGAAGCCTTTAGATACTTAGCTAGCTAAAACAAGTATCCCAGTCTCAGAGACAGCCTGTCCTGATCAGGCAGCAGCATCCCGTCTAGAAAACAGAAAGGCACTCTGAGAGGTTGTGCTAAATGGAAGGAAATGTGGGGTGAGGAAGCTGTTAGCAAAAGAAAAGAAAGGATTCTTTTGCGGGGTGGAGAGAGGATGGAGAGGACCCACTAGGATAAGTTATCTCCTTAATACTGACCAGAAAATTCCCAGATGGGTGACTAAGATTAGATTTCAGGGGAAGGTAGTTGGGTTAGGTATTAAATCTAGGTTTGCTATCATGGTCTTTAGCAGAAGTGATGCCATTTGGGGACTGTGGCTTTTCTTTTTAATACTAACAGGAGGGTACTATTATTATCACCCGCATTTTACACATAAGGAGTTCAAGGTACAGGGTTCACAGCTAAGTGGCAATGAGAATTTGAGCACAGAAGTTTGGTGCAGAATTTACGCTCTTAACCACTCTACTTTACTGGTTATTTTATGAGAATTGTTTGATTGAAGGTTAGAAAACTTTAAGACATCTGAGAAAATTTAGACAAATTAATTATGAACATGAGGAGGAAAATCATATGGACTAACAGATTAAAATGGCTTATCAGGGGGCACTAGTGGTTAAGAACCCACTTACCAATGCAGGAGACGCAGGAGATCTGGGTTTGATCTCTGGGTCTGAAAGATCCCCTGGAGGAGGAAATGGCAACCTACTCCAATATTCTTGCCTAGTGAATCCCATGGACAGAGGAATCTGTGGGCTATAGTCTACAGGGTCACAAAGAGTCGGACATGACTGAAGTGACTTAGCATGCATGCACAAAATGTTAAAATATTCTACAATAATACTAAATATGGGGAACATTTTTGAAATGAAAACAGTGAAACTCTATAAGAATAGTAAATAAAACTACCAGTCAGAGACTTCTGTTTCTGGCAAAATGGCAGTATAGATATCTTGGTTGATGCTTACAATAAAAATGCTGGATAAAAGGATAAAAGTGTTAGCAAGTCCAAGCTCACTCTTGTCACCGCGTGACAGGCCAATAACTCAGGAGACGGGGCTTGAAGGAAGGAATAACAATTTTATTTGAAAACTGGCAGACCAAGAAGATGGCAGAGGAACTTAAATCTTCTTTGAGATTAGTGTCTCAAAATAACCATCTTATCTGAGTCTGGATGACAGTTTCTTTTATAGAACACAGAGTGGGAGAGGGTGAGGAAGTAAAGTAAAAAGGCCATTAATCTTACAAATATCTCATAGAATGGCCCGCCCCAGGGCGGGGCTGTGTTAATTTCTACTTAGTTGCAGCCATTCACAGATGGATGGGGACAGGATATGAACAAAGCACTTTGGTTTAACATTCAGGCAGAGGTGCAGGGTTCCCTGAGGAAGCCCATTGTGTATTGTTGTTGTTCTTCCTGGAAGGAATAACAATTTTATTTGAAAACTGGCAGACCAAGAAGATGGCAGAGGAACTTAAATCTTCTTTGAGATTAGTGTCTCAAAATAACCATCTTATCTGAGTCTGGATGACAGTTTCTTTTATAGAACACAGAGTGGGAGAGGGTGAGGAAGTAAAGTAAAAAGGCCATTAATCTTACAAATATCTCATAGAATGGCCCGCCCCAGGGCGGGGCTGTGTTAATTTCTACTTAGTTGCAGCCATTCACAGATGGATGGGGACAGGATATGAACAAAGCACTTTGGTTTAACATTCAGGCAGAGGTGCAGGGTTCCCTGAGGAAGCCCATTGTGTATTGTTGTTGTTCTTCCCTTACTCAGTGGTGTCCAACTCTTTGCAGTCCCAAGAACTGCAGCACACCAGGCTTCCCTGTCCTTCCTATCTCCCAGAGTTTGCGCAAACTCATGTCCATCGAGTCAGTAATGCTATCCAACCATCTTATCCTCTGTCGTCCCCTTCTCCTCCCACCTTCAATCTTTCTCAGCACCAGGGTCTTTTCCAAGGAGTCAGTTCTTCGCATCAGGTGGCCAAAGTATTGGAGCTTCAGAATATTCAGAATTGATTTCCTTTAGGATGGACTGGTTTGATCTCCTTGCTGGCCAAGGAACTCTCAAAAGAGTCTTCTTCAGCTCTACAATTTGGAAGCATCAATTGTTTGGCACTCAGCCTTTTTATGGTCTAACAATCACATCCGTACATGACTACTGGAAAAACTACAGCCTTGACGATATGGACCTTTGTTGGCAAAGTAATTTCTCTGCATTGTAATAGGTGTCTAGGTTTGTTATAACAGGTTTTCTTCCAAGGAGAAAGCATCTTTTAATTATGTATAGACCGTATCCAAAGGCAACTGGAAGCAAAGGTTAAAGTAAAAGAAACAGATCCAACATGTCATATTTTGTTCTCCCTTGTAGCAAAAGGACATTTAGAAACATGGATGAGGAAATTAGCAATTTTAGAGGCTAAAAAAGTAGGTGAAAGCAGAAACACAAAAAGGTCAGCGAGTTGGGTTTAATTGTGGGGACATTTGCCAAATCAAACTCTGGTTTTCAAGTGACGGGGCTTAGGACATGCTATCTAAAATATGACATCTTAGTATACTGAATATTTTAAGCTGAAGGATTCTGAGAAAATGACAATATTTCTCTGTCTTTCCTGGGGCCCTGCCCCCATTTAGCAGATCATGCAAGAAGGACATAAGGAGAAAGGTAGACATGTTTCCTGTCTTTCCAAAACATACAGTCCAACTCTAGGAGTGGGCTGTGTTTATTCCCAGAGGCAAACAAGGCAAATGATGTTCAGAGAGGCTAATTGTTATGTAATTATTAGTTGGAAAAAACTATATTTGTCTCAGTCTTTAGCCCTTGCTCTTTCTACCACATGAGCTACTTATTGAAGATTTGTGTTAGTGAAGGCTTTTGGGTTGCAAATGATAGAAAAGGACCTCACATTGATTCAAGGAGGCTTCAGCCTGCAGTGGCTTGAATCAGGGTTTTGGATCCTGGCAAGAGATTGAAGTTAGGCCACAGCAATGAAAGTTGTGAATCCTAGCCAGCAGACCATCAGGGACCAGTGACCAGTGACAAGACCCTGGCCTGTAGAAATGAATTTCTACCCAGAAACAGAAAGTAGTGAAACAATATAGTGCTTATTAGGAGGAAAAAAATCTATGTGTAGAGGGACATGCAGGCGGGCTCAAGAGAGAGAGCCACGCCCTTGTGGTATTTTGAATCACAGTTATGGGGCATTTCTTCCAAGTTTCCTGGGGCCAATCATCTTGCTTTGCTGGTTCTGAGTTCGGATCTGGTATATCTCACGGTCCTGCCATATGTGCATTTCTTAGCCAAGATGGAATCTAGGGAAGAGACATGTGGCTAGGTTGACATCAGTTATGATGAGGTGACACTCCCTCTCTTTTGACTTCCATGGAGCCTTTCTGCACATGTGTAGTTGGGAAGGTCTCCTTGACTTTGAAAATGAGGAATCTGTGGTTCTTATCTGGGCGGGAGTCAGCTCGTCTCTTTGCTTCTGTCCACAGGGCATGAACTCTGTTTATACCAGGGTCTATCTGTTTCCTACTTCAAAACTACCTTAACCAGAGAAGGAATTTTATTGATTAACGAAACCAAGCCTGAGAAAGGGAAGAGAAGGTGTTGAGTTGGCTTGGTCCAGAGCATTCCGGTGTTGAGAGTTTCTCGCTTGCACTCTTGTTCTCATTTTTGCTCTATCTCTGTGTCTTTTTTTGCTCTATCTCTGTGTCTTTCTGCAGTTTCAATTTGTTTTGTCCCCATATTGGATAGATCTTTCTCATGTTCTAGGGAGTATGCTACTGGCAATATGCACCATGTCCTAATGACTTGCAACAAAAGATAAAGGGCAGCTTCCCTGCTACCTATATTTAGCACAGTTCTGGGGAAAACTGGTTTATTCTTCATGGGAAATGAGCACACCACTGGTTCCATCACTGAGGCCAGAAGAGTGAGGTATTTTGATCGGCTCTTCTTACGTCTCTTCCCTACTTCTAGAGCCAAGAATGACAGAAGATGGGGAGGTGGCATAAATGTGGCTGCCAAAGGGACCGTGAATGGTGCCAGCTTTTAGTAAGCTCCTGGTCAATGTTAAGTCAGGAACAAACTTTAACAACGGTCTAGTATAGCACCTTTGCATCAGTATTTACTAACAATATTGCACTAGAAATTTCAAATGCTATATTGATCAAGTTTCTTTGACTATTTGTTACTGTTGTCCTTCAATTGCTAATTTGAGTCTGACTTTTTGCAACTTTGTGGACTGCAGCACACCAGGCTCCCCTGTCCTTCACTATCTCCCTGAGTTTGCTCAAATTCATGTCCATTGAGTCGGTGATGCCATTCAACCATCTCATCCTCTGTTGTCCCCTTCTCTTCCTGCCTTCAATCTTTCCCAGCATCAGGGTCTTTTCCAGTGAGTCAGCTCTTCGCATCAGGTGGTCAAAATATTGAAGCTTAAGCTTCAGCATCAGTCCTTCCAATGAATGTCCAGGACTGATCTCCTTTAGGATTGAATGGTTTGCTCTCCTTGCAGTCTAAGGGACTCTCAAGAGTCTTCTTCAACACCACAGTTTGAAAGCACCACTTTTTCATCATTCAGCTTTCTTTATGTTCCAACTCTCACATCCATACAAGACTACTGGAAACACCATAGCTTTGACTAGATGGACCTTTGTCAGCAAAATGATGCTTTTGCTTTTTAATATGCTGTCTAGGTTTGTCACAGCTTTCCTCCCAAGGAACAAGTGTCTTTTAATATCATGGCTGTGGTCACTGTCCGCAATGATTTTGGAGCCTAAAGAAATAAAATCTGTCACTGCTTCCACCCTTCCACCTTCTATTTGCTATGATGTGAAGGAACTGGATGTCATAATCTTAGTTTTTTTTCAGGCTGAGTTTCAAGCCAGTTTTCTCACTCTCCTCTTTCACTTTCATCAGGAGATTTTTTTTTTTTTTTAGTTCTTTACTTTCTGCCTTTAGAGTGGTATCATCTGCATATATGAGGTTGCTGATATTTCTCCTGACAATCTTGATTTCAGCTTGAGTTTCCATCCAGCCTGGCATTTCACATGATATACTCTGCATATAAGTTAAATAAGCAGGGTGACAGTATATAGCCTTGTTATATTCCTTTACCAATTTAGAACCAGTCCGCTGTTCCATGTCTGAGTCTAACTGTTGCTTCTTGATCCACATACAGGTTTCTCAGGAGCCAGGTAAGGTGATCTGATATTCCCAACTCCAAGAATTTTCCATAGTTTGTTGTGATTCAAACAGTCAAAGGCTTTAGCATAGTCAATGAAGTAGAAGTTTTTCTGGAATTCTCTGACTTTCTCTATGATCTAACGAATGTTGGCAGTTTGATCTCTGGTTCCTCGGCCTTTTCTAAACCCAGCTCGGACATCTAGAAGTTCTCCGGTTCCCATTCTACTGAAGTCTAGCTTGAAGGATTTGGAGCATCACTTTGCTAGCATGTGAAATGAGTGCAACTATTTGGTAGTTTAAACATTCTTTGGAATTGCAATTCTTTGGGTTTGGAATGGAAACTGACATTTTCCAGACCTACTATGCTGGCTTCTAAAAAATTAATTAGGAAACCTGTCCTGTTTTGAAAAATGAAAGTGAAAGTCACTCAGTTGTGTCTGACTTTTGGAGTGGGTAGCCTTTCCCTTCTCCAGGGGATCTTCCCAACCCAGGGATTGAACCCAGGTCTCCCACAATGCAGGTGGATTCTTTACCAGCTGAGCCACAAGGGAAGCCCAAGAGTAATGGAGTGGGTAGCCTATCCCTTCTCCAGGGCATCTTCCTGATGCAGGAATCAAACCAGTGTCTCCACCACTGAAGGTGGATTCTTTACCAACTGAGCTATCAGGGAAGCCCCTGTCCTGTTTTATTGTCTAAATAACATACAATATAATGTTCCTTAAATATTTTTTAAAAGTTCACCCCAAAACACATTGGGTCCTTGTATTTTTTGTGAAATAGGTTTTGAAACAGGATGTTAATATCTATTTAGAATTCCTTCTGGGAATTGGGTATATTTAAATGTGGACAATTAACAGCATACAGTAGAAACTCACAGTATATTAGATTCCCCTCTCCTCATCTGGAAAACAGAGGAGATTGTAATGTTTAAGATGCTTGAGAAAGGGCACAAAATATTGAAACAAAATTTTCAGAAGATTAATGTGATAGCAATATTGAAAGGTATTAGAGAAGCCCTGTAGAGATGTGTATAAGAGACAGGCCAAAGGGACCGTGAATGGTGCCAGCTTTTAGTAAGCTCCTGGTCAATGTTAAGTCAGGAACAAACTTTAACAACGGTCTAGTATAGCACCTTTGCATCAGTATTTACTAACAATATTGCACTAGAAATTTCAAATGCTATATTGATCAAGTTTCTTTGACTATTTGTTACTGTTGTCCTTCAATTGCTAATTTGAGTCTGACTTTTTGCAACTTCGTGGACTGCAGCACACCAGGCTCCCCTGTCCTAGAAAAATAAAATTTAAACAACTGGTATGCAAAATACCAGCCTGATGTTCTATGTTTAGATTCAACAGACATAAAATTATTATCTCAAATGGTTGTTGGTGTTTCTAAATAACAAATCCTAATTTCTGTATTTACTTTGTGTTGGACTGGGAACAAATTGTTCGTGGGAGCGCACTGGTTCCCACTGACTAGGAGGTTGTGCAATAATTCTTGTATCAATGCTGTCCAGTCAAAGACCACATCTGTTCCTGAGAAAGTTGGTTATTACTTGTTGTAGCAAAATGAGTTACAACCTGCAACATTTTAGAAAGAATAGTCCTCTGCCCGGATCCTTGGGGAATACTGTTCCAACTCCGTTGGGTGCCTGAACTGTGGATAATACTGAACTCTATACTGAAATGTGGATAATACTGAAACTGTAGCTAATACTGTGCTTCTTTTAAAAAACACATGCCTATTTATGATAAAGTTTAACTTTTAAATTAGGCCCCATAAGAGATTAACAACAGTAGCCTGGAAAATCCAATGGACGGAGTAGCCTGGTGGGCTGCAGTCCATGGGGTCGCTAACAGTTGGACTCAATGGGGGTCCTTGTTAAGTAAGGGTGACTTGAATACAAGCACTGCGATACCAGGACCAGTGGACCTGATAACCAAATTGGGTACTGAGTGGTTAAGGGCCACAATATCTGGACAAACGGAGGATTGGCATTGTGGGTGGATGGAGCAGACAGAGATTTCATCATGCTTCTCAGACCCATACACAATTTAAAACTTATGAATTATTTCTAGACATTTTTCATTTAATGTTTTTAGACTGAGGTTGACCACAGGTAACTAAAGTGAAAGTTCAGAGAAACAGGGGCTTGTGTAATTAGGAAGATCTATGATTTGGACTTATGTTAGGTAATGATTTGTGTTAGGTTATGATTTGGACTTGTGTTAGGTAATGCTGAGCGATGGGGCTTTGTCTGGGGTTGGATGCTGTCAGGAAGTGGGGACTATTCTATGTTTGGGTATCTTAATAAAGTTTTTTGGAAAGAGGCAAGAATAAAATGAGTATAAAGTTTTAATTGGCAAAGAGGCAAGGGCCGCTTATTTTAGCTAGGATGGAAAATATTTTGGTTATCTTTGTGGTTTGGATGTGTTCCTGTTTTTGTCTGTATTCAGATGTGACTGTGGAGTGGGTTTGTTTTTGTCCTGATCGCAGAGTGGCCTCTCTGATGATGTTCTGTGAATCTGTGTATGTTGTACACCAGGGCCTACGCTGTGGGTGCCAGAGTAGCTCCAAATGTCACAGACTGCTTTTCTCTTTCTCAAGTCTGTAAGGTATCAAGGGCTTGTCTGAGGGGAAGAACACTTCATGTGAAAGGTAAAGGAACAGGATGTGGTGAGCTGCTGTCATCAATCCTCAGACTTTAACATGCATCAGAATCACCTGGCCACCGAGTAAAGACACCGACGGTTGGGGCCCACCCTCCAGTTTCTGATTCAGTAGTTCTGGGGTGGACTTGAGAATTTGCATTTCTAACCAGTTCGCAGGTGTTGCCGATGCAGCCAGACGCCATAGTTTGCAAACCACTGAGGCAGACGGAGCTATCAAAGGTGAGGATTATTACAGGGAAAGAAAGAAGACCTATTATAGGTAGCTGCAATTTCCAAGATAAAAATCTACAGCATTCTCCCGGTAATACTCTGTTGCAATTCTGACACTGAACTACACCGTGCATTTTCCTATGTTAAATTACAAGTCTTTGATGGGGAAGTTCACATGGGAAAATTCTTTTCAAAATTGCACAAATTGTTGACTACTAAAGTTTGTACTTAACATGAAAGTACAACTTGTGTGTTCATTATCCATTTTCCAGGAAGTTCCCGATTACAAATAGGTAGATCCACTTTAGGAAAACGGGTTAGTAAACCAGCTGTTCAACGAGATTATCCGCAAATTGGCTTAGTTGCAAATAAACTTTGTGCTCACTAAATACAAAGTAAATCTTACAATCCCTCTGCCACTTATTCTACTTCATCAATATTAAGACAGAATTTCCTAAAATGGATGTAACCGCCCATGCCTTTGAAATATTTAAATGTCTTTACTAAAAATTTGACATTTTTTACTTAATTTTGTTCATTCTTCTCTGAGCTAAGAGAAAATGGTAAATTGAAAAAAGAAAGTGCTAAATAGACGTGGGAATGGATGATCCTTTCTTGTACTGAAGAGTTGGTTTTAATTTAATTTCCTCTGTGTGTGTGTTAGTTGGTCAATAGTGTCTAACTCTTTGTGACCCCATGGACTATAGCCCGCCAGACTGCTTTGTCCATGGGATTCTCCAGGTGAGAATACTGGACTGGGTTGCCTTTCCTTTCTCCAGGGGATCTTCCTAACCCAGGGATCGAACCCGGGTCTCCTGCACTGCAGGCAGATTCTTCACCATCTGATCCTAATATGAGGTAAAAGAAATGTGGCACAGACTTCTTGTGGTTCAGCTGGGTTGCCTCTGCTTTATATTGTACACTGAGATTCAGTCCTTGGCCTAATAAGTATCATAACAAAGTCTATATATGAACTTATTAAAATGATTTTTTATAGCTCTTTTTCAAAAATATGTGTATTTTTTGTTATTTTTTGGTGGTGTCGGGTCTTCGTGGCCGCACACAGGCTTTCTCTGGCTTTTGGCACTCCGTGAGGGGGTCCGCTCTCCCTTACAGTGCACAGGCTTCTCAGTGGAGTNTTGTGGTTATAATTTCTGCAATTTAAGGCATAATGGTAAAACTGGCATGAATTTCTTCTCCTTTTTCACAATTTCATGGATAGAATTGTTCTTCCTATAGATCTTAGCAACCTCAGCAAACCATTTTTTTCTGCTCTTTATCAAGTTGAAAACTTTCATCTTTTCACTTAAAGGAAGCACCTTGCCTGAGGCTGCTCTTGGGCAGATCTGAATTGTCAGCATCACCGCTCGCTCACTACAATGGGGGTCCTTGTTAAGTAAGGGTGACTTGAATACAAGCACTGCGATACCAGGACCAGTGGACCTGATAACCAAATTGGGTACTGAGTGGTTAAGGGCCACAATATCTGGACAAACGGAGGATTGGCATTGTGGGTGGATGGAGCAGACAGAGATTTCATCATGCTTCTCAGACCCATACACAATTTAAAACTTATGAATTATTTCTAGACATTTTTCATTTAATGTTTTTAGACTGAGGTTGACCACAGGTAACTAAAGTGAAAGTTCAGAGAAACAGGGGCTTGTGTAATTAGGAAGATCTATGATTTGGACTTATGTTAGGTAATGATTTGTGTTAGGTTATGATTTGGACTTGTGTTAGGTAATGCTGAGCGATGGGGCTTTGTCTGGGGTTGGATGCTGTCAGGAAGTGGGGACTATTCTATGTTTGGGTATCTTAATAAAGTTTTTTGGAAAGAGGCAAGAATAAAATGAGTATAAAGTTTTAATTGGCAAAGAGGCAAGGGCCGCTTATTTTAGCTAGGATGGAAAATATTTTGGTTATCTTTGTGGTTTGGATGTGTTCCTGTTTTTGTCTGTATTCAGATGTGACTGTGGAGTGGGTTTGTTTTTGTCCTGATCGCAGAGTGGCCTCTCTGATGATGTTCTGTGAATCTGTGTATGTTGTACACCAGGGCCTACGCTGTGGGTGCCAGAGTAGCTCCAAATGTCACAGACTGCTTTTCTCTTTCTCAAGTCTGTAAGGTATCAAGGGCTTGTCTGAGGGGAAGAACACTTCATGTGAAAGGTAAAGGAACAGGATGTGGTGAGCTGCTGTCATCAATCCTCAGACTTTAACATGCATCAGAATCACCTGGCCACCGAGTAAAGACACCGACGGTTGGGGCCCACCCTCCAGTTTCTGATTCAGTAGTTCTGGGGTGGACTTGAGAATTTGCATTTCTAACCAGTTCGCAGGTGTTGCCGATGCAGCCAGACGCCATAGTTTGCAAACCACTGAGGCAGACGGAGCTATCAAAGGTGAGGATTATTACAGGGAAAGAAAGAAGACCTATTATAGGTAGCTGCAATTTCCAAGATAAAAATCTACAGCATTCTCCCGGTAATACTCTGTTGCAATTCTGACACTGAACTACACCGTGCATTTTCCTATGTTAAATTACAAGTCTTTGATGGGGAAGTTCACATGGGAAAATTCTTTTCAAAATTGCACAAATTGTTGACTACTAAAGTTTGTACTTAACATGAAAGTACAACTTGTGTGTTCATTATCCATTTTCCAGGAAGTTCCCGATTACAAATAGGTAGATCCACTTTAGGAAAACGGGTTAGTAAACCAGCTGTTCAACGAGATTATCCGCAAATTGGCTTAGTTGCAAATAGACTTTGTGCTCACTAAATACAAAGTAAACCTTACAATCCCTCTGCTACTTATTCTACTTCATCAATATTAAGACAGAATTTCCTAAAATGTATGTAAACGCCCATGCCTTTGAAATATTTAAATGTCTTTACTAAAAATTTGACATTTTTTACTTAATTTTGTTCATTCTTCTCTGAGCTAAGAGAAAATGGTAAATTGAAAAAAGAAAGTGCTAAATAGACGTGGGAATGGATGATCCTTTCTTGTACTGAAGAGTTGGTTTTAATTTAATTTCCTCTGTGTGTGTGTTAGTTGGTCAATAGTGTCTAACTCTTTGTGACCCCATGGACTATAGCCCGCCAGACTGCTTTGTCCATGGGATTCTCCAGGTGAGAATACTGGACTGGGTTGCCTTTCCTTTCTCCAGGGGATCTTCCTAACCCAGGGATCGAACCCGGGTCTCCTGCACTGCAGGCAGATTCTTCACCATCTGATCCTAATATGAGGTAAAAGAAATGTGGCACAGACTTCTTGTGGTTCAGCTGGGTTGCCTCTGCTTTATATTGTACACTGAGATTCAGTCCTTGGCCTAATAAGTATCATAACAAAGTCTATATATGAACTTATTAAAATGATTTTTTATAGCTCTTTTTCAAAAATATGTGTATTTTTTGTTATTTTTTGGTGGTGTCGGGTCTTCGTGGCCGCACACAGGCTTTCTCTGGCTTTTGGCACTCCGTGAGGGGGTCCGCTCTTCCTTACAGTGCACAGGCTTCTCAGTGGAGTTAGGTCTCTCGTTGTGAAGCACGTGCTCGGGAACACTTCGGCTTCACAGGCTTAGCTGCTTGAGGCTCGTGGGATCTTCCCCCTCCAGGGCTCAAACCAGCGTGCCTTGCATTGCAAGGCAGATTCGTAACCACTGGGCTGTCAGCGAACCTCTCTCGCCTTTCCGACAAGTTACAAACCATTTTAATAACTCTCTCTTGAAAGCCTACCAAGAAAACAGATCGCCAGTCCAGGTTCGATGCATGAGACGGGGCATTCAGGGGTGGTGCACTGGGATGTCCCAGAGGGATGGGATGGGGGTGGGGGGGAGGTGGGAGGAGGGTTTAGGATAGGGAAGACAGATACACCCAGGCCTGATTCATGTCAGTGTATGGCAAAAACCATTACAACATTGTAAAGTAATTAGCCTCCAATTAAAATAAAAAAAAGAAGTCCCCCCCCCAAAAAAAAGAAAGACTACCAAGAATCTGGTAATTCGTGAAAAACAGCTCAAACAAGTATAAATTATTGCTATAGAACCAGGAAACGTGGCCTTCTTTTTTAACTGAAAAAAACTTAGTAGATTTTCAAAATCTTGCTCTCTGACAAAGACTGTTCTCTCTACAGATGTGATGAAATTCTTTTAAAAAGAAGGCCAGGGCTCCCCAGGCGGCTCAGTGGTGAGGAATTCGCCTGCCCATTCAGGAGACTCGGGTTCACTCTCTGATCTGGGAAGATCCCACAGGTCACGGAGCAGCTAGGCCCCTGCATGCCCCTCTTGAGGCCGTGCTCTGGAGCCTGCACGTTGCAGCTCCTGAAGCCAGAGCGCCCCAGGGCCTGCAGCAAGAGAGAACCTCAGTGAGAAGCCTGTGGACTATAACTAGGCAGTGACCCTTGCAAAGGCCCCCACAATCAAAAATGAATAAATGGATAAAACTATAATTTAAAAAACAGAAGGCCAAATTTCCATTTCATCATATCTGTAGAGAGAATCATCTTTGGCAGGAGATAGATGGGCAAATCTAATACGTTTTTTCAGGTTAACATTTGAATAAGAATTCAAATAGAGTAAGATGGTTAATCTTGGGGTTGAGGTGGGTCTGCATGTGATTAGCTACTGGACCAGGAGCAGGTCTTGCTCTGATGAATAACTCATTGTAACTTCAGTTTCATTTGCAAAATTAGAAGCTTAAACTAGTTAACCCAAGGGATTCTCTGAACTCTTTGATGTTTAAGCTGTTACACTAGGACTAGGGCTGTGAGTTTTAATTATACTGTCTCTTTCACAGCTCCTCTTAATTATTATTATTATTGTTTTAGAATCAGAAGGATGTTAATGATAAGGGCATGGAGTTGGCAAAGGGTCTCAGAATAGGTAGGAAGAAACTGAGGTTGTTGAGCTTGGAAAAGAAGAGAAACATAATGAGGGAGACACGCAATCGCCCTGAAAAATATTTGGAACTTGTCAGGTGAAGAAGGAAAACATAGATTCCAGGTTCAAAGGATAGAAATTACAAGGAGACAAATTTTGGTTCAGTGTCAGAAAAAACTTTTCAACTATTCATTCAAACATTACTAAATATTTATTAAGCACCTACCATGTGCCAGACAGGGACATCACCAGATGGTCAGTACTGAAATCAGATTGTTTATGTTCTTTGCAGCTCAAAGTGGAGAAGCTCTATACAGTCAGCAAAAGCAAGACCCGGAGCTGACTGTGTCTCAGAGCGTGAGCTCCGTATTGCAAAATGCAGCCTTAAATTGAAGAAAGAAGGAAAACCATGAGGCCATTCAGGTTATGACCTAAATCAAAATCCCTCATACAGTGGGGGTGATGAATAGATTCAAAGCATTAGATCCGGTAGACAGAGTGCCTGAAGAATTATGGACAGAGGTTCCTAACACTGTACAAGAGGCAGTGACCAAAGCCACCCCCACCTCCACAAAAAAAATGAAAGAAGGCAAATTCATTGTCTGAGGAGGCTTTACAAATAGCTGAGGAAGAGAAGCGAAAGGCAAGGGAGAAAAGGAAAGATATATCCATCTGAATGCAGAGTTCCAGAGAATAGCAAAGCTATTGTAATAAAGAAAGCCTTCTTACATGAACAATGCAAAGAAATAGAGGAAAACAATAGAAGGAGAAAGACCAGTGATCTCTTCAAGAAAACTGGGGACATCAAGGGAGCCCATTCCATGCAAGAATAGACATGATAAAGGACAGAACCAGTAAGGACCTAATAGAAACAGAAGAGTTTAAGAAGAGGTGGCAAGAATACACAGAAGAACTATACAAGAAAGATCTAAATGACCTGGATAACCATAATGATCTGGTCACGTACCTACAGGTGAAAATCCTGAAGTGTGAAGTCAAGGGGGCCTTATGAAGCATTACTAATAGCAAAGCTAGTGGAGGTGATCGAATTTCAGCTTAGCTATTTCAGATCCTGAAAGCTGATGCTGTGGAAGTTCTGCACTCAGTATGCCTGCAAATTTGGAAAACTCAGCAGTGGCCACAGGACTGGAAAAGGTCAGTTTTCATTCCAATCCCAAAGAAAGGCAATGGCAAAGAATGTTCACTTGTGCTTATTTCACATGCTAGCAAGTTTATGCTCAAAATCCTTTAAATCAGGACTTCAGCAGTACATGAACCAAGAATTTTCAGATGTTCAAGCTGGATTTAGAAAAGGCAGAGGAACCAGAGATCAAATTGCCAATATCTGTTGTATTATAGAGAAAGCAAGGGAATTCCAGAAAAACAGTTACTTCTGTTTCATTGACTACACTAAAGCCTTTGACTGTGTGGATCACAACAAACTGTGGAAAATGCTTAAAGAGATGGAAATACCAGACCACCTTACCTGTCTCCTGAGAAAGCTGTATGCAGGTCAGGAAGCAACAGTTAGAACTGGACATGGAACAACGGACTGGTTAAAGCTGGGAAAGGAGTACGTCAAGGCTGTATATTGTTACCCTGCTGATTTAACTTACATGCAGAGTACATCACGTGCGATGCCAGGCTGGATGAATCCCAAAATCAAGATTTCGGGGAGAAATATCAACAACCTCAGATATGCAGGTGATACCACTTGAATGGCAGAAAGTGAAGAGGAACTGAAGAGCCTCTTGATGAGGGTGAAAGAGGGAAGTGAAAAAGCTGGCTTGAAACTTAACATGTAAAAACTATGATCATGGCATCTGTCACATCACTTCAAAGCAAAGAGAAGGGGGAAAAGTGGAAGCAGTGACATATTTTATTTTTTTGGGCTCCACAATCACTGTAGATGGTGTTTGCAGCCCTGAATTAAAAGACACTTTCTCCTTGGAAGAAAAGTTATGACAAACCTAGACAGACATCACTTTGCCAGTGAAGAATCCATATAGTCAAAGCTATGGGTTTTCCATTAGTCATTACAGATGTGAAAGTTGGACCATCAAGAAGGCTGAGTACTGAAGAATCGATGCTTTTGAATTGTGGTGTTGGAGAAGACTCTTGAGAGTCCCCTGGACTGCAAGGAGAGCCAACCAGTCCATCCTAAGGAAAACAGTCCTGAATGTTCATTGGAAGGACTATTGCTGGAGCTGAAAGGAAAAGGAGAAGAGTGTGGCAGAGGATGAGATGCTTAGACAGCACCACCTACTCAATGGACACGAATCTGAGCAAACTCCAGGAGATAGTTAAGGACACAGGAGCATGGTGTGCTACAATCCATGAAGTTGCAAAGAGCTGGACATGACTTAGTGACTGAACAATAAGAACAGCTATGTGCCAGGCACTGATCTAAGTTCTGGGGATTTGCCTGTGGAAAAAAAATACAGGAAAACTTTTGTCCCAATGAGGTGTACATTCTGTTAGGGTAGTCTAATGAGGCTGTCACTGGAATTCAAAAATGGGCTGATAATAGAAAATACTGTGACTGGGATTCTTTGGATTGAATAACTTCCACAGTCTCTAAAGTCTCTAAGTGTATGAACATTAATCAAACATTTATTAAACGACTTTTAAGTGTTAGGTATAGCCCTTGTCACTGGAAATGCAAAAATGCATGGATAGATCTTGCCTTCAAGAAACTCTCCATCTTGTTAGGGACCAAGACATAAACAATGAGAAAATCTGATAATAGAAATATGCAATCAGACAAGAGTACATCCGTGGGAAGAGCAAACTCAGCTTGAAGGCATTTTGAAAGAAGTGATACTCGAGGTAAGTTTTAAGCCTTGAGAATTTCACCAAACCTCAAAACAAGCTCACAAAGGCCATACACATATGGTACCTATAGAATATTGCAGATTGTTGTAGGATTCTAGTTTTTATTTTAATTCCCCATGGATAAAAGTGGGATGAGACCATAGTCACTTGGAATATACAAGTATCCCTGCCCTTTGAGTGTGGATCCCAGGATTTGCTAAGATAGACTGGTCATATATTTTGATTTATTCATGTATTCTTTTAAAAAGCATTGAGGACATATTATGTGCTAGAAACTCCATTATACTGATTGGATCACAGAAAAAAATTAGACTAAGTCTTTTTAGTCTAGGTCCAGTCCACTGGACAAGGAAGGTCCAGTCCACTGGAAGGAAACAGATTCAATAAACCAGGTAGAGCAAAGTGTCAGAGATAGTGTGATAGACGTTTGTGTAGGGTATTGTTGCCCCTAAGATTAAATGAGAAAGGATGAGAGAGGAGAGAGAGAGAGAGTAGGAAAACCTTCATTGAGGAACTGACCTTGGAGCTGAGTCTCAACTGTGAGAGGATTCCAGCAAAAGAATGAACAGCAAAATGGAGGCAAGTACATAGATGCTGGTGAAAGAGCAGGGTGCACCAAAAGTCAGCCTTCTCAGTGCCTGTCTCGAGTGCGGTGTGCAAGGGTAGTATCATGAAAAGTCTTAATTATTATGCTGCTGCTGCTGCTACTGCTAAGTCGCTTCAGTCGGCTATGGGGTCGACTCTGTGCGACCCCATAGACAGCAGCCCACCAGGCTCCCCCGTCCCTGGGATTCTCCAGGCAAGAACACTGTTGTGGGTTGCCATTTCCTTCTCCAATGCATGAAAGTGAAAAGTGAAAGTGAAGTCGCTGAGTTGTGCCCAACTCTTCGCGACTCCATGGACTGCAGCCTACCAGGTTCCTCCGTCCATGGGATTTTCCAAGCAAGAGCACTGGAGTGGGGTGCCATTGCCTTCTCTGACTTATTATGCTAGAGGGTTCTATAAGTATCCTTACACTTGTGACAGTGTAGCCGCTTTAGTTGCTCAGTCGTGTCCGACTCTTTGTGACCCCATGAACTGTAGCCTGACAGGCTCCTCTGTCCATGGGGTTTCCCAGGTAAGAATACTGGAGTGGGTTGCCATTCCCTTCTCCAGGGGATCTTCCTGACCCAGGGATTGAACCCAGGTCTCCTGCATTACAGGCAGATTCTTTACCACCTGAGCAACAGGGAAGATACACTTGTGGGGCCCAGGCCGAAAGCACAAGTACAGCGTCCCGGCTGATCCCTTCTCTTCCTGTTCCTGCTCCTGTAATTCAAACCTCCTCACACACATTTGTGAACAACTCAGCTTGCATGTCCAGGCTCTGTCCTGTCTCCTTGCAAATAGCTGCCTTTGGCCTCCTCTGAGGCCTGAGTGAGCCCTAGCGGTGGGCTCAGGCTGTTTGGGCTGGGAATCCCAGGGGTATTGTCTGGAAGGAGGAGGACACAGGCTCTGGGTGCCGTTTGGATAGCTGAGGATTTCTTGCCCTGAGTGGGGAGGGGCGTGGTTGGGGGAGGACCAGAGTGGAGTCCTTTAAACTTAAGTGGGGTGGCAAACGTTTCCTGTAAAGGCTAGATCTGAAATCTTTAGGCTTTGTCAGCCACATATGACAATTGCTGGGTGTTCATCTTCTTTTTTTTGGTTAAACACTTAAAAAATATAAAATGCATTTTTATCTTGAAGGCCACACAAAAAGAGGCTGCAGGGTGGATTCGGCCAAGGGCCACAGTTTATATGACATAGAAAAGCAGAAGAGTGAGGTATTACTGAAGGATGCTAAAAAGGGGAGTGATAGTCACTTTGTGTTTTGGGAAGATCAATCTGGCTTTATGGGAAGTATACTGGAGTTTGATGGGTCAGGAGGCTATTGTGATGATCCAGACAGGAAATGGTGAAGTCCTAAATGAAGTCAGAAGTCATGGGACTGGAGGAGATGGTGAATAAAGAACATTTAAAAGGAGTTGATGACTTTGGGTTTCTAATTAAGTCAACTGGTTGGTGGTTCTAATTACTGACATAGGGGTATCTAAGGGCAGGGTGGCACAAGTTACTATGTTCTAGTTTTAGCATCTGGAGCTTGAATTGTAGGTAGGGTACCAAGGGGGTGTCACACCCACGAGCTGTTATTCTATAGTCTGGACAAGGCTGGAGATACAGACTCGAGAATCACCAGGAGATAAGATGGTCTCTCATAGAACATTTGGAAAGTAAAATCGAGGAAGAGAAGTTCCTCTATCCTACACGTGCCTCTTTCCTGAGATAAAAGACCTCAAGACACAGTGGGAGAGGAGACACAGGGGCCTTGCCCTGGAGGGCTGGCAGGGCTAAGGATGGGTGCTGTGGTGGTGAGCAGTGTGGGGTCCGAGGTATGCCTGAGTGCAGCAAAAATGAGTCTGGAAGGGTGATCACAGAATGGTCAACAGAGGCTTTTCTTCCTGGGGTTAGTCCCTCAGCTCCTGGATTTATACCCTGAGTAGGAATCTACTGTATTGTAACAGGTCCAAATCTAAATTCAAAAGCTCAGGTGTGTAAGAAATATTACATTTCTTTGTGACCCCTGGATCAACCTAGTTTTGATTCCAAGTTGCTACTCCTTTGGGCTGGTTGCTGTTTAGTTGCTAAGTCGTGTCCGACTCTTGCAGCCCCATGGACCGAGGAGCCTGCCAAGGCTCCTCGGTCCATGGGGTTCTCCAGACAAGAATACTGGAGGGGGTTGCCATTTCCTTCTCCAGGGGATCTTCCTGACCCAGGGATCAAACTGGGGAATTGACAGGTGGCTTCTCACTTACAGGTGGCTGCAGGAAGCTCACTGGGCCGGCAGGCAGGTACGTAAATCATTCTGACAGCCTCCATTGCCGCCTGGACCATACTCCCTGGCTGGTGAGTCATCTCTCCCACCCTGGTTAGTGCTGGTCTTACCATTTTCTGTGTCTGCACAATCCTGTCTGGGCTGGCAGCTTCTGGCAGTTTCCCTGACACACTGAGGGTACTGGAATATTTGGCAAAGCTCTGAAACCCAGTGCCTCGGCCCTGGCTTCCCTGGGTAAATCACGTACCTCCTGTCTGGAGCCTTGCTGCTTCTCAGGGTAATGACTTGGAATAGAGCCTGGCTCCTGCTGCTTCTGGACCTATGGACTCCTTACCCACCACCACTATGTAATCTCCAAGTCTGGGGAGAAGTTTCTCCCTAGTGCTCCTTCACCATACACTTTAAGCTCATTCGATCCATAACTTGAAAAACATGTTCCTCTTTGCTCCCGGGAAGGGAGGACTTGCTTCCCGAAAGATATGAAAAATATTTGCACTTCACTTTCTAGTGCATTGAAAAAAAAAAGAAAAACACAAAACCGGATAAGATTATGCATTGGAACAGTGTCAGCATTTATATCTTGGCACATATTACTGGTAGAGGGAACATTGCTGAGTACAAGAAAGAACCCAGGCTGCAGAATTCGACCCCTGGGTTGGGAAGTACCCAGAATTCGATCCCTGGGTTGGGAAGATCCCCTGGAGGAGGAAATGGCAACCCACTGCAGTATTCTTACCTGGAGAATCCCGTGGACAGAGCAGCCTGGCCAGCTACAGTCCTTGGGGTCGCAAGAGAGTCAGACACAACTCAGCAACTAAATAACACACTCGTGTCACTTGTAGGTTCAGCCTATAGATGATTTATTGCCCAACAGTGACATTTTGAGAATGAAAATTTCTGCTCTTAATAATTGTGAGAGGACAAAAGTGTACCATGGAGTTCTCTTGGGCAGTTTCGAGTGTGTGGGCAACTGATTATTTTTCTATTTTCATTAACATTTTAAAAGAACAAATTATAATTTTGGTAATCATTTCCACTTTAAAAAATTCTCTGTCTTATTACTTTGCAACCTTAGTTTTATTATTTCCCTCCTTCAGGAAAGATAAGATTGCCAGCTCCTTTTCTGAAACCATTTAACATCTAACCTCAAAACTTGATAAAAGTAGCCTCACTTGTGAACAAAGATGCAAGAGTCCGTATTGCTTACCTGAATTCAGTAATGATTAAATAATGACATATATTGCGGCTAATTGTGATTAATTCTTAAGAGTGCAAGGAGAAATTTCTATGTGAAAGATCGATTGATATAATTTCCCATACTAACAAACCAAAGAATGAAATACATTTCAACAGGTTCAGAATAAAATTCATTTAATACTTATTTATGATTTAAACTAGAAATAGGAAGGAACTTCCTTAACATGATAGAAAGGTATTTGTCTTTTTACATGGAAAAACTTGAAGGCATCCACCTTAAAATTAGGAACAATACAATAATATATACTATCACAATGTGCATAATGCTGGAGGTTCAGGCCAATGCTATCAGTTAGGAAAAAACACTAAGAAATAGACGGATTGGATGGGAAGAGATAAAATTGTTATTTTCTTTTTTGGCCATGCTGCACAGCACAGGGGATCTTAGTTCCCCTACCAGGATCAAGCCTGCACCCCCTGCAGTGGAAGCACGGAGTCTTGACCACTAGACCACCAGGAAGTTCCCAAATTGTCATTTTCAAGTGTCATGATTGTTTATGTAGAAGAAAATCAACAGACTCTTAGAAGTAATAAGTGAGTTCAATATTTGCTGATTATGAGATCAACATACCAAAATCAGTAGCTTTCCTCTCAGAGAGTGGGTGATAGTCGCTCTGTCGTGTCTGACTTTTTGTGACCCCATGGACTGTAGCCCGCCAGGCTCCTTTGTCCATGGAGTTCTCCAGGCACGCATACTGGAGTGTTTGCTGTTTCCTTCTCTGGGGACCTTCCTGACCTAAGGACTGAACTTGCCTCTTCTGCAATGAATGGCAGGTGGATTCTTTACCAATGAGCCACCCAGGAAGCCCTTAAATACTCCATCAAAGAGCATAAGAAAGAGCTGAAATAAGAGTGAGATGAATTATCTTTGTGAATTAGAATACAGTATTTAGAGATGACAATTTCCCCCAAATGCAATGCAGTTCCAAGCAAGTCATAGCCCCTTTGGAGAGATCCTGCTGCTCTCATATTTTGAATGAACCATCAAGTGACTCCTGGTAGAAGGCAGGACTCTACTTCCCTCTATGAAAGAGGAAAGGTACTCTTTATTGCTTTTTGGAAGCTAGCACATATGTGATTCTAGCTCAGACATAAAATTTTCCTTCCCAGAACTCTGAATCTTATGTGAGTGGTACAGTAGTGCAGGAGGCGCTCAGAAGCTTTTTCCCTGTGGTGGCATCTGACCGAAACTCCTGCATTGTAGCCTTCTCTGCCATGCTGTTACCAGGCCTGCTGTGCTTCTCGCTCATTTCTGGAGCCTTTTTCTATAACCTCCTTTCAGAGAATTTCTGTGAACTCTCTGATATCCTCTCCAACAAATTCATTTTGCATTTAGCTAGACAGAAGCAGTTTCTGAGGCTTGCCATCAAGAACTTGGAACTGGGAACATTGCCAGAATAATTCTGCTATTTATGTAGAAGAATTCAAGTCCACGAGTAACCTAGACCAGCAGTCAGCAAAACTTTTTCCATAAAAGGCTAGATACTAAATATCTTAGGCTTTGGTGGCAAGATGCAACAAGTCAACTCTACTCAACAAACTTATACTCTAGATATTCAGACATGTTATCCAGCCATCCTACATAAACACTGTGGTACTAGTACAGGAATACACAAATGTGCCGTGAAACAGAATAGAATCTGGAGAGAGGCACGTGGGAGTCTTGGTTATTTAAATATTTTGTTAGAAATATTTTGTTAGCAACAGTTAGGACCAGACATAGAACAATAGACTGGTTCCAAATTGGGAAAGGAGTACATCAAGGCTGTGTATTGTCATCCTGCTTGTTTAACTTCTATGCAGAGTACATCTTGTGAAATGCTGGGCTGGATGAAGCACAAGCTAGAATCAAGATTGCTGGAAGAAATATCAATAACCTCAGATATGCAGATGATACCACCCTTATGGCAGAAAGTGAAGAAGAACTAAAAATCCTCTTGATGAAAGTGAAAGAGGAGAGTGAAAAAGTTGGCTTAAAACTCAACATTCAAAAAATGGAGATCATGGCATCTGGTCCCATCACTTCATGGCAAATAGATAGGGAAACAATGGAAACAGTGACAGACTTTAATTTCTTGTGCTCCAAAATCACTGCAGATGGTGACTGCAGCCATGGAATTAAAAGAGACTTGCTCCTTGGAAGAAAAGCTGTGACCAACCTAGACAGCATATTAAAAAGCAGAGACATTACTTTGCCAACAAAGGTCCTTCTAGTCAAAGCTATGGTGCTTCCAGTAGTCATGTGTGGATGTGAGAATTGGGCTATAAAGAAAGCTGAGTGCCAAAGAATGGATGCTTTTGCACTGTGGTGTTGGAGAAGACTCTTGAGAGTCCTTTTGATTGCAAGGAGATCAAACCAGTCAGTCCTAAAGGAAATCAGTCCTGAATATTCATTGGAAGGACTGATGCTGAAGCTGAAGCTCCAATCCTTTGGCCACCTGATATGAAGAGCTGACTCCTTGGAAAAGACTCTGATGCTGGGAAAGATTGAAGGCAGGAGGAGAAGGGGATGACAGAGGATGAGATGGTTGGATGGCATCACCGACTCAATGGACATGAATCTGAGTAAGCTCTAGGTGTTGGTGATGGACAGGGAGGCCTGGTGTGCTGCGGTTCATGGGGTCACAAAGAGTAGGACATGACTGAGCGACTGAACTGAAATGTTTTGTAGAAAAATTTGTTTCACTATATAAAAAAATTAATTAGCTCCCTACCTCAGGCAAAATATGAAAATAAACTCTGGAATATGAAAGTGAGAAAGGAGCTAAATATGAAAGATAAAATTACTGTAAGAACACATCGTCTATCTTTAGGTCTTTGGGTTAGGGAAGAATTATGGTTGTTAGGCTAATATGAAACTAGTTTGTATTCTTGAAGGACATGTCAGCAGAGAATGTGATTGTGTTTTAGGGCAAGTTAGCCTGGAGCTGAAATCTGTGTGGTAAACTCAGGTGAGCAGAAAAGCAATGGAAGAACCAAGGCCTGGCAATGGGCTGTTTGCTGAATCATTGTCTGGGTTGTGAAAGAAAAGGAGCGCCAGGCCAAAGAAAGAATGAGTATAGTTTTGTTGACAACAGTGATGATAAGAATTGGAGGGGAGGCTTTGGAGCCAAAAAAGCAGTATGAGGTTTTGCTTGATGATTCAGTAAATACCATGGCTTTCAGGGACAAGAATGAAGCAAGTGACCAAGTCCAGACACAGAATTGGATACACTCTAATTTATTTTATTTCATGTATATTCTTAATGTAATCTTTTTGGAAACGAAAATAAAAGCAGGTGTGCTCCTTTGCATCTGACTCTTTCTGATCCCATGGACTGTAGCTCACCAGGCTCCTCTGTCTCTGGGCTTATCCTGGCAAGAATACTGGAGTGGATTGCCATTTCCTTCTCCAGGGGATTCTCCTGATCCAGAGATCGAACTGTGTCTCTCCATCTCCTGCAGCTCCTGCGTTGACAGCGGGTTCTTTACCACTGAGCCACTTGGGAAGCCCCACATTCTTGGAGATGCAACAAAAGGAAAAAGACTGGAAACATACAAACATTGCTTCAAGTTCAAGTGTCATTACTGGCTGGGCTGTGAGAGTTTCCTCTTTTATGAAATGGAGGCAAAAATACTTACCTTTCATGGTTGCTATAAAAATCCCATGGGTGGAGGAGCCTGGTAGGTTGCAGTCCATGGGGTCGCTAAGAGTAGAACAGGACTGAGGGACTTCACTTTCACGTTCCACTTTCATGCACTGGAGAAGGAAATGGCAACCCACTCCAGTGTTCTTGCCTGCAGAATCCCAGGGATGGGGGAGCCTGGTGGGCTTCCGTCTGTGGGGTCGCACAGAGTCGGACACGACTGAAGCGACTTAGCAGCTGCAGCAGCAGCATAATAATTAGAGTGTAAGTATGTAGGGTGGGTTGAAGATGGTTACAAATTCTTTGTCGATTGAGAAATGGAGCTTATTTTCCTTCACTTTGAATCTGGGCTGACTGGTCGGGTGTATGCTTTAACCAGTAGAGCTCAGAAGAAGTGATGCTTCTGATTCTGCCCCCTTGGAAATAGTAGGTCTGGGGATTTGGTCACTGTATACAAAAGAGGTCATTTGTGGGGAGGGAGGTCCCAGCTCTCCAGTCCCCGTGCTAAGGCGCTAGACGCGTGAAGGAAGCCATCTTGGACATTCTGGCCCGGCCACCACCTGGCTGAAGATTTATGAAAGACCCTACACAAGACTGGGCTTCCCAGGTGGCTGGGTAGTCAAGAACCCTCCTGCATCACCAAAGCAGGAGATGCAGGAGACGCGGGTTCGATCCCTGGGTCAAGAAGATCTCCTGGAGAAGGAAATGGCAGCCCATTTGAAGGAAATACCAACTGCAGTATTGCCTGGAAAATTCCATGGACAGAGGAGCCTGGCAATCTACCGTCCACAGAATCACAAAGAATTGGACACGACTGAGCGAGAGTCCCTTGGACTGCAAGGAGATCCAACCAGTCCATTCTAAAGGAGATCAGCCCTGGGTGTTCTTTGGAAGGAATGATGCTAAAGCTGAAACTCCAGTACTTTGGCCACCTCATGCGGAGAGCTGACTCATTGGAAAAGACTCTGATGCTGGGAGGGATTGGGGGCAGGAGGAGAAAGGGACGACTGAGGATGAGATGGCTGGATGGCATCACGGACTCGATGGACGTGAGTTTGAGTGAACTCCGGGAGTTGGTGATGAACAGGGAGGCCTGGAGTGCTGCAGTTCATGGGGTCGCAAAGAGTTGGACACGACTGAGCGACTGAACTGAACTGAGCGACTGAGCATGCACGCACTCTAAACAAGGCTGGCAGCGCTACCTAGTCAAGTCCCAGAATTACGTGATAGAAAATGGTTATAGTAGTTTCAAGATCCTACGTTTGGTTCTTATTTGCTACGTAGCAATAGACAATCCAAAGAACATACTAAACTGTCAATGCTTGGAACAAAGCATGCATGCTAAGTCTCTTCAGTCGTGTCTGACTCTTTGCTACACTATGGACCGTAGCCTGCCACGCTCCTCTGTCCATGGGATTCTCCAGCAAGAACAGTGGAGTGGGCTGGCATGCCCTCCTCCAGGGGAGCTTCCCAACCCAGGGATTGAACCCTTGCAGGTGGATTCTTAACTGCTTAGCCACCATAGAAACCCTTCTAAGTATTTACACGTTGGCAATTATTATTCCAGTGAGCACAGGACGTGGAGAAATCAGTAAAAAGTCAATTTCTAGTCAATGCTTTTCCAGGCCACTAATTAATTAATTAATTCCTTCTTTTCACAAATAATAAATGGCTGCCCTACTCACATGCTTTTCTAGGCGCTAACAAAGCAGCTAAGTTCCCTGCCTGAGAGAAATTAAGATGACATCCTTTAGTCTTTGTTGGTGATGTGATGGTTATTGATATAACCAGAATATTATGGTTTGGCAAAAAAAAAAAAAAAAAANGTTTTTTTTTTCCAGTACCTTCACTGACATTTTAAGTGATTTTCCCCCAAGCTTTTAACATAATTTAGTAGGAATGGTAACTTTATAAATGCTTTCCTTCTTACATTTGTATTTTATTAATGTATAGAATTTAATCATGTTTTTCTAATAGGACATACAATGGCCATGAATTTAACTAGACTTTACTTTGCATCAGGTGGGGAGTTTCAGCATCAGTCCTTCCAATGAATATTCAGGGTTGATTTCCTTTAGAATTGACTGGTTTGATCTCTTGCTGTCCAAGGGACTCTCAAGAGTATTCTCCAACACCACAGTTCAAAAGCATCAATTCTTTGGTGCTCAGCTTTCTTCATAGTCCAACTCTCACATCCTTACATGACTACTGGAAAAACATAGCTTTGACTATACCAACCTTTGCTGGCAAAGCGATGTCTCTGCTTTTTAATACACTGTCTAGGTTGTCATAGGTTTCCTTCCAAGGAGCAAGTGTGTTTTAATTTCATGGCTACAGTCACTGTCCACAGTGATTTTGCCATTCCCTCCACCATTGGACCACATTTTGTTAGAACTGTCCGTTCTGACCCATCCATCTTGGATGGCCTTGCATGGCGTTGCTCATAACTTCACTGGGTTATGCAAGCCCTTTGCCATAACAGGGTTGTGATTTATCATGACGACTCTTCGCTTACAGGTCATAAAAATACAGCCAGGTGGCTAGATTTGGCCCTTAAGCCACAGTCTGTCAATCTTTGACTTATGATATAGAGAGGATACTTAGATATTTACTCTTCATATTTTGAGATCATGTAAGTCTATGATATTAAAGATTAATTATGCATTTCCACATAATATAGTTGATACTGTAAATTTGATTTTTTTCAGAATATTTTTTAAAAATACAAACATTCCTTCTTTACATAATTAACAAGCATTCCAAATTGTATAGTTTAATTTCATAACACTTTGCATTAATGGGAAATAAAAAAGATGGATTCTTAGAGGCCCTTTAAGATAATTTTCGTATACTGTCTATAATATTGAAAATTATAGACAGATATGAAAATCTACATCTGTTCATTAACAAGACTTAGATTTGAAAATAAAACACAAGAGTATAAAATTCTGCCAATCCCTTATGGTGATTAATGATAGCCAGTGTCCATAATTCAAAGGACAGTGATGGAGTGGGAAATTAAAACACGAATACTTTTCCAGAGAGTGAGTTGTTTATACTTTGTCATATTTCACTCTCTAAAACTACAGTATTTTGTGACATTCTACTAGCTATATTCTTAACAGTAAAGTATTTGAGACGTAAAGGATCAAAAGCAATACTAGAAACATAGAGACATTTCAGACAGATAGATGTTGGCCAAGAAAATGACTTTTCAAAACCCAATGTATAATCTAGGAAATATGAATTAAAATTAAAATTAAATTCAACATAGAAGAGGTAGCCCATGGTTCCATATCACACGCCCCAGACAAAAGAAACAGCGTTTAAAATCATCTATGCCGAGTAGATCAGATTCTGACACGGATATAGGAACTGCTCATTAAAGGAGTGACTTATCCTCAGAACGGGTGTGAGAAGCGAACACTGTGCGCCCTGTGCCACAGCACAATGAAGAAGATTCCACAACCCAACAGAGAAAGCCCAAGAGTAGATGTCAGCCTCTGACCTTTTATGGTACTTAAAAATGAGAAACTTTGCCACACCTAGAGTATGTCTCCAACCTCAGGCCTAGGTAAACTGATTTCATCCATCAGAGCAACTTTTCAGCAAGATGTTTTCAAACTGGGTCAAAATTGGCATGAAGAAAGCTATTTCTTCCTTTTCTAGGCATTACAAAGTCTATAGAGAATCCTAAGAATCAAGGAGGAGAGAAGGAGCCTCCTTCATTTGTTACACTTACTTCCAGCCTCAGTTTTAAAATGCTTATTGGCACAAGTATGATCAATAAATGAAACGGTGATTTTTCAAGATTTCATCTAAAACAAAGAAAACGAAAACAGAAAAACAAAAACAAAAAAACCCCTGAGTGAACAAAGGCTCTTAACATTACATGAGTTATTTGCTTTGGTCCGCTTGGCTGGAAGTATTCAAGCTAAGACTATTACCGAGGCCCTAGGTAAGTTCAGAATATTTTACTGATCAACAGATGTGTACTGAACATCTACTACATACCAGGCATTATATTAAAGATTGAGGATATAATAATAAAGAGGATAAATACTGCTTCTGCCTTGTAACGAGACAAGAGATAAATTACACACATGCTAACTAACATGGTAACAGATTGAGCAATTATGATCTGAAGTGTTCAAGTATTTTACTCATTTAATCCTCACAATAACCCTACGAAGTAGATACTATTATTACCTGCTCTTTGTAGACGAGGGAACTGAGGCACAGGAGAGGTTAAATTACTTGCCCAAGGACATAGAACTAGTGTCAGTCAGGACTTCTATCCAAACAGTCTGGCTCCAGAGTCGACAAACTGTGGTATACAGGCTTTATACTACATTGCTAAATGGGGCTTCCCTGGTGGCTCAGATGGTAAAGAATCCACCTGAAACACAGGAGATCCAGGTTTGATTCCTGGGTCAAGAAGATTCCCCAGAGAAAGAAATGGCAACCCACTCCAGTATTCTGGGAAATCCCATGGACAGAGGAGGCCTGGTGGGCTACAGTCCATGAGGGTACAGGAGTCAGACATGACTTAGCACCTAAACCACCACCACCACCACATTGCTAAATAGTTTAAAACTTATATTGTAATAAATGCTAAAATGGAAAAACCTACTGTGCACTGAATGTATAACATTACCATAATTCTAAGTTTGCCACATGTCATAATAATATGACAACATATTTATTCATACTTTTTTGAAAGGGGGTTCTTTTAAATTCAACAAAGAAGGGGAAATTATATATTTCTCAGTTGTTTCTGTTTGACTACAAAACTAGTTTTCACTGGAAGTAATATAAATTCAAAATGAAATACTCTGCACATTAATAGAATTCTAAGTTTGCCACATGTCATAATAATATGACAACATATTTATTCATACTTTTTTGAAAGGGGGTTCTTTTAAATTCAACAAAGAAGGGGAAATTATATATTTCTCAGTTGTTTCTGTTTGACTACAAAACTAGTTTTCACTGGAAGTAATATAAATTCAAAATGAAATACTCTGCACATTAATAGGTACTGGATCAGTATTACAGAGAGAAGTCAACACCAGTACCCACTGCTCTTGACAGCAAGATGTTTTCTAAATCCAGTTATGCTTTAAACCTTCTGCTCATTAAGACTTTCAACTCACTTAAAAAATAACCTAACAAGTAGCAGACCACCTGACCTGCCTCCTGAGAAACCTGTGTGCAGGTCAAGAAGCAACAGAACCAGACATGGAACAATGGACTGGTTCCAAATTGGGAAAGGGGTATGTCAAGGCTGTATATTTCACCCTGCTTATGTGACCCTTACATGCAGAGTACATCATGTGAAATGCTGGGCTGGATGAACCACAAGCTAGAATCAAGATTGCTGGAAGAAATATCAATAACCTCAGATATGCAGATGATACCACCCTTATGGCAGAAAGTGAAGAAGAACTAAAAATCCTCTTGATGAAAGTGAAAGAGGAGAGTGAAAAAGTTGGCTTAAAACTCAACATTCAAAAAATGGAGATCATGGCATCTGGTCCCATCACTTCATGGCAAATAGATAGGGAAACAATGGAAACAGTGACAGACTTTAATTTCTTGGGCTCCAAAATCACTGCAGATGGTGACTGCAGCCATGGAATTAAAAGAGACTTGCTCCTTGGAAGAAAAGCTGTGACCAACCTAGACAGCATATTAAAAAGCAGAGACATTACTTTGCCAACAAAGGTCCTTCTAGTCAAAGCTATGGTTCTTCCAGTAGTCATGTGTGGATGTGAGAATTGGGCTATAAAGAAAGCTGAGTGCCAAAGAATGGATGCTTTTGCACTGTGGTGTTGGAGAAGACTCTTGAGAGTCCTTTTGATTGCAAGGAGATCAAACCAGTCAGTCCTAAAGGAAATCAGTCCTGAATATTCATTGGAAGGACTGATGCTGAAGCTGAAGCTCCAATCCTTTGGCCACCTGATATGAAGAGCTGACTCCTTGGAAAAGACTCTGATGCTGGGAAAGATTGAAGGCAGGAGGAGAAGGGGATGACAGAGGATAAGATGGTTGGATGGCATCACCGACTCAATGGACATGAATTTGAGTAAGCTCTAGGTGTTGGTGATGGACAGGGAGGCCTGGTGTGCTGCGGTTCATGGGGTCACAAAGAGTAGGACATGACTGAGCGACTGAACTGAAATGTTTTGTAGAAAAATTTGTTTCACTATATAAAAAAATTAATTAGCTCCCTACCTCAGGCAAAATATGAAAATAAACTCTGGAATATGAAAGTGAGAAAGGAGCTAAATATGAAAGATAAAATTACTGTAAGAACACATCGTCTATCTTTAGGTCTTTGGGTTAGGGAAGAATTATGGTTGTTAGGCTAATATGAAACTAGTTTGTATTCTTGAAGGACATGTCAGCAGAGAATGTGATTGTGTTTTAGGGCAAGTTAGCCTGGAGCTGAAATCTGTGTGGTAAACTCAGGTGAGCAGAAAAGCAATGGAAGAACCAAGGCCTGGCAATGGGCTGTTTGCTGAATCATTGTCTGGGTTGTGAAAGAAAAGGAGCGCCAGGCCAAAGAAAGAATGAGTATAGTTTTGTTGACAACAGTGATGATAAGAATTGGAGGGGAGGCTTTGGAGCCAAAAAAGCAGTATGAGGTTTTGCTTGATGATTCAGTAAATACCATGGCTTTCAGGGACAAGAATGAAGCAAGTGACCAAGTCCAGACACAGAATTGGATACACTCTAATTTATTTTATTTCATGTATATTCTTAATGTAATCTTTTTGGAAACGAAAATAAAAGCAGGTGTGCTCCTTTGCATCTGACTCTTTCTGATCCCATGGACTGTAGCTCACCAGGCTCCTCTGTCTCTGGGCTTATCCTGGCAAGAATACTGGAGTGGATTGCCATTTCCTTCTCCAGGGGATTCTCCTGATCCAGAGATCGAACTGTGTCTCTCCATCTCCTGCAGCTCCTGCGTTGACAGCGGGTTCTTTACCACTGAGCCACTTGGGAAGCCCCACATTCTTGGAGATGCAACAAAAGGAAAAAGACTGGAAACATACAAACATTGCTTCAAGTTCAAGTGTCATTACTGGCTGGGCTGTGAGAGTTTCCTCTTTTATGAAATGGAGGCAAAAATACTTACCTTTCATGGTTGCTATAAAAATCCCATGGGTGGAGGAGCCTGGTAGGTTGCAGTCCATGGGGTCGCTAAGAGTAGAACAGGACTGAGGGACTTCACTTTCACGTTCCACTTTCATGCACTGGAGAAGGAAATGGCAACCCACTCCAGTGTTCTTGCCTGCAGAATCCCAGGGATGGGGGAGCCTGGTGGGCTTCCGTCTGTGGGGTCGCACAGAGTCGGACACGACTGAAGCGACTTAGCAGCTGCAGCAGCAGCATAATAATTAGAGTGTAAGTATGTAGGGTGGGTTGAAGATGGTTACAAATTCTTTGTCGATTGAGAAATGGAGCTTATTTTCCTTCACTTTGAATCTGGGCTGACTGGTCGGGTGTATGCTTTAACCAGTAGAGCTCAGAAGAAGTGATGCTTCTGATTCTGCCCCCTTGGAAATAGTAGGTCTGGGGATTTGGTCACTGTATACAAAAGAGGTCATTTGTGGGGAGGGAGGTCCCAGCTCTCCAGTCCCCGTGCTAAGGCGCTAGACGCGTGAAGGAAGCCATCTTGGACATTCTGGCCCGGCCACCACCTGGCTGAAGATTTATGAAAGACCCTACACAAGACTGGGCTTCCCAGGTGGCTGGGTAGTCAAGAACCCTCCTGCATCACCAAAGCAGGAGATGCAGGAGACGCGGGTTCGATCCCTGGGTCAAGAAGATCTCCTGGAGAAGGAAATGGCAGCCCATTTGAAGGAAATACCAACTGCAGTATTGCCTGGAAAATTCCATGGACAGAGGAGCCTGGCAATCTACCGTCCACAGAATCACAAAGAATTGGACACGACTGAGCGAGAGTCCCTTGGACTGCAAGGAGATCCAACCAGTCCATTCTAAAGGAGATCAGCCCTGGGTGTTCTTTGGAAGGAATGATGCTAAAGCTGAAACTCCAGTACTTTGGCCACCTCATGCGGAGAGCTGACTCATTGGAAAAGACTCTGATGCTGGGAGGGATTGGGGGCAGGAGGAGAAAGGGACGACTGAGGATGAGATGGCTGGATGGCATCACGGACTCGATGGACGTGAGTTTGAGTGAACTCCGGGAGTTGGTGATGAACAGGGAGGCCTGGAGTGCTGCAGTTCATGGGGTCGCAAAGAGTTGGACACGACTGAGCGACTGAACTGAACTGAGCGACTGAGCATGCACGCACTCTAAACAAGGCTGGCAGCGCTACCTAGTCAAGTCCCAGAATTACGTGATAGAAAATGGTTATAGTAGTTTCAAGATCCTACGTTTGGTTCTTATTTGCTACGTAGCAATAGACAATCCAAAGAACATACTAAACTGTCAATGCTTGGAACAAAGCATGCATGCTAAGTCTCTTCAGTCGTGTCTGACTCTTTGCTACACTATGGACCGTAGCCTGCCACGCTCCTCTGTCCATGGGATTCTCCAGCAAGAACAGTGGAGTGGGCTGGCATGCCCTCCTCCAGGGGAGCTTCCCAACCCAGGGATTGAACCCTTGCAGGTGGATTCTTAACTGCTTAGCCACCATAGAAACCCTTCTAAGTATTTACACGTTGGCAATTATTATTCCAGTGAGCACAGGACGTGGAGAAATCAGTAAAAAGTCAATTTCTAGTCAATGCTTTTCCAGGCCACTAATTAATTAATTAATTCCTTCTTTTCACAAATAATAAATGGCTGCCCTACTCACATGCTTTTCTAGGCGCTAACAAAGCAGCTAAGTTCCCTGCCTGAGAGAAATTAAGATGACATCCTTTAGTCTTTGTTGGTGATGTGATGGTTATTGATATAACCAGAATATTATGGTTTGGCAAAAAAAAAAAAAAAAAAAGCTAAACTAAATATCTGATATGAACATATAAGAAATGAAGTTCAAAGGAAATCTTCCCTAAGTAAGTTATAATTAACATCTTCTAAGTATAATCCTTAATAAACTGAATATAAACCATTAAGCTATTTCAAATTTAACTTAGCCTCCACCTTACCTATCATTCTTGATTTACATAATCATCTTTTAGAAAATGTATAAAGTGAAAATGTTAATTGAATGATTAATTCAAATACTGTATTCAGTCATTCAACCATTCAAAAATAAATGTATCAGACAACTTCCATGTGCTTTTGATGGTGCTAATCCTTAGGTTTCTAATTCAGAAGAGTTTAGACATAGACTTTTCTGTCAAGAACTATACTTTTTTATATCATGGGTGAGGAGGTTTAGAGTGTATTAGATTAATCATGTTTTTATATCATTCTCATATAAAGAGGTTGTAATCTACTTACTTTGGGGTAGATTCTTTCCTAAATATGATCTAGATATAGATAACCAAAAAAGTATAACTAGGTGCTACATTTGAATAGAATTCCAATTTGTTATTTAAAGTTCCCAAACTTTTTGACATAGTTGCTTATTTTTATTCAGAGTTAGGTGAATTTGCTAACTTGAGAGGCAAGAAAAAGGAGCCTGTCAAATATGTTTTTGCTGTGATGCTGAGGCAGTTCTCAAGGCTTCTTGCACGTTAGTGTTTAGCCCAAACACATGCATATAAAGCAAACGATAATCATTATTATTCAAATCTAGGAGAGCGAGTCCACCCTTATGGGGGTTTATAACCAAGGAGAATTATTGGTTCTTGGTCCTAAAGTATAATCCTTAGGAAAATGCCTCTGCAAAAGAAATCAGAGTTGAAAGACTGAGTTATCCTTAAAGTTTATCCCACCATCCTTTGAGAATCATAATGCCTTGTTTCTTTCTCACCAATTCAAGTTGCAACAGAAGCTCACAGCTGTCCCCTAGCTGGAGTCAAACTGTTTACCATTCTCTTCATGCTTGTCCATAACGGGAGTAACTGTTTTACACACTTAGAATGGTCAGTGAATAAGTGGGCAGGGGTCACGTTGCCCGACAGCCTTCAGTATGTGCGGATGGTGAAACATTCACCCTCAGAGAAGCAGCTGGTGTCACCAGGGTCATGGTCTACAAGTCTCCACCTGAGCAGTAAAGCAGTAACTCTGTACTTCCGTTTTGTTGGTTCGGGTACTGACATCTAGGCTGTGATGGCAAACGAGGGTGCAAGCTAGAGTTTAATTTTGCTAATCCATGCAACATTTTTACTTTCAGTTAATCTCCTCTGGTTTAAATAACAGAGGGTTTCATAAGAGGAAGGCTGACCCCATGTGGCAGTTTTAAAACATGACTGCAAATTCTTTGGCACTTCCTGTGTTAAAGTGGGTGTATGCTGCTTCTTTACTGTGGGTGACCTGTGACTGCTTTGACCAGTGGGGTATGGCAGAGGTGAGGCTAAGTGTCTAAAAGGCTCCACAGCTTCTCTTTGTTTGTGGGAACACTTTCTTTTGGAGCCCTAAGCCACATGTGTGAAGGCTAACCAGCAAGATCTCCATGCTGGAAAGGCCACGTGTGGGTCGTATGGTCTACTTTTCCAGCTGAGCTCAGATTTCCAGCCACCAAAGTGGCAGGTCTTGGACCCTCCAAAGCGGGCTGTTTGCCAATGAAACAGAAGAATTACCCTGTGGACCCTTGCCTGCATTCCTGACCCACAAAATCATGAGATTTAGTAAAATAATTAAGTGATTATTTAGGGCAGCTTTAAAGGCAATGATAGATAAACAGAACACTCCTTGTGTTGGTTCGAGTCCTCCAAAGAGCAGATATTTAGACATGTAACAACTCCTTTCAGTTTTATTGACACATGATTGACATACACATTGTATAAGTTTAATGTGTACAGTAGAGTGACGACATATGTATACATTGTGAAATGACTACCAAAACAAGTTGAGATCCATCACCTCTTTAATTACAAAAATTATTTTTTTTTGTGGTGAGAACTTTTAGGATCTACTCTATTAGCAACTTTCACATATATCATAGAGCATTGTTAACTGTAGTCATCATGTTTACATTATATCCCCAGCACTTATTTATCTTAAAATTGGAAGCCTGTGCCTTTTGACCCACCTTCACGGAGTTCCCACACTCCCCACTCGCTGCCTCTGGCAAACACAAATCTGATCTCTTTTTCTATGAGTTTGGTTGTTTTTGATTAGATGTGCAAGGGATGTATCCCCAGGTATCTTTTCTGTGTTAGGAAGGATAAACGGGGAGGGAGTGGAATAAGTAGGGTGAGCCTTCAGACCATGACACAGGTCTGCTGTCTTGTGAAGTCTTAGGATACATCACAGTTCCGAACAAGTTTTGATCCAGCTGGTGGGGAGGCCCAAGCCTGTTTGAGAGGTTTTACTTATCTGGAATACTTTATGATCCAACTGGAGTTTTGGACTTGCTTGTTATGTTGTTTTTGTTCAGTTGCTAAGTCATATCTAACTCTTTATGATTCCATGGACTGCAGCACGCCAGGCTTCCTCATCCTTCACTATCTCCTGGAGTTTTCTCAAACTCATGTTCATTGAGTCGGTGGTGATATCCAACCGTCTCATCCTCTGTTGTCCCCTTCTCCTCCCACCTTCAATCTTTCCCAGCGTCAGGGTCTTTTCCAATGAGGTGGCTCTTCACATCAGGTGGTCAAAGTATTGGAGCTTTAGCTTTAGCATTGGTCCTTCCAACGAATATTCCTGTTATCTATGGTATGCTAGAATGTGTAGAATGTAGCTAAGAAACTAATTAAGATAGTTCCTAGAATCTCAGTATTAGGACTCTCTCCCTCTCACATAGTAAAATCCTTTATTATAACACGTAAAATAGTGTTTCATAAAGTTTTTTTGAGTATTTTATTCATCAGACTTTGAGATTTTTGAAGACGGGTTCTATGTATTTTTCAGCTCTGCATACTTCTTCATTCCCCAAGTTCCTGACTCAATGGGTGTTTTTGAATGACTAACAGAATAATAGTCAAATCATGTTTCCTGTGTAATTCTTAGAATAAGTTACAATTATCTGGTTTATTTACAAGAATTCCTTGGTGGCTCAGGCAGTAAAGAATTTGCCAGTCAATGCAGGAGATTCAGGTTCAGTCTCTGGGTCAGGAAGATCCCCTGGAGAAGGAAATGACAATCCACTCCAGTACTCTTACCTGGAAAATTCCATGTACAGAGGAGCCTGGCTGGCTATAGTCCATGGGGTCACAAGGAGTCGGACACGGCTGAGCGACTAACACATACACACATTGTTCATGAAATAGCTGAATGTTAATGATCTCTTTTAAAATGTATTATAAATAGCCTTCTAAATAATCACAGTGAAGAAAATCATATTTGACGTAGGATTTTTTAAATTGCACTTTGTTATTCCTACCGTGGTAAATATATGTGTGTGTATATATATACTTTTTTTTTTAACAGTCTTGTCAACTAATAGTGGTCTCCTGCCATTTTTTGGCAGAGTTGTGGATAAGAGAGTTTATAATTCAAAAGGCTAACATTTTAGTTGAGGTCTAGAAAACAAATCTTATCTTATGATTTCCTTACCTAAAAGCTTCCCTGTAATTGTAGCCTAGTATCATTTAAAAAATTAGGGGCACTGACATTTATTTTTAAAAGTAGAAGCATTAAAAACAATCTATCACCTATTAGTGCCATCATTTTACAAAAGAAAGAATATGTTCTTACAAAACAGAAGAAAGAAATCATCTTAGAATTTAAAAACTGAATGAACTAAATTACTGACGTACTATATTATACACACTGTTTTTCGTTCCTTTGCAGATTGATACCAGCCTGTATACCTGAGTTTGGAAACCACTGATTTCAAATTAAAATTCCAGCTTATATCTTCAAGCCCTTCCGAGTTAGTTCTTGCCCTGTATCTCCAGCTTCTTTTCATCCTGCTCCCCACACCCATCAGCTATAATTTTACAGACACTGGGAAGGGGAATGAGAAAGTCTAGAAGGCACTTCTTGCACACAGTTACCAAGAGTTGGATATGACTGAAGTGACTTAGCATGCACGTCTGTGGGATCTCAGTTCTCCAATCAGGGATTGAACCCAGGCCATGGGAGTGAAAGCATCAAATCCCAATCTCTAGACTAACAGGGAACTCTCTATTATATAATCTTGCTGCTTAGAACTTTTGTTAATATATAATGTCCTTCTTTGACTCTTGTAGAGATCTTTGACTTAAAAGTATATCTTATCTGCTGTTAGTATAGCCACCTTTGCAATTGTTTGGTTACTAATTGCATGAAATATCCTTTTTTGTCCTTTCACCTTCAACCTATTTTGTGTCTTTGAATTTAAAGTGAGTCTCTCATTTTTTTTTTAATCCACTTGGGCAATCTCTTTGGCGAGTCTGAGACTTCTGACATTTTATTATTTGTTTTCTATATGCCTTATAATTTTTTGTCCCTCATTTCTTGCATTACATCTTTTTTGATACTTAGTTACTTCTTTGTAGTGAAATATTTCAATTCCTTTTTCATTTCTTTTGTGTGTATTATTGAGCTATTTTCTTTGTGGATACCATGAGGATTATATTTAACATCCTAAAGTTATAGCACTCTAATTGTAATTCATACTTGCTCAGTTTCAAGAACATACAAAAACAGCTCCATCTCCACCCCTTTCGGTTGCTGATGTCACAATATTACATCTTTATACAATTGTGTGTCCCAAAATATAAAATAGTAATTTTAAATATCTTTTATGTAGAAAACAATGTGAAGTTATAAGCCAAAGTTATAATAATACTAGTTTTAGATTAATAATTAAGAAAAGGATTAGTCTTCTAAATCATGTAGNAACTTTTGTTAATATATAATGTCCTTCTTTGACTCTTGTAAAGATCTTTGACTTAAAAGTATATCTTATCTGCTGTTAGTATAGCCACCTTTACAATTGTTTGGTTACTATTTGCATGAAATATCCTTTTCTGTCCTTTCACCTTCAACCTATTTTGTGTCTTTGAATTTAAAGTGAGTCCCTCATGTTTTTTTTAATCCACTTGGACAATCTCTTTGGCGAGTTTGAGACTTCTGACGTTTTATTATTTGTTTCCTATATGCCTTATAATTTTTTGTCCCTCATTTCTTGCATTACATCTTTTTTGATACTTAGTAACTTCTTTGTAGTGAAATATTTCAATTCCTTTTTCATTTCTTTTGTGTGTATTATTGAGCTATTTTCTTTGTGGATACCATGAGGATTATATTTAACATCCTAAAGTTATAGCACTCTAATTGTAATTCATACTTGCTCAGTTTCAAGAACATACAAAAACAGCTCCATCTCCACCCCTTTCGGTTGCTGATGTCACAATATTACATCTTTATACAATTGTGTGTCCCAAAATATAAAATAGTAATTTTAAATATCTTTTATGTAGAAAACAATGTGAAGTTATAAGCCAAAGTTATAATAATACTAGTTTTAGATTAATAATTAAGAAAAGGATTAGTCTTCTAAATCATGTAGGAAAAAAAGTGGAGTTATGTATCATTGCTACAGCAATAGTAGCTTTTATAATTGGCTATCTCTTTATATTACTGAGATCTTTATTATTCACATGGCTTTGAGTTATTGTCTGTTCACTTCAGTCTACAGGACTCTTGTAACCATTTCTTGCAGGACAGGTCTAGTGGCTGTGAGCTCCTTCTGCATTTGGTAATGTCTTAATTTTCCCCTCAGTTCTGTTGTTGTTGTTATTGGCCATGCTGCCTGGCTTGAGGGATCTTTGTTCTCCCACCAGGGATTGAACCCAGGCCCATAGCAGTGAAAGAGCTGAATCTTAACAACTAGGCCTGCAGGGAATTCCCCATCCTCACTTTTGAAGGATAGTTTCAGCAGATATAGGGTTCTTGGTTGACAGTTTTTTTCCCTCTTAGCACTTTGAATGTATTGGATTAATTCCTCTGATCTCCAAAATTTCTGATGAGAATTTGTTTATAATCTTATTGAGGATCCCTTGTATATGATGAATTGCTTCTCTTTTCTTGCTTTCAAGAGTCCCTCTTTGTCTTTACTTTTCAGTTTGATTGAAATGTGTCTTGGTGTGGATTTCTTTATCTGTTTGGAATTTGTTGAGTTTATATGACATTTATATTCATGTCCTTTATCAAGTTTGGGAAGTTGTTGGCCATTATTTAAATATTTAGTATGTTCTCTTCTCTCTCCTCCTTCTTGAACTGCCATAACATGTCTTTGGTCCACTTGATGACCATTTTTCTTCAGTCTTTTTCTCTTTTTGTTCCTGTGATTTAATAATCTCCTTTGTCCTATTTTCAAATTTGCTGGTTCTTTCTTCTACCTGCTCAAATTGGCCTTTGAATTACTCTAGTGAATTTTAAAATTTCACTTATTTTACTTTTCAGCCCCAGAATTTCTTTTTGGTTTTCTTTTCAATATTTCTTTATTGATATTTCCATTTTGTTCATACATTGCTTTCTGGACTTTCCCCATGTCTTCTTTTAGTTCTTTAACCATCTTTAAGATACTTCCTTTAGAGTTTTACTTTGGTAGTAAATCCACTATCAGGTATTTGTCAGGAACAGTTTCTGTTGGTTTAATTTTCCTTTGGATGAGTCACAGGTTGTGGTTCTTTGAATGCCTTGTGATTTTTTTCTTTGTTGTTGTTGAAAACTGCCCATTTGGAGCTCATAATGTGGTAACTCTGGAAATCTGATTCTCCTCCTTTCACAGTGTTAGCTGTTTTTTGTTTGTTTTGTTTCTGTTTATTTTTCTTTATTGTTATAGACTATCTCTGTGCCAAAGATCTGCCTGAGGTACAAACTTAAGGTTTTCTCAGGTCTTTTGTGAGCCTCCACTTTCTCCAGGGCATGTGTGATAACTTTCTAATTTTCTCTGTATCTACAGTTGCTTTTGAATTTCCAGGCATGGAAACCCAGTACAGTATTCTTGCTGGTAGAATCCCATGGACAGAGAAACCTGGCAGACTATGGTTCATGGAGTCTCAAAGAGTAGGACATGACTGAAGCCACTGAGCATGCACGCACTTCTGTCTGGCCCTTAACAGGGAAAAAAGACAGAAATGAGGGAGAAAAAGTCCTTGATCCTTTAAGGCACCTGGAAGTCACTTGGGCAGGATGGGGAGAGACTTGAAATGGTATGAGGAGATGCAACCCAAGGAATATTTCCTTTTTGTCTGTACTTCTGTGGTTAGAAGCAGCAATCGGTGGGACTTCCTTGACAGTCCAATGGTTAAGACTCCATACTTTCAATGTAGGGCTGCTGCTGCTGCTGCTGTCACTTCAGTCATGTCCGACTCTGTGAAACTCCATAGACAGCTGCCCACTAGGCATTTGGGTTCAATCCCTTGTTGAGGAACTAAGATCCGGCTGCTCCAGGAGTATGTGCATAGCTGCCTGCCGTAGGGCTGAGAGGTGGGTAGCTACTTCTATACTAAGAGTTGAGATTGACCAAGATTGACTAAAATTTATGGTCCAAGCCTTCCCCTGGAAGTTTCAGGCCCTCTGTAGTCTCCAGAGTTCCAAACAAGCTGCCTTAGACTGAGTTGGTCTGTGCAATTTTTGTCTAGGAGGGGAGACACATTTCCGATGCTTCCTATTCCACTATCTTCCCAGAAACTTCCTCTGTGTTTGTTTTTAATTTCTAAGTTCTGTTTTTTTCTTTATTTCTAGGCTATCAATCCAGTTACATTTTAATGTATAGTTCGATCTTATGTCTTTTAGAAGTCTTGGAATGATTTCTTAATTTGGACATAGCCTAAATGAGAGGTTTCTGTGAGTGAACCTTTCATTTTGCTTTAGGAATAATTTTTCTTTGCACAAAAACACATTCGGCTTCATAAAGGAATTGACAATCTAGTGGAGACTGTGTATTCATCAGAAGATTGTAAGTCAGGGAGACAAAAGATGACTGTGAGGGGTACATGTTTGGTACCATGGAACGTCTTAAGGGGAATATCTAAGCAGATGCAGGGAGGAAGTGGAGGTCTTTTGGGCATGGAAATGTCAGGGCCGAGGTGTGAAGAATTGCAAGAGTTGCCAGGTGAAGAAAAGGAAATGCCTACATGCATGTTTTTTGTATCTGCCTAAGTGCTGTAAACCGGGACTGTTTTCCTTGTAGAGCCTCAGGGAGTGATTCTGATGGCAAACATCTGCCTTCATCTCCTTGTTTTTCCTAATCAAATTGACAGGCAAATTTAGTCAAGAGTGAATCCTTAGTTGATCACTGAATCCTAGATCTCTAAGTCCTGCTTTATGAAGTGAAAGAACGCAAAGGATAGTCCAAAGCCAAGAGAAGTCAGGAAGCCCAGGCTTTCCTTATTGTCTGTCAGAGCACAGCTAGAACCCAAACAGAACCTCAGACATGGTTAATCCTCTTTTTATTACACATCATTGTTTCTACATTAACAGCAATGGAGTGACAACAAAGGGCAGCTCTGGTTAGCTTCACACAGGGCTGACACAGTCTATACCTTTTCAGTCACTTAAAAAAAAATGATTTCATTTATTAATTTATTTTGGCTGTGCTGGGTCTTCACTGCCGCGGGGCCTTGCCTCTAGCTGCGGAGACTGGGGGCTACTCTCCAGTTGTGGGGTGCAGGCTTCTCATCTCGGTGGCTTCCCCTGCTGCAGAGCACAGGCTTTAGGGAGCACGTGCTTCAGTGGTTGTGGGGGGTGGGCTCAGCAGTGGCCCCCAGGCTCCAGAGCACAGGCTCAGTAGTTTTGGTGCGTGGTGTATGTGAATCTCCTCAAGTCAGGGGAACCCATGTACCCTGCATTGGCGAGTGGATTCTTTACCTCCGAGCCATCAGGAAAGCCCCTCTTTAGTCACTTTTGATCTGATCTTTGTTCTTTCTCGTTGGACTCCACTTTTATGGAAGATTCCATAGCAAGCCATGGTAGATAACGCTGATGAAGGGAGGAAGAAGATGCCTGTGTTATACTATTTCTCTTAATTTTTGGACTTGTTCTGATATTACCTTAGTTGAAGCGGAGATTTATTGAAAGGACATTACAGTGCCTTATAGAATCCAGAAAACTACTGAAAAACCAGGCCTTACGAAAGGAAAATACTACAGAATTTCTAGGATCTTGAGCCACAGAAATTTATAGAGTTTTCCTGAAGAATCTGACCGTGAATAAGACTCAGCTCAGAAATTCCAGTCTCTGAGTCTCTCTGTTCATTACTGCTTATGGTGAATTTGTGGGATCCATGTACATAATTTTCTTTGTTTGAAATTATATCCTTAAGGTTAAAATTGTGTCTGGAACATGGTAAACAGTCAATAAATATTATTGAATAAATAAGTGAATGGACTCACAGTCCCCCTGGAGAAGATACCTCAAGAACCTTGCCTGAGGCGGGTGTCTGCCTTTTGTTCCAGATGACTGCAGCAGGAGGTGGGATAGGAAACACTTGGTGCCCTAGATCCGCCGCGGGTCCGTGACATTCTCAGAGAGCAAGGACTGTCAGGCAGGTGGCCAGGATCTGAAGGTGACTGTTATTTGTGTTTATCCCTAAAAATAGGTGACTGTTATTTGTGTTTATCCCTAAAAATACTGACAAGAAATCAGTAGTTCTGGTAAACTAAAACTTAAAATAAGGGAAGATTACTGTACAAAGCTGTGTCTCTTTTCATGTACTACATCTAAACTTGATACTCCAGTGAGCACATTTCAGTGAATTAAAATGTCAGCTATTGTAGGATGAACCATCTCTGTGTTCAAGACGTTCAAGAAGTAGATTCTAACATCAGATCCCAACATAAAGCTGGGATAACAAATGGCTGGTCTTTTGGTAAAAGGGGCGGGGGAACCTGGTGGGCTGCCGTCTATAGGGTCACCCAGAGTCGGACACGATTGAAGTGACTTAGCAGCAGCAGCAGCAGCAAACCTGCCACCCCCAAAATGCAGCAAGAGCACATGGCAGCCTCAATCATAGGGCTGAGAGGAAGAAGCCATCCTACCTGACCTTGTGGTCTCCAGCCTGGTTCCGTTCAGTTCAGTGGCTCAGTCGTGTCCGACCCTTTGTGACCCCATGAACCGCGGCACGCCAGGCTTCCCTGTCCATCACCAGCTCCTAGAGCTTACTCAAACTCATGTCCATTGAGTCGGTGATGCCATCCAACCATCTCATCCTCTGTCGTCTCCTTCTCTTCCCGCCTTCAATCTTTCCCAGCATCAGGGTCTTTTCAAATGAGTCAGTCTGTTGCATCACATGGCCAAAGTATTGGAGTTTCAGCTTCAGCATCAGTCCCTCCAATGAACATTCAGGACTGATTTCCTTCAGGATGGACTGGTTGGATGGATCTCCTTGCAGTGCAAGGGACACTCAAGAGTCTTCTTCAACACCATAGTTCAAAAGCATCAATTCTTTGGTGCTCAGCTTTCTTTATGGTCCAACTCTCACATCCATACATGACTAATGGAAAAACCATAGCTTTGACTAGATGGACCTTTGTTGGCAAAATAATGTCTTTGCCTTTTAACATGCTGTCTAGGTTGGCCATAACTTTTCTTCCAAGGAGCAAGTGTCTTTTAATTTCATGGCTGCAGTCACCATCTGCAGTGATTTTGGAGCCCCCAAAATAAAGTCTGTCACTGTTTCCACTGTTTCCTCATCTATTTGCCATGAATGATGGGACCAGATGCCGTGATCTTTGTTTTCTGAATGTTGAGCTTTAAGCCAACTTTCCCACTCTCCTCTTTTACTTTCATCAAGAGGGTGTTTAGTTCTTCACTTTCTGCCATAAGGGTGGTGTCATCTGCATATCTGAAGTTATTGATATTTCTCCCAGCAATTGTGATTCCAGTTTGTGGTTCATTCAGTCCAGCATTTCGCATGATATACTCTGCATATAAGTTAAATAAGCAGGGTGACAATATACAGCCTCGACGAACTCCTTTCCTGATTTGGAACCAGTCTGTTGTCCCATGTACAGTTCTAATTGTTGCTTCTTGAGCTGCATATAGATTTTTCAGGAGGCAGATCAGGTGGTCTGTTATTCCCATCTCTTGAAGAACTTTCCACAGTTTGTTGTGATCCACACAATCAAAGGCTTTGGCATAATCAGTAAAGCACTGCATATCTGAAGTTATTGATATTTCTCCCAGCAATTGTGATTCCAGTTTGTGGTTCATTCAGTCCAGCATTTCGCATGATGTACTCTGCATATAAGTTAGATAAGCAGGGTGACAATATACAGCCTCGACGAACTCCTTTCCTGATTTGGAACCAGTCTGTTGTCCCATGTACAGTTCTAATTGTTGCTTCTTGAGCTGCATATAGATTTTTCAGGAGGCAGATCAGGTGGTCTGTTATTCCCATCTCTTGAAGAACTTTCCACAGTTTGTTGTGATCCACACAATCAAAGGCTTTGGCATAATCAGTAAAGCAGAAGTAGATGTTTTTCTGGAACTCTCTTGCTTTTTTTGATGTTGGCAACCTGGTACTCACTCAGAATTGCTGACTGAATTCACACAAACAGTACAGTGAAAACAACCCCAAGCACATGATTCAGTGTAAAGAGATGTCAGGGTGATAGGCAAAAGCAAACCCAAATCTCCTGGAGAATTTCCAGCCCCTACTGCAAGATGTCATCTTATTTTTAGCAATGTTAATATGTAAACATGTATATTATGTTTTACAATACGTGGAATTGGCAACATGCTCCAATTTCCTACATTTTTATATTGTCATGGGGCTTCCCTGGTGGCTGAAAGATTAAAGCGTCTGCCTGCAATGTGGGAGATCTGGGTTCTATCCCTGGGTCAGGAAGATCCCCTGGAGAAGGAAATGGCAACCCACCCCAGTACTCTTGCCTGGAAAATCCCATGGACAGAGGCGCTTGATGGGCTACAGTCCACGAGGTCACAAAGAGTCAGACACAACTGAGTGACTTCACAAATGATTGATCAAATTTACATTTCATCCTGTAACCATAGTTGACTCCCATTTCCACTTGAGACCTCTCCACATATCCCAGACTGAGTCTGATATATTTCACCTATCAGCTGTATTAGGTCTTCATAAATTTAATTTTCTTTAATTTCCTTCATAAATTGCAATTCCTTGTCCATGGGTAGAGCTCCTTCTCTTCTGTTTTATTGCCTTACTACCACTTAGATGGAAACTCAGAGGAAAGTAAAGATAAATTTCTGTGCTCAACCTTCTATTTTAAACTGGAATTTGACTTTAAAATTAGAAAATATAACAATGAAAGTAATCAACAAAATACAAACTAGTTTTGTGAACTTCTGTAAGTATGCAGTATTTTAGTTTTAACATACAGTTGGTTTTATTCCTTAACATATAACAGTCCTTTCATCAAATAAATGTCTCAAAAACAAAGCCACATTAATCTTTTGTTGGTTCTCCTTTCCCATGGGATGGCCCAGGATTAGCAGATGAAAGGGATGAAAAAAGGTAAAGAGGGGCATTGCGTATAATTCATTAAAATAAGAATTTATTTTCTTCAGCTTCATGGATCTTAACTAAGGGTTATTTTGCCCCTTAGAGGTCATTTGGCAATGTCTGAAGACATCTTTGGTTGCCATGACTGAGGATGGTTTACTGGCATCTAGTGGGGAAAAGAAGGGAGCAACAGAGGATGAGATGGTTGGATGGCATCACCGACTCAATGGAGATGAGTTTGAGTAAACTCTGGAGTTGGTGATGGACAGGGAGGCCTGGGGTGCTGCAGTCCATGGGATTGCAAAGAGTTGGACATGACTGCGTGATTGAACTGAACTGAGCTGAGTAGGCAGAGGTCATGGGATACTACTGAGCATCACCCAATGCCCAGAACAGCCTCTCATGAAGAATTATTCAGTTGAACATGCTAATAGCGCTAAGGGTAAGAACATTTGCTGCTGTTGCTGCTAAGTCACTTCAGTCTTGTCCGACTCTGTGCGACCCCATAGATGGCAGCCCACCAGGCTCCACCGTCCCTGGGATTCTTCAGGCAAAAACACTGGAGTGGGTTGCCATTTCCTTCTCCAATGCATGAAAGTGAAAAGTGAAAGTGAAGTTGCTCAGTCATGTCCGACACTTAACACCCCATGGACTGCAGCCTACCAGGCTCCTCTGTCCATGGGATTTTCCAGGCAAGAGTACTAGTCTTGCAGAAAAATATGGATGTACTTAATATGAACTATACACTTAAAAATGGCTAAAATGGTAAATTTTATATCATGTGTACTTAACCACAATTAAAAAAAAAAGAACATGGGTTCTTGTTCTCTAGGCAGAATTTCTAGTTAGAAGTGAGCTTATGCATTTTGCATAGAAATAAAAAAATTCAGCTTCTATGTTCAATTAGTGCTTAACTTCATATTTAAGGCTGGTGAGATATACAACAGAACCTTCGTGTCCTATACCATAGGAGAGCGGGTCAAGCTACCATGTCAGAGATTTGCAAACAACAGGCATAAACTGACTCTGGTTAATAGAAGCAAAAGATAAAATTTATTGGAAGGCCCTGCAGTCAGCTGCAAAACCTAAAGAGAAGTCCTGTACCTAAGATGATTGTAGGACAGGACCCAAGGCAGCTTCAGAGATTTATCCGAGTGTAGGACTGAGTAGGCAGTGTCTCCAAAACCCACTGCCAGGGTAAATCAGCCTTTGGTGTTTACAGGTGAGTGTCCGAGAGGCCAAACTTTGTTCCTGTAACCCTTCTCAGCCCCGGTAATATGTGTCATACTTGGTGATGTCTCACTAAGACAGTCTACAAAGGAGAAAGATGGTCCCTGACCCCAAAAGTAGGGTGAAAGGATGCTGGGCAGGTAAAAACAACATGCATTTCAGCTGCAAGACAGATACTGTCTTCTGCTGCCCAAAGCAAAATGCAAACTGGCAAACAAAA
>SJYX01020999.1:0-38564 GCA_006410675.1 Oreotragus oreotragus | reverse complement strand
CCACAATTAAAAAAAAAAGAACATGGGTTCTTGTTCTCTAGGCAGAATTTCTAGTTAGAAGTGAGCTTATGCATTTTGCATAGAAATAAAAAAATTCAGCTTCTATGTTCAATTAGTGCTTAACTTCATATTTAAGGCTGGTGAGATATACAACAGAACCTTCGTGTCCTATACCATAGGAGAGCGGGTCAAGCTACCATGTCAGAGATTTGCAAACAACAGGCATAAACTGACTCTGGTTAATAGAAGCAAAAGATAAAATTTATTGGAAGGCCCTGCAGTCAGCTGCAAAACCTAAAGAGAAGTCCTGTACCTAAGATGATTGTAGGACAGGACCCAAGGCAGCTTCAGAGATTTATCCGAGTGTAGGACTGAGTAGGCAGTGTCTCCAAAACCCACTGCCAGGGTAAATCAGCCTTTGGTGTTTACAGGTGAGTGTCCGAGAGGCCAAACTTGGTTCCTGTAACCCTTCTCAGCCCCGGCAATATGTGTCATACTTGGTGATGTCTCACTAAGACAGTCTACAAAGGAGAAAGATGGTCCCTGACCCCAAAAGTAGGGTGAAAGGATGCTGGGCAGGTAAAAACAACATGCATTTCAGCTGCAAGACAGATACTGTCTTCTGCTGCTCAAAGCAAAATGCAAACTGGCAAACAAAAAAATAAGAAATGCTTTAAATACAAGACATTTGTTTACTAAGAAATTGAGGGAAATCACTTAACTTCTCTTGATCTGTTTTATCTTCTACAAAATGAGGAACTTTAATGATTTCTGTCTTCTTCTACATTTTTATTATAGACCTGTTCCCTTATGTTTCTAAAAAAAGTCTTTGAACTCCTGTTCATATATACTTTATATTTTACCTAGGTAGTGGATTCCCTCTCTCATTTTTTCTGTTCTTGGAATGGTTTCCTAATGGTTTGGGTGGTATTTCTGAGTTTTGAATTATTGATATATTTTGGGTGAAATAACAGATCTTTTCAGGGCGCTTATGTGTGGCATAGTTTGTATCAGAAAGAAAGTGGATTCCAATTATTCATCCCTCCATTTGCAGAGAAAACCATGCGGGGGTGTAGGGAGTATGGAGGAGAAACAGCTTACATGGAAAAGCCTTTGCATGTAGGGAGTATGGAGGAGGAACAGCTTACATGGAAAGCTTTTCCGGCTCTGTGTCCTGCTGAGGGTTAAGCCCCACACGGAGAGTGTTTTTCCCACAGAAACGTGGTAGTGAGTCTCTATGCCTGGAAAGGGAGAGCTCCCTGGAATTCAGGAGATGAACTTCTAAGGGAAGCTACAAGGACTGGGGTGTAGAGATCTGAAGATCAGGAGAGACGAGGGAGGAGGTTAGGGCCTGTGGAGGCTGGTGGCTGGTGGGAAATTCCTGACACTGGGACGCGTCAAGGATGAGGATAACATCCAAGTGGAGTTTTGGTCAATCATCGTCCTTGTGCAGTGTAAAACCACATGGTTGATACAGATCTCACAAGGTCTATAGGACTGGTTTGGAGAAAGGAAGAGAGAAGAGGGTGCGCCATATCTGGGTTGATGTGGGGCAGAGGAGGGGAGGCCAGGGCAGCTGTGGTGGGAGAGATGGAGTGAGGTCAGGTCGGTGCGGAGCTTGCCGCTGGGAGTGACTATGAGAATGCAAATCCTTGGGAATTCACACATATTTTGTGGGAAGCACTGGACTACCCAGAATACTCAGAGTGAGCACTCGGCCCAAAGGGTGAGGGGAACTTAGTGTGCTTTTGGGCTCTATTGTCTGAGGTTATATTACACTATACCTGACCTGGTAATAGGTTAGGGGCAACTGAACACCCAAAATAATGTGGTGGGGTTACTTATGTTTTTGGTTTCAGCCTTTGATTTCATTGTACGGCATGTCTTCTTTGGCCACAGTCCTCCCAAATAGAAATCATTTTTGTACTCAGTCACTTCAGTTGTGTCCGATGCTTTGTGGCCCCGTGGACTGTAGCCCGCCAGACTCCTCTGTCCATGGAATTTTCCAGGCGAGGATACTGGAACAGGTTACCGTTTCCCACTCCCGGGGATCTTCCTAACCCAGGGATTGAACCCGAGTCTCCGGGGTCTCCTGCATTGGCAAGCAGATTCTTTGCCGCTGCACCACCTGGGAAGCCAGAATAGTTTTACCAAGAAATAAAACTTGTATTTATCTATATGTTTAACATTTATTGACATCCACCAAGTGCGTCTTGCTTGAGGAGAGTCATAGATGAGTAAGACATACTGATGTCGCAAACAAATTTATCCGCAAATGGAGAGACATAAAAACCGACCACGATACAAGGTTGGAGGCAGCAAGTGTTGAATGGAAGGCAGGAACAGTGTTCAATAATTCTGGTTGGGAACAGTTACATAGAACCCAGTGAATGAATGTGTGTTCTTGCTGAAGTTTCTATTTTTTTCTTGAATCATTTCTCTTTCCTGTTGAGAGACAAAAATAAGAACATTCTGGCATTGTATAAAACACACACACACAAATCCTAAGGCTAAAAAACACAAAAAGTGTTGCAGTNATTCTGGTTGGGAACAGTTACATAGAACCCAGTGAATGAATGTGTGTTCTTGCTGAAGTTTCTATTTTTTTCTTGAATCATTTCTCTTTCCTGTTGAGAGACAAAAATAAGAACATTCTGGCATTGTATAAAACACACACACACAAATCCTAAGGCTAAAAAACACAAAAAGTGTTGCAGTAGGTACTCATTCATCCAGCCCACTTTTTTATGCCTGGGACAAGTTTTGAAGATTAACCTCCAAAGGCTAAAAAAGGCAGCACTGAATAGTGTGTAGGCCTTGGAGGTCAGACACTTTTGCATCCTGTCTCTGCCATTTTACCAGCTGCATGATCTTGGGTAAGATACTCCTTATTAACAGCCTCTCTTTGTATTAGATTACCAATCTATAGAACAAGGGCACTAATAATTTACTGGATTGTTGGAATAAACAAGCTAATGCATGTGAAATGCTTGGTACATTATATAAACTTGATGCATTTTAGTTATTATTTTTACGATCTGGAAAAGAATGTTGGGAACTTTTCATTTGCGAGTTTAAACACATTCTTTTGAATTTATATTTTCTGCTCATATCACTTCTTGGATTAATAAACATCTTAAATTTAATACCTATGTAATTAAGTCTTGCTTTAATTTATCCAGAAGCTATCTCTTTCCAGCTTTGACTGGAGACACCTCACTCTCTAAAACATAGGATTTAAAGCACTAATCCATGAGTTCCATGGTTTTATATAAGGCGAGGTACTAATAATATTTCCTACTTTTTGGTGATAACTGCCAACAATTGTCAGTGTTTCGTGAGCTTTTTTGACAGCAGCATCTCCTTAAATAAGAGCTTTGAGGTACAGATACATGATATTTTCCAAACTGTCTTCTTTGAAATGCTATTCTGAGAGGACTCAATTGGTGTTCCATACAGAGGATTGTAATTTAGGAAGCGCTGAATTAAACGAGAGTTTGTTAGGTTCTCTGTAACATCCCATGTACCTCAAATACAGTAGGTAGTGGTTTTTGAATTTGTTTCTCCAAAGCATGTTTTTTTTTTTTGGTAGGTGCCGGATAGGGGCAGGAATTGTCCGATAGGACAAGTGTTCTGGGAACACAATTTGAGAAAAGCTGATTAATAGTAAATTTCAGCTTCAGTCTGTTATCTTACAGGAGTAATTTTCCTCTGAGGACATTACATTATTTATTACGTGGAAGCACTTTCATTGCTTTTCTGAACATTCAAAAACCCTTAGGTGATCTTTTTGCAGTGTATTCTTATTATCCTGACATTTTTGCCAGAAAAGTTTAATTGAATCTGTTTACTTAAAGATATCATTCTGTATGTATTCTCTTTTCCAAATTGCTTTTAAAAGCATACTAAGTAGTGATCAGCTGAACTGTGTAGTAGAAAGTGTGAAGTCATGCAGCCCTGGCTTGGAATCTTTGTTCAAGAACCCAGAATTTGTCCTTGGACAATTTATTTAGCTTCTTTGATTCCTACTATTATATTTTCTGCTCTATTACTATTCTATTTTCTGTAAGGATTAATAAACTTTTTACATTTAATACCTATATAATTAAATCTTTCATTTGTCTGGAGACATAGCTTTTTATCCTTGTCCTTTGATTTTTTTCTCACAATACTCTTACTGACTTGATCAAGCAAATACAAATCAGTTTATTTTTTTAAAACTGAGTTTGGAACTGGATTAAAACAAAAAAATCCCATGTAGACTGGGACATGGGATATTCATACAATCATGACTAGCAATTATAAGAAGTCACTGTTGATGGCTAACCCCTTTCCCTATGTACATATGCAGGCAGGAAAAATTAGGTCACTTTTCCTCCTCTAGGGCCAAATCCTTGGGAGTGGGAAGCTACAGGGGAAGGTGTTATATTCCTTAGTCTATCCCTGTTGGGGTGTCTCCTAAAGTACTTGAATCGAGCAAGAAGGAAGAGCGAGTTACAGCTTAAAGAAAAACCCCTTGAAGTTTGATTTTCATGATTTCATCAAATGATATTATATTACTGAAAACTTAAAATCATAGTATAAATATTCTCATAGTATAAGATAGTCTGATTAGATTACAAGTATCCAATGTCTCAGATTTCTCCCCTCAACAGGCTTTTAGATATATATGTTCCAGTGTGTTTTTCAAAGTAAATACCTATTTCCCAGCCTTTCTCATTCAGGCCTACCATAAGGAGACAATGCCTCCTTATGGAAATCGTAAATATTACCGTATAATAGCTGAATTCCGTTGATATCATCCTGTGAAAGTTTGAAATTCTTGGAATCTTCTTTGCTGTAGGTTGGATACATCACAGCATTAGGATCAGACGAATGACTCAGACCTAAGGAATGGCCAAGCTCGTGTGTTGCAACATACAGGAAGTTAATTCCTGAGACCAAAGAGAGACATACAGTGACTGTAAAAGTAACTATATGTATAATAAAATCAAAACAGATAATCAGAAACAAAGTAACTAGAAGATACCTAACTCTTTAAATCCTCCATAGTTTTCTTATTTGTTTCCAGACCTTCTTGAGGGGGTAGGTTTAAAAGAGGAATCAGAAAAGTAGTACTTTAATCTTATCACCACTTCTGGTTTTAAGAAAATATAAGTTTTTTCTGCCTATTTGCTTCCTATATAATCACTCAGCAGTGTTCAGAAGCAGAAAGCAAAGGCTTATAACGACCTGAGTTTGAAACCTGGCTCAGCTACTTACTAGCTGGACAACTCTGGACAAATAAATGGGTATTGCTGAGTCTCAGTTCCTCACCTGTTAAATGGAGACAATAATTCCTACCTTATAGATTTGTCATAATAACTCGAATTTCCCAATATCTGAACAATGATGAATATTCAATAAATGATAGTGGCTCTGAATAGCAGGAGAGAGAAAGTTGGTTTTGAGAAAGCATGACTGCAGGGCAGGACCTCCAGGCAAGGCTGCAATTTGCTTTCGATTTGTTAAAGCGTGTTAGATATATGTTCTCTCTCCCTCAGACTCATATATAGGCTTTGCAAATAAGAAGGAAGTTGTGAGTGTGTGAGTTTGAGGGGCCAGAGTTCCAATCATGGTGCATTAGATTGAAGGAAAGTGTCTTTAGTCTACTTTGAGTGGGAAGAGGGAAGAATGAAAAACACATGAACGATGTGAGATAGAAGCAGTGTCATAATTTTACACAGGTTAGATTTTCACAGCAAGGGATCACTATGGTGGTGAATTCCCACTGCCAAACACAGGTATTCATTTCACTTTCAGGGCCAGTTGGTAGCCAATGTTTTAAAAGCATTGTTTTCAATTAGGATTATTTATCTAGAGCTTCATTAGTTTTCTGTTTTGTCTATAATCTTCCACTTTGTAAAATGATGACCACAATGGGCTGGGTTATAGTGTGGGTTCTTTCTGACCAATAGTGACAAATATTAGTGTGTGAGTGCTGCCGCTTCAGTTGTGCCCGTGTCTTTGCAATGCAATGGACTGTGGCCCACCAGGATCCTCTGTCCATGAGATTCTCCAGGCGAGAATACTGGAAAGGGTTGCCAAGTCCTCCTTCAGGGGATCTTCCTGTCCCAGGGATCGAACCCGCATCTCTATGTCTCCTGCATTGGCACGTGGGTTATTTATGACTAGAGGAAACTAGGAAGCCCAAATAATATTAGAATTACATATAATTCTCCAAATATCATAATCTCTGCCCCCTTTTCTCCTTTAATTAAAAAACATTTTGGGGATATATACAAAAGAGTTATAATTTATTGAAATATTAATATATTCCAAGCACTATGCTAAGCATTGCATAAGCATTATCTCATTTAATGCAAACAACAATCCTGTGAGGTGGGAATTATAGTTCCATTTCACAGATGAGGAAACTGAAGCTCAGAGAAGGTAAATAACTTGTCCAAAGAGAATGTGACTAATTGGTAGAGGTAGAGCAAATTGAAACCAATGTTGCTTGACTCTGTAGCCCGAGCCTCCATCTTCCATACATGGAACTTTATGAGCACATTTAAACACAGAGGTTGGCAGTTAGCAAGACTAGATAACTATTATTAATCAAAGCAATGATCAAAATTAGAGAGAGTTAAGATATAGAAAGTTCACTATTTTAAAAAGGATGTGTAGTGGAAGAGATACGGGATGCTGTACCTATCCGGCTATCATCAGTCCAGTGTTCATCCTCATCGAAGTGAGCATCTCCTCCCAGGCCTGGCCCAGGTGCAAAGGCATGAGCCAGTGTGGCTCCTGGCCCATCAAAGGGATACGGGTCCCCGTGAGCTGAAAGAAAGCAGGGTGATTGCCTTTAGAGACTGAATCTATATCCAGTCATTCCATCTTTTAGTCTATATGATTAATGAGGTGAAAAAGATCAGTCCAAGCAGCCAGCTACATGACAGGGTGGTTTGGGCGTTTGTTTGTCACAGGAAATTTTTCTTTCATACAACTGCTGCTTATCCCTAATAACCTCCACATTTTGAAAGCTTACTGATGCAGGACTTTAAAAATATTCACGTCTAATTTATGGTGGCATCTAAACGTTAAATTTGATCATTTTCCTTTGCCGCATGGCGGCAGAGTGGAGAATACTGGATTCAGCAGGTAACTGAATATCGTTTAATGTAAGTTTTCTTAAAAATCTAGCTTATTCTTTGTGAATATAGTAGATAGTTTCTTGAAAAGCTGTGCTCAAGGTGTCTTAAAGTGGATTTTGATGTGCTTTTATGATGCAGAGAAATTTATTTTCAAACTGTTATCTGGCCATATCCAATTTATCTGGTTCTTAAAAAGCATGGAGTGTCGTGATCGGTGCTTTCTGTAAGGTTTTCTTCACTCTTGTCAATATTGTGGTTTAAGTTTAAATTTCAGTTATATTTACAGCACCCAGAAATATATATTTTTATAATATTAAAGAAGACCAAAAGAGCAACATTTTCCTCTAAAATTTGCACCATGAAGCATCAGTAATTAATAGCAGTTCATGTATATGGGTTTTATCTCCTTAAGCCCTTTAATATAAAATTTTCTATTTTCTGCTTTCTTACTAAATACATGAAAGATGTTGGCAATAGGCCACAGGGGCAATTCAATTCTTGGAGACCACTTAGGGCCTTTGGGAGTTGTAACCTCTTCTTTTGCTTATATATGTGTGTGCGTGCTAAGTTGCTTCAGTCGTGTCTGACTCTCTGCCACACTATGGACCGTAGCCTGCTTGGCTCCTTTGTCCATGGGATTCTCCAGGCAAGGATACTGGAGTGGGTTGCCATGCCCTCTTCCAGGGGACCTTCCCATCCTAGGGATCAAACATGTGTCTCATATGTCTCCTGCACTGGCAGGCAGTTTCTTTACCAATCACTAGCACTACCTGGGAAGCCCTTGCTTATAACTTACACATATATATAAAATGGTTCATGTTATAAAACAGAGGTTGGCAAACTTTGTCTGCGAAGGACCAGATTTGTGGGCTTCATGATCTCTGTTGCATGTACTAAAGCCTGTCATTGTAGCCCAAAGCACTCAGACAATAGGTAGATGAAAGAACATGGCTATGTTTGGGCTTCCCTTATAGCTCAGTTGGTAAAGAATGCACCTGCATGGCAGGAGACCCCGGTTCAGTGGACATAAGTCTGAGTAAGCTCTGGGAGTTGGTGATGGACAGGGAGGCCTGGTGTGCTGCAGTCCATGGGGTTGCAAAGAGTCAGACATGGCTGAGTGACTGAACTGAACCGAATGGCTATGTTCTAATAAATATTTATTTACAGATTTGGCACATGGATCATAGTTTGCCATCTTCTGCTATAAAAAGTGGCTCTAAATTAATGGACTAGAAAAAATGTAGTAACATTGATATATATATATATATATCTTTATATCTGTATTCCATTAATCTGTAAAGAGATTGATGTATCTGTCTATCATCTATCTATATCTCATTAAAGATTTTAAATCTGGAAAACAGGAGGGCATGGATATACACTTAACAAGCAAAACAGCACACAGGATCAGCCTGAAGGAATCTTCCTTACCTCTTCTTGCAAAGCCAATCATGATATCAGCAGTTCCCCATCTAACTCTCTTAAACGTCAGTGGGATCACTTCACTCCATATTTTGAAGGCCTTGGCCACTAATTGATTCACTGTGATATGTGGTAAGTCTGAAGTATATGTCATGATCCTGGTAGCAAGCAAGAAAACAAGTTTGACCTTTTAGGAAAAAGACTATATTGCTTTTGCCAAAATGAGCCGAAGCAAAACTGACCTGTAGGTGACTACTTTGGAAGTCCACTTTGGGTGATCTGGGAATAGCGAATATTCTGCAACATCTGGTACTCCACATCTGGGCTTCTGCATGATCTCTATAATACGGGGGCTTAATAGTCCAGTTATAGGAAGGTGAAAGAATCCTTCCATCCGCTTGAGTCTGACTTCTAAACTATTAGCATTCTTTATTTTTGAGTCAGATGAATAAAATCTCTTAAGATAGTCCTGTTGGAGAGAGAGCAATTGGTCTGTAATTCCTGTTTGTTGTCTTCTTTTATCTCAGAAGTCTGCCCATCTCTGCCTCTGATTCCTATGGACTCAAATAGTAGTTTAAAGGCAGAATAGCTACACAGTAACCAGGTAAAACAAGAGTGCATTCATGAGAAGAAAATTTAATATTGAGGATGAGTCATTGCCACTTAATTTCATTGCCAAAAGAAAAGCATCTCTCTATTTTTCTATTATCCCATTGTATAATTTATAAAACATAGACTTGTTTTTAATAGTCGGGAAGAGTGCCCTTGTCCCCTCAAAGTATGCACCTGCGGTCTTCCCTTGGCATCAGAGACCCTTTGGGGAGATCCAAAGTCACCCAGCCCTTTCTAAGACGTTCTGGAGGTCAGGTCCCTGAGGTTAAAGGTCTTAACATTTTAGTCCTGGGAAAGGAAATTAGGACATTATTTCATTTAATATATGTATTTTCTAGGTGAAGAAATCAAAACTCTTAGTAACTAAATGATGTGCTCCATAGTCACGTATTAAGTTAGTAGGCAAACTGGGCCTGAGTTTCTAGACTGTTTGCCAGGCCAGCGCTCTTTCCATAGCTAAATTCTTTGTAAAACCCTCTTTGTGAAGCTGTAAGGTAAAGCAGGTTTGTTAGGTGTGTTCCATGGGCAGTTAGGTCCCTGGTGATTTCTTAAAGGACCCCAGTGAATGGGGGTGAGGATAGCGGTCCCGCAGCCTAAATAGGAAAAAATAGAGAGTGAATGAAAATAACAACAGCAGCAGCCTCCCAAGAACCTTGGTGAAGCACTTACTAGTGGCAGGGACTATACCAAGAGCTTTATAAAATGCTTATCTTATTTAAACCTCATAACCACCCTGGAAGTTGGATATGGCAATACTTTCCTATTTCACATTTGAAGCATCATGGCTCAGAGAAGGGAAGAAACTTGCATGAAGTCACCCCAGGAGTAACCAAAGGAATGGGTATTTGAAGTCCTATTCTGATTCCAAAGCCCATTTCCTCAGAAAAACCTACAGCGTCATGTTAATGTGGGATAGTACCGTCGAAATGAGTTAGGTGTCTGAACCTCACGTAAGTAACCTTAGCAGTAAGGTGCTCTCTCTTCCTGTTCCCAAGGACTGTGTTTCATTCAATACAACAAGTACTCACTGTTTATCCATGACAGTTGGGAGTTAATCCCTGATTTTAAAACAAATAGCTCATTTTCTCCTTTCCAGAGCCAGCAGCTTTACAAAGACACCCTCTGGAAGAAATCTCTCGGTATCCTTGAGATGAGTTTTCCTGCCTTCCTTTAAAACTAGAGAACCTCCTCTGGTTTATGGCAATCTGGACCCTGGGTGAAGGGGCTCAACACTCCTGCAAGTGGACTCCCCCTGGAGAATCCAGAAGGTGGAACCATATGAAATGGACGTTTTTTAGATCAAAAGAAAACAGGACCAAATAGGACCTCCCTGATGGTCCAGTTGTTAAAACTCTGCCTGCCAATGCAGACGACACGGGTTTGACACCTTCTCTGGGAGGATTCCACATGCTGTGGTACAACTAAGCCTGTGTGCCACAGCTACTGAGCCTAGCCTTACGAGAGACGCCACCGCAATGAGAAGGCTATGCATTGCAACTGGAGGAAGGCCGCACACAGCAACGAAGACCCAGCACAGCCAAAAAGAAAATAAATACACTTTAAATAATGGTCAAATATCAGTCATTTCATATGGTTCAATCCAACACATTACAGGGACTTTCAAAAAAAGTCAAAGTTAGTGTGAAATAAAACGCAACTTTTCTTATGCTTAAAGCTTAAATTTATAAACAATACTTTTACCAAGTAGTAATTACATGCACTTTGGGCTTTTCTGGTGGCTCAGCCTGTAAAGAATCTGGGGAACCCAAGGAGGCTTGGGTTCGATCCCTGGGTCAGGAAGATCCCATGGAGAAGGGAATGGCTACCCACTCCAGTATTCTTGCCTGGAGAATCCCATGGACAGAGGAGCCTGGTGGGCTACAGTCCATGGGGTTGAAAAAAAGGTGGACTCGACTGAGCCACTAACACTTTCTGTCCCTCACTCACATCAGGATACTTATTAAGTAATATATTGGAAAGTACGTGACTTTTGAACTGGAACTTGCTCTTGACTCTTGTCTCTACAGTGAGCTAGTATGTGGGATGTGAATCAACTTTGGTTTCTTCTTTTTCCCAGGATAGAGCTGAGGATTCAATGACACCACGTTTAATTCGTAATCTGAAGTTGTTACATACATGGTAGTTAGTATTGTTATCACTTCATTTATTTGCTAGACTCCTCCAGGTATCAAACACAGTATTACTGTCTCCACTGGATATGTGAGAAAACGAAGTTAGAAGTTCATGTCTCACGCATCATCATCGGTTTGTCAGCAGGAGAGCTGCAACATCTACCCTCATTTTCTGTTCTCAAGTCTCTCCATCACTAGGGTCCTCATCTTAAGAAGCATCGCTTTGCTCTTTATGAGAATATCTGGACTTACAATACACTGTAGTGGTCGTGAAAACTTCAATTTATATAATATGTCTCAGGGATGTTGCTTCACAACACCCCCATTTGATTGATATCATTGTATCTTCAGCTAGAAAGGTTAGGTTAAGGTTAAGTCGCTCAGTCGTGTCCGACTCTTTGTGACCCCGTGGACTGTAACCTACTAGGCTTCTCCGTCCACGGGATTCTCCAGGCAAGAATACTGGAGTGGATTGCCGTTTCCTTCTCCAGGGGATCTTCCCGACCCAGGGATCGAACCCAGGTCTCCCGCATCGGAGGCAGACGCTTTAACCTCTCAGCCACCAGCTAGAAAACTGAAGCTCAAAGGTTAATAACATGCCTCTGTCCATCCACCCAGTCAAGTGGAGGAGGTGGAACTTGAATCCCCTCTGGGCAGGCTTCCAAGCCTGCACTTAATCGCTACTTGATTAAAGCATATAATGCCTTTATAATCGGGAAAGTTATTAAAGTGGCAAAGCACAGTTTGTCTGGAGAGTCCGTGGCGGCCCAGGAGAGCGGGCCGGAGACGTACCTGAGCCAGCTGCCAACGCGGGTCGCCCTCACCTCCCGGGCCCGGGCTGAGTGGCAGGGCCGGGCTCCCAGGCAGCAGGCACGCGGCGCACAGCAGTGCCAGCCGCATAGCTGCCTCCTTGCAGTTACGGGGCATTTGGTGTTCTGTGCCGGAGGCTGGAGAAATTTATATGGCTTCTTAACCTTGAATGTGGAAACAGGTGACTCATTTGAGTGTTTTCTTTGTTTGGAACGTCTTACGGAACTTTGAAAAGCGTGTGTTAAAGCCGCATAGCTGCCTCCTTGCAGTTACGGGGCATTTGGTGTTCTGTGCCGGAGGCTGGAGAAATTTATATGGCTTCTTAACCTTGAATGTGGAAACAGGTGACTCATTTGAGTGTTTTCTTTGTTTGGAACGTCTTACGGAACTTTGAAAAGCGTGTGTTATCTTTCATTAATGACAACGAGGAAGTATTATGCCCTTATTGGCAGGAAGCACCCAACGGATTTGTCTTTCAAAGGGTTTTTTTTTTTCCCCACTTGTCTTCTGTATAAATTTAACCCATGAGAAGACATATTTCCTTTGCCAGAATCAAATTGCTACTTGTTTGTTTGTTTTTTCTTTCTCATTTTAAAGCCTTTATTTGTGCATTCATTTTTGGCTGTGCTGGGTCTTTGTTGCTGCGCAGGGTTTTCTCCGGCTGCAGCCAGTGGGGCTACTCTCTGGCTGCGTGCGGTGCGCAGGCTTTTCATCACGGTGCCTTCTTTTGTTGCCGAGCAGGCTCTAGGGTGTGCAAGCAGCAGGAACTGTGGCACGGGGGCTCAGCGGCTGGGACCCCTGGGCCCGAAGCACAGGCTCAGTACTTATGACAGATGGGCTTAGTTGCTCCGCTTCCCAGATCAGGGATCGAACCATGTCTCCTGCATTGACAGGCAGATTTTTTATCACCGAGCTACCAGGGAAGCCTTTAAATTGCTACTTAGACATGTCTTCTCAATGAAAAAAATCGAGGGAGCATTATAAACAGGACAACTGTATTTTAAGCAATATTTTAAAAAAAGAAACGCATGGAAAAATACTAACACATAAAACCATGCAAATAGTTAAGTCATGATGAAGCGAACACTGTAACTGTCTCCAAAGTCACAGAGGGGAAGTCATATTGTTTACATTGTGCACATTCCTGAGTATACCCTACTGTAGCGCATTGTTTATTTCGGAATTTTCTGCAGTTAGCTTAAAATGTACTTTGCTTTGAACTTTTGCTTTGTTGCCTGTGTTTAGTCATGCTGATTCTGTGCCTTTTGTAAAAGAATGTTGCCTATAGCCTGAAGTATATAGGATAGCCTGTTCTTAAGGCTCTGGCTTTTAAGAGTCCATTCATTTAGAGATTAAAGAGTTGCAGAAGAAACAATAGTATTTGTCCTGTTGGAAGTTTACAGGAACATTGTGACTGACCTACAGGGGCAGCTGCAAGAACAAACGATTCCTCCATCAAGAAGTTGGCAACAACCAGCCATGCCCCTTTCTCGTCTCGCTTTTAAAAGTGATTTGCTGAAACCCTTAGAGGATTTGGGGCTTTTTCGGATACAAGCCACCTGTCTCCTTGCATGATCCTGCAATAAATCTTTCTGCTCCAACTACTGATGTTTTGGTTTGTCTCATCTCACTTGCATTGGACACATGAACTTGTGTTTGATAACAATAGCTTCAGATGATTTTTTCAAAAGAAGGAATATCAAGTGAATATTTAGGGCAAGGGGCATCAGGAAGAAAACTTTTCCTAAAACCATCTACAAATACTTCCTAAATTGTTTTGATAATTCTTTCTTTGTAGATATATTTTTATTCATCATAGCAATTCTCTCTTTTGTGCGTAAGACTTCACTCAGGAAAGAAAACTTTTTCCTGATCTGTCTTTGAGCTAGCACCATTAAGTGTATTTCTGTGTCCCCAAATTTGTGTTGTTGTTTAGTTGCTAAGTCACGTCTGACTCTTTTGAGATCCCATTGGACAGTAGCCTGCCAGGTTCTTTTGTCCCTGGGATTTACCAGGCAAGAATATTGCAGTGGGTTGCCATTTCCTTCTCCAAGGAATCTTCCTGACCCAGGGATCCAACCCACATCTCCTGAATTGACAGGCAAATTCTTTACCACTGAGTCACCTAAGAAACCTTTGCCCAAATTTACTCATTCATAAAACAAAAACATTCATTTATCCATTATAAGTGTGCTTGGTCCTAGGGATAAAGAAATCAGTATACTCTGAACTCAATTATCTTGTAGGGAGATATAGTGGACTCATCTTACAGAGCTGAAGTTAAATATTGAAGTAAAAATATGTGTAGAGTCATTTGTTGCTAAATCTGGAAAACTCGTTTTGGTCCTTATCACATTTGATCAGGATGGGCAGTTGATGCCTGTCTTCTTTCAGGAAAGGCTCTCTTCCCTGGGATTCTGTGGTAATACATTCTCTTGTTTTTTCTTCTATTTTGATCCCAATTTTCCTGTTTAAACTCCTCTCGTGTCCACCTCTTAACTCTTGGTGATCTTTAAGTTTCCATCAGTGGCCTTTACTTCTTGTGCTATGAACATTCCTTCAGTTCAGTTCAGCTCTGTCTCTCAGTCGTGTCCGACTCTTTGTGACCCCAAGGACTGCAGCACGCCAGGCCTCCCTGTCCATCACCAACTCCCGGAGTCCACCCAAACCCATGTCCACTGAGTCGGTGATGCCATCCAACCATCTCATCCTCTGTGGTCCCCTTCTCCTCCCTCCTTCAACCTTTCCCAGCATCAGGGTCTTTTCAAACGAGTCAGTTCTTCGCGTCAGGATCCCTGTCCATCACCAACTCCCGGAGTCCACCCAAACCCATGTCCACTGAGTCGGTGATGCCATCCAACCATCTCATCCTCTGTGGTCCCCTTCTCCTCCCTCCTTCAACCTTTCCCAGCATCAGGGTCTTTTCAAACGAGTCAGTTCTTCGCGTCAGGTGTATTGGAGTTTCAGGTTCAGCATCAGTCCTCCCAGTGAATATTCAGGACTGATTTCCTTTAGGATTGACTGGTTGGATCTTCTTGTAGTCCAAGGGACTCTTAAGAGTCTTTTCCAACACCATAGTTCAAAAGCATCAATTCTTTGGTGCTCAGCTTTCTCTATTAAGACTGTTAGTCCAACTCTCATATCCATACATGACTACTGGAAAAACCATAGCCTTGACTAGATGGACCTTTGTTGGCAAAGTAATTTCTCTGCTTTTTAATATGCTGTCTAGGTTGGCCATAACTTTTCTTCCAAGGAGCAAATGTCTTTTAATTTCATGGCTGCAGTCACCATCTGCAGTGATATTGGAGCCCCCAAAATAAAGTCTGTCATTGTTTCTATTGTTTCCCTATCTATTTGCCATGAAGTAATGGGACCAGATGCCATGATCTTCATTTTCTGAATCTTGAGTTCTAAGCCAACTTTTTCACTTTCCTCTTTCACTTTCATCAAGAGGCTCTTTGGTTCCTCTTCACTTTCTGCCATAAGGGTGGTATCATCTGCATGTCTGAGGTTATTGATATTTCTCTTGGCATTCTTGATTCCAGCTTGTGCTTCATCCAGCCCAATATTTCTCATGATGTACTCTGCACATAAATTAAATAAACAGGGTGACAATATAAAGCCTTGACATTCTCCTTTCCCAATTTGGAACCAGTCTGTTGTTCCATGTCCAGTTCTAACTGTTGCTTCCTGACCTGCATACAGATTTCTCAGCAAGCAGGTCAGGTGTTCTATTATTCCTATCTCTTTAAGAATTTTTCACAGTTTGTTGTGATCCACACAGTCAAAGGCTTTGGCATAGTCAATAAAACAGAAGTAGATGTTTTTCTGGAACTCTCTTGCTTTATTGATGAGCCAACGGATGTTGGCAATTTGACCTCCAGTTCCTCTGCTTTTCTAAATCCAGCTTGAACATCTGGAAGTTCATAGTTCACGTACTGTTGAAACCTGGCTTGGAGAGTTTTGAGCATAACTTTGCTAGCGTGTGAGATGAGTGCAATTGTGTGGTAGTTTGAACATTCTTTGGCATTGCCTTTCTTTGGGATTGGAATGAAAACTGATCTTTTCCAGCCCTGTGGCCACTGCTGCGTTTTCCAAATTTGCTGACATATTGAGTGCATCACTTTCACAGCATCATCTTTCAGGATTTGAAACAGCTCAGCTGGAATTCCATCACCTCCACTAGCTTTGTTCATAGTGATGCTTTCTAAGGCCCACTTGACTTCGCATTCCAGGATGTCTGGCTCTAGGTGAGTGATCACACCATCGTGGTTATCTGAGTCATTAAGATCGTTTTTGTACAGCTCTTCTGTGTATCCTTGCCACCTTTTCTTAATATCTTCTTGTTCTGCTAGGTACATACCATTTCTGTCCTTTATTGAGCTCATCTTTGCATGAAATGTTCCTTTGGTATCTCCAGTTTTCTTGAAGAGATCTGTAGTCTTTCCCATTCTATTGTTTTCCTCTATTTCTTTGCATTGATCACTGAGGAATGCTTCCTTATCTCTNGTAGATGTTTTTCTGGAACTCTCTTGCTTTATTGATGAGCCAACGGATGTTGGCAATTTGACCTCCAGTTCCTCTGCTTTTCTAAATCCAGCTTGAACATCTGGAAGTTCATAGTTCACGTACTGTTGAAACCTGGCTTGGAGAGTTTTGAGCATAACTTTGCTAGCGTGTGAGATGAGTGCAATTGTGTGGTAGTTTGAACATTCTTTGGCATTGCCTTTCTTTGGGATTGGAATGAAAACTGATCTTTTCCAGCCCTGTGGCCACTGCTGCGTTTTCCAAATTTGCTGACATATTGAGTGCATCACTTTCACAGCATCATCTTTCAGGATTTGAAACAGCTCAGCTGGAATTCCATCACCTCCACTAGCTTTGTTCGTAGTGATGCTTTCTAAGGCCCACTTGACTTCGCATTCCAGGATGTCTGGCTCTAGGTGAGTGATCACACCATCGTGGTTATCTGAGTCATTAAGATCGTTTTTGTACAGCTCTTCTGTGTATCCTTGCCACCTTTTCTTAATATCTTCTTGTTCTGCTAGGTACATACCATTTCTGTCCTTTATTGAGCTCATCTTTGCATGAAATGTTCTTTTGGTATCTCCAGTTTTCTTGAAGAGATCTGTAGTCTTTCCCATTCTATTGTTTTCCTCTATTTCTTTGCATTGATCACTGAGGAATGCTTCCTTATCTCTCTTTGCTATTTTTTGAAACTCTGCACTCAAATGTGTATGTTTCCTTTTCTCCATTGCCTTTCATGTCTTTTCTGTTCTCAGCTATTTGTAAGGCCTCCTCAGACGATCATTTTGCCTTTTGCATTTCTTTTTCTTGGGGATGGTATTGATCACTGCCTCCTGTACAATGTCATGAACCTCCATCCATAGTTCTTCAAGGACTTTGTCTATCAGATCTAATCCCTTGAATCTATTTGTCACTTCCACTGTTTAATTGTAAGGGATTTGATTTATATCACACTTGAATGGTCTAGTGGTTTTTCCTACTTTCTTCAATTTAAGTCTGAATTTGGCAATAAGGAGTTCATGATCTGAGCCACAGTCAGCTCCAGGTCTTATTTTTGCTGACTGTATAGAGCTTCTCCATCTTTGGCTGCAAAGAATATAATCAATCTGATTTCGGTGTCAACCATCTGGTGATGTCCATGTGTAAGGTCTTTTCTTGTGTTGTTGGAAGAGGGTGTTTGCTATGACCAGTGCATTTTCTTGGCAGAATTCTGTTAGCCTTTGCCCTGCTTCATTCTGTACTCCACGGCCAAATTTGCCTATTACTCCAGGTATCTCTTGACTTCCTACTTTTGCATTCCAGTCCCCTATTATGAAAATGACATCTTTTTTTGGGTGTTAGTCCTAGAAGGTCTTGTAGGTCTTCTTAGAACCATTCAACTTCAGCTTCTTCAGCGTTACTGGTCGGGGCATAGACTTAGATTACTGTGATACTGAATGGTTTGCCTTGGGAACGAACAGGGATCATTCTGTCATTTTGGAAATTGTATCCAAGTACTGCATTTCAGACTCTTTAGTTGACTATGATGGCTATTCCAGTTCTTTTAAGGGATTCTTGCCCACAGTAGTAGATGTAATGGCCATTTGAGTTAAATTCACACATTCTAGTCCATTTTAGTTCGCTGATTCCTAAAATGTCGATGTTCATTCTTGCCATCTCCTGTTTGACCCATGATCTCATATCACTCCACAGGTTCATTTACTGTCCATACTTTAATCCATTCTAAGCTTGTTTAAATCTCATTTTCCTGGACTTAATAATATCTTGTTACTTGGTTGCTATCAGGATAAAGGAAATATTTACATATCACTCATCTCATTCCCTGACATAAATTTAGTCTAAATCTCTTCCTTATAAATTTGTATTTCCTATCGCATTGTAGAAATGTTCATTTGGATGTTCTATAGGAACTACACAGTCCTAAACTAAAGCCATGATCTTTCTCATCAGTCCTCCTCAGCTCTGTGTTTTTATTTCAGTGAGTGTTACCATAGTTCACATTTGCTTTTGTGACTCTATAGGCATACTGTAGGTCTGGAGCCAAGGTTCTAATTCTGGCTTTCAAATTCAGGAAAGCAGCTAGGGTGGTGGATATATTGTACAGTGCAGAAAATGAGTGCTGCAGTCCATGGGGTCACAAAGGGTCAGACACGATTGAGCAAATGAACTGAACTGACAGAAATTATAGTCAATATTTTATAATAGCTAAACCTTTAAAAATTGTGATTCACTATGTTCTACATGTGAAACTCATGTCGTGCATCAACTATATTTCAATAGAAACAAAATATAATACGTATGTAAGTCTTTAAAAATGTGCACAGAAAATAAAATATGAAATATTAAAAAAGGAAAAAGAAATAATACTTGCTAAGGGAAGCAGAAAAGCCAAGAGCAATCGAATTTCAACAATATTAATGACTATAATTTAAAAATAATTCAAAGATGAATTATTGACCTCTTACTATGTGTCAGGCATGGTTTTTAATGTATCATGTGCATTATTTCACATAATACACAAAGTAATCCCATGAAGCAGTGTAATAGTCAGGGTCCAGTTGAGAATGACAGAAATTGCCTAAAACTAAGTAGTTTTAGAAGAAAGGAAATAGAGGAAGAACTTTCAGAACACCACCATAAAACTTACCAGTTAAAGAAACCACTCCTTCCATGTGCAGGATCCTGGGAAATCAGAGAGCTGCTCTCTACATCAAAGGTCCCAGAATTCCACACTTTATATTTGTCATCTGTCTGACTTATTTCATCAAGCATAATGTGCTCTAGGGTCTCCTGCATTGCAGGCAGATTCTTTGCCATCTGAGTCATCAGGGAAGCCTTAGGCCACCCACATTGTTGCAAATGGCAGAATTTCATTTTTGATGGCTGAATAATATTCCTGTGTGTGTGTATGTGTGTGTGTGTGTGTGTGTGTGTGAGAGAGAGAGAGAGAGAGAGAGAGAGAGAGAGATCTTAATCCAATAATCTGTTGATGGGCACTTGGGTAGCTTCTGTGTCTTGGCTATTGTAAATAGTGCTGCTGTGAATACTGGGGTTGTTTGTATATTCTTGATTTAAGTGTTTTCATTTTTTCCAGATATCTATTCAAGAGTGGAATTTCAGGATCATACGGTATTTCTGGGCTTCAACATAGAGAAGCTGGTTCAATCCCTGGGTCAGGAAGATCCCTTCGAGGAGGACAGAGCAACCCACTCCAGTGTTCTTGCCTGGAGAATCCAGTGGACAGAGGTTGCTACAATCCATGGGGTCACAAAGAGACTGAAGCGACTTTGCATGGAGGCGTGGTATTTCTACTTTAATTTTTTGAGGAAACTTCGTACCGTTTTCCATAGTGACTTCCTCAATTTACATCCCCACCCAGAGTGTACTAGGGTTCCCTTTTCTCCACGTCCTCTCCAACATTTATTATTTGCAGACATTCTGATGACAGCTATTCTGACAGATGTGAGGTGATACCTCATTGTGATTTTGATTTGCATTGCTCTAATAATTAGTGATGTTAAGTCTCTTTTCATATGTCTATTGGTGATCTGCATGGTCTCCTTTGGAAAAATGTCTATTCAAGTCTTCTACCCATTGCTTGATTTGGTCGTTTATTCTTTTGATGTTGAAATGTAAGTGGTTTTTATATATGTTTTGAGTATTAATGGCTTATTGGTCATATAATTTGCAATATTGTCTCCCATTCTGTAGGTCATCTTTTCATTTTATTGGTGGTTTTCTTTGCTAAGCAGAAAACTTTTACGTTTAATTAGGTTCCATTTGTCTATTTTTGCTTTTATATCCTATGCCTTTAGAAATAGATCTTGGGAAATATTGCTATGCTGTTGTTTATTTGCCAAGTCGTATCTGACTCTTTGTGACCCCATGAACTGCAGCACTCTAGGCTTCCCTTCACCATCTCCCGGAGCTTACTCAAACTCACGTCCACCGAGTTGGTGATGCCATCCAACCATCTCATCCTCTGTCGTCCCCTTCTCTTCCTGCCTTCAGTCTTTCCCAGGACCAGAGTCTTTTCCAGTGAGTCAGCTCTTCACATCAAGTGGCCAAAGTATTGCACCTTCAACTTCAGCATCAGTTCTTCCAATGAATAGATCCTGGAAAATATTGCTGTTTATGTCAGAATGATCCTCCTATATTTTATTCCAGGAGTTTTAGGGTTTCCAGTCTTATAATTGGGATTTTAAACCGTTTGAGTTTATTTTGTATATGGTGTTAAGGAATGGTCTAATTTCATTCTTTTACTTATTGCTGTCCAGTTTTCCCAGCACCATTTATTCGACACTGGCTTTTTTTCTGTTGTATATTATTACCTCCTTTGTCATAGATTAGTGAACCATAGGTGTGTGGGTTTATTTCTGGGCCCTTTATTCTGCCCCACTGATCTATGTGTCTGTTTTTGTGTCAGTGTTACAGTGTTTTGAATACTGTAATTTTGTAGGGAAATTTGAAGTCAGGGAGCATGATAGCTCCAGTTTATTCTTTTTAAAGATAGCTTGAGGAATTCAGAGTCTTTTGTGATTCCATGTAAATTTTAGGATTATTTGTTCTAGTTCTGTGTAACGTGTAATGGGTATTTTGATAGGAATTGCATTTAGTCTGCAGATTTCCTCCAGCAGTATGATTATGTTAACAGTATTAAAATTTCCAGTCCAAGAACACGGTATATCTTCCCATCTGTTTGTCATCTTTGATTTCTTTCATCAGTGTCTTATAGTTTTCCAAATACAGGACATGAAAGACCAATTTTTGATGCAATTGTAAATTGCATTGTTTCCCTAATTTCTCTTTTTGATAGTTCATTGTATGTGTATAGAAACACAACAGATTTCTATATATTAATTTAGTATCCTGCAGTTTACTGAATTCATTGATGAGCACTAGTTTTTTGGTGGTATCTTTAGGATTTGCTATGTAATTCAGTGACAGTTTTACTTCTTGCTTTCCAATATGAAAGTGCTATCTATTTTTGTATTATACTTTATAATACTAAAACTTTATAATATAACCATAATAGCAAATATTCTTATAAAGTTTACAGTGTACTCAGCTCTAAGTGTTTCACGTATTGTTAAATCCTCAAAACAAACCTGTGGTAAGTACTATTATTTTCATTCTTTTTTACAGTTGAAAAAACTGAGGTGTAGAGTTTAAGCAACTGACCTAGTGCATGCATGCTCAGTTGCATCTGACTCTTTGCGACTCCATGGACTGTAGCTCACCAGGCTCCTCTGTTTATGAAATTTCCCAGGCAAGAATACTGGAGTGGATTGCAATTTCCACCTCCAGGGGATCTTCCTGACCCAGGGATTGAACCTGTGTCTCCTACATTGAAGATGGATTCTTTACCGCTTACTGCTGAGCCACCAGGGAAGCAACTTATCCAGTATCACACAGCTATTATAGTGGCAGAGACAGGCAGTCTATCCTATTTATCACTGTATAGTACTGCCTGTATCATGGGATGAAATATTGTTTCATTAATTACTTCAAGATTATTTCCTGACTCAATGGGACTACAGGGTCCTTGAGAGCAGGAACTTGTCTGTTTTTTTGCTGTGTGCTCCATTTTGTGTGTCCTCCAAATTATTTTTTCTTTTCATATGTACCTTAAAAACTTTTTAATTTAAAATAATTTTAGGTTTTCAGAATGTTCTTAAAAATAAAACAAGGAGTTCCCGAATACCCCTTACCCAGCTTCCTTTAATGTTAGTATCTTACACAACCATGATCTTTATCAAAATGAAACTAACATTGGAATATCACTTAAGTAACATACAGACTTTACTTAGATTTCACCAGTTTTTTCAATAATTTTTTTCTATTCCTGGGTCCAGTGATATATACCAAGTTGCATTTGGAGTCTTACTGTTTTTTAAATCGGCAAATAAGCAAAAGAGGAAAGCTGACTATATGGGCCAATTTGATAATGATATCCAACAGTCTAACTCTAAATATTCAGAGTTTTTAACCATCAGGTTTTCCTCCTTAGTTTTCAGTGACAGCAGTATAAATTTCTGTGCTTTAAAGTAAGACAGTATGACACAAAAAGTTCAACATTTAAAAATAAGTGTTTCTTTTCTTTTTTGTATTTGAATAAGGAGAAAATTCAAATTGAATGTGCAATTCTTGTAATTACATTGAATTCCATCCCTCTTAAAAGCTTTGTTATTCAAAAAGCTGCAGTTTGTTGACTGCCTATTCCTGTTTACTTTACATGTGATTTTGCTGTTAATCATCACATCAATGCTAAAAGATAATTTTAGCGCAAAGACATTAGATTTTGTTTGTTTGGCATTTTTAATTTTTGTCACTGCCCTTCCCCAACTTGGTGTGATCTCCCGTTTGTGGATCGCCCACCTGACGGCTCTATGGCAGTGCCAAGGGGGACCTCCTCCAAGAGGACACACTGCACCTCCCAGGACTGCTGTTGCCGCTGTGGACCCCCACGTCCGCAGGAGACCCCCAGACCCTCGCAGGCGGGTCCGCTCAGTCTCTGGTGGGGCCACTGCTCCTTTGCTCTGGGTGCTGGGTGCACAAGGTGTGCTGGCGCCCCCCAGGAGTCTCTCTTTTCCCCAGTTCTGTGGAAGTTCTGTAATCAAGTCCCGCTGACCTTCAAAGTCAGATTCCCTGGGGAGTCCCAGTCCCTTTGCTGGATTCCCCAGGTTGGGAAATGCGGGGCCTGACGTGAGGACAATCATACCAAAAAGGTTCTTGCACTGTTGCAAAGGTTCCTGGGCCCACTGCTGCTAGACTAGTTCTGGCTCTTACCATCCCTCCTTTCAGTGTTTGCATGAGCTTTTTTTTTTTTTAAACTTACTCATTTATTTACCAAATATTTATAAAGCATATGGTATGCGGTATAGCCCTATGAGAGGGCTAGGGAACTCAAGAAAACTAACACTTAGACACTACCATCAGGGAGTTGGCAGCTTCGTTGAAATAGCCACAGAGAATTGGAATGCAATATGGTCAGTGCAATGATGAGGTGTTCTTGAGATATGAAGGAATAGGGAGGACAAATATTTAGTACAGCCTGGTGCTGTTGGCTGATGCATTTAAGACAATGAAGGCAGACTCACTCATACCTGCAACATCTGAGTTCATCACATATTGATTAACTGATTGGTTAACCAAGTAACTGACTGGTCCCTTTGAGGAAGGCTGCCATACAGAAGGCTCAGATTTGGTTCTTAATACTGACAACTCAAATCTGTAGTAGCAGCAGCAACAGCTAGATTAACTGTAGGTGAGCTCATGAATAGCTTCCAGGTCTATTACTGTGCATTTTGTTCACAGGTCCACTGTGTTCATGGGTAGCTGAGGGCAGAGGCGAGCTGCCCTCTACTAGACACATGATTCCATCCACAGAGGTGTTCAGGGCTTCCTCCTAGGGAGATGTGCTCCTTCAGGCATTGATGTGAGCCACAAAGATCCACACGTTTTGTGCTTACTTGCCTAGGTTCATTCAGGTGCTACTTTCCCAGATGTCTTTTTATTTGATCTTTATAATCTTTCTATCTTGTTCCTTCTAGATTCCTGATGAACTAGTCAAGTGACTTGTGATTACAGGAATTTATGTATATTTTTATTTTTATGTGATCACTTCCCCCTCCAGACTGAGTTGGTGGCTGCTTATCATCATCAACATCAACAGCAAATGCACTGTTCAATGCTTTGCTTGCTGGAAGCATCACCCTTCATTACTACCTTTCACAGTCATCCCCTGGGAGACTTGAGTATGGCAACAGCCTACAGTGAGCCAGGCATGAAAGTTTTCCCTGTCATCAGTTAGTGAAGGGGAGCAGAAAATGCCACCCCAAATATGTCACTTTGGCATAAGGCTTATTTGGAGCTGAAGGCAAGTGAGAAGAAACAGAGAAAAGGAAAGCTCTATGCCCTCTCCCTACTTTCTTAAAAGCAGGACATAGATTTATAAAGTATCCCCATTCTCTATTTACCAGGAAGGACCAGACCTCCTATCAGTGCAGAGACAGCCCTAGAGGAATCTATATAACAAGGTTTACCTACTAGATCTTCCATGAGTTCTCCCGTATATCTACCTTCCCACAGTTTGCTGTCCCAGAAATTGAAAGCCCATTTCCTTGTCTTGTCATTTCTCACATTCACCTTCTCCACTGAATTAAACCATCACCTTTATCCTAAAAGGCGACTGAACTGAACTGAACTTTACCCTAAATTAAATGACCCTCGTGCACTGTCATGTAAATGATTCCAAGTATCCAAAGATGTATAGATAAGTCAAAAGCATTTAGCTAAATAAAATGTTTAGTATTATTCCCTTGGACACAAAAGAGATCTAACCGGTCTATCCTAAAGGAAATCAATCCTGAATATTCACTGGAAGGACTAATGCTGAAGCTGAAACTCCAATTCTTTGGCCAACTGACTCATTTGAAAAGACCCTGATACTGTGAAAGATTGAAGGTGGGAGGAGAAGGGGTTAACAGAGGAAGAGATGGTTGGATGGCATCACTGACTTAATGCACATGAGTTTGAGTAAGCTCTAGGAGTTGGTGATGGACAGGGAGGCCTGGTGTGCTGCAGTCCAGGGGATCACAGAGAGTTGGACATGAATGAGTGACTGAATTGAACTGAACTTCATCCTAAATTAAATGACCCTCATGCACTGTCATATAAATGATTCCAAGTATCCAAAGATGTATAGATAAGTTAAAAGCATTTTGCTGAAAAAATGGCTAGTATTATTCCATTTGCATAAATAAATATATATTTAAGTATAAAATATATGTGTAGTAGTGATTTCTTTTGACGAGAGAGGTCAGTGGAGCACAGATAAAGGGAGGTTTTCATCTTTTATTTTATAACAGTTAATAAAAGATAACATTTTTGTATGTGGCAGACCCTGTCCTAAAACTTTACCTTTTTTTATTTCACTTACTCAATACTACCCCAGGAGGAAGATACTTGTGGTTGAGAGTGTAGACTCTTCCAGTCTACAGACATTTAAGAGATCATATCTCAGCTTATAGTCTAGCAGTGCAACTGTGAGCTTAAAACAAATAATCTAAACACTCTGTGCTTCAGTTTCCTCATCTGCAAAATGTGAATAGAAGTAATAGAATTGTTGTGAGGGTTACCTGAGGTACATATGGAAGCTTGTTAGAACAGGCCTTGATACATAAAGCACTCATAAAATTATTATTATCACCATCATTTCCATTTTATAGATAAACAGACGGGGAAGGCAATGGCACCCCACCCCAGTACTCTTGCCTGGAAAATCCAATGGACGGAGTAGCCTGGTGGGCTGCAGTCCATGGGGTCGCTAACAGTCGGACAGACTGAACGACTTCACTTTCACTTTTNGGGAGCCTGGTGGGCTGCCGTCTATGGGGTCACACAGAGTCGGACACGACTGAAGTGACTTAGCAGCAGCAGCAGCAGATAAACAGAGTGAGGCCCAAAAGTTTTAAGTCACTTGTTAGTAAGTGGTAGAGTCAAGTATTAAACCCAGCCTGTCCCCAAAACCTAGGCTCTTAATTATTTAGTCAAACTGCTTCTCAGTTCCCTTGGATAATTGAACTTTTTGTAAGCATGCTTATGAACACAAGTGTTACTTGTGTATCTTGGAGAAATTAAAAGCTGTGAAACGAAATGTGAGTGGAAAATAAATTTTTACAGGATGAAGATGAAATTTTAAACTATCACCTGTGCAATTTTTAAGAGACCATCATAGATATTAATGGGGCTTCCCAGGGGATATAGTGGAAAAGAATCTGTCTGCCAAAGCAGAAGACACAGATTGGATACCTCGGTCAGGAAGATCCCCTGGAGAAGGAAATGGCAACCTACTCCAGTATTCTTGCCTCGAAAATCCCATGAATAGGGTAGCCTGGCAGGCTACAATCCATAGGGTCACAAAGAGTCAGACACGACTGGGTACACATGCTTGCATAGATATTAATAGTGTGTGTGTGTGTGTGTTTTTTTAAGCAGCTTTATTGGGATTTCATTTACATACCTTGGTTTAGAGAAAAAAAGTCTTGGTTACAGAGTTTTGTTTTAGCTCATGATAGCAGTGGCAATCCACTCCAGTACTCTTGCCTGGGAAATCCCATGGGCTGAGGGGCCTGGTGGGCTACAGTCCATGGGGTCACGAAGAGTCAGACATGACTGAGCGACTTCACTTTCACTTTTCACTTTCATTCACTGGAGAAGGAAATGGCAACCCACTCCAGTATTCTTGCTTGGAAAATCCCAGGGACGGGGGAGCCTGGTGGACTGCTGTCTATGGGGTCGCACAGAGTCGGACACGACTGATGTGACTTAGCAGCAGCAGCAGCCTTTTCAAATTCACTGCAGTATTTAACGTGGTGTCCAATAATCTGGTTCAATTCAACTCACTTACAATTATTAAGCACTCATGGAGGAGAGGCCTTGGGGGATACAGCAATCATGTGAAAAGTCCCTGATTTTCCCTTAAGTATAATAGCTGGTGTTTTTTTATCATTTGCATTTGATTATTTTTGGCCTTTTCTTTTTTGTCATGATATAAATCATGAGTAAATTATTCATCACACCACTGTTTTATTTTGTGTGTGTGTATGGCAAGAGATAATAAATTCAACATATTTTGCTATCAGAAAAAATGTTTCTTTTGCATACTTTTTTGTTTTGAGGAAGCTGCATTCATTTGTGGTGAAGGAAGGACTTCTCTAATAATCTACTGTATCCCTTGGAAGTAATTCTAACATCATGTCGTGTCCTGATCATTCTAGTCTGAGAATTTCCCAAAGTATTTGTACAGTCAGAAAGATTCCCCTTGGTCATTAGGAAACTCCATCAGCTCTCCTTTCATGGGACTCTCTTCATTACTGAATTTCCAACATCCCACGTCTAGCCTTCATCACAGACTGGCCTGAATTGACATTACGTCTCTATGTAACGTAAGTCAGGTTATTTTGTAGAAGGGTCGTCTCTTTCCTTAGGGACTTGAATTTGGTATATATTATGAGCCAGACATAGATCATCAATTGGGGAAGCAGAATGAGGGTTGCTGGAAGATTATAAATATTTGAAGTGGATGATATGATGCTGGGCTTCCCAGATGGCTCACTGATAAAGAATCTGCTTGCCAATGCAGGAGACACAAGAGATACGGGTTAGATCCCTGGATCAGGAAGCTCCCCTGGAGGAGGGCATGGCAACCCACTCCAGTATTCTTGCCTGGAGAATTCCATGGACAGAGGAACCTGGCTGGCTACAGTCCATGGAGTCACAGAATTGGACATAAGTGAGCAACTGAACCCACATGCATACATGAGGCTGAAAGGGTTGCTGTAGCCCCCACAACAGGCTTGGCTACATTTGGGGACCCCTTGATGAGGCAGGGACTGAGTCTGACCTTGTGTTTCTATTGATTGAGATGGTTTGTTTTCTCACATGCAGGAGGCAGTACAGGATGGTGGAAAGAACGTGGACTTTGGAATCAGATACATATTGATTCAAATCCGAGTTTCATCACCTTGGACAGGTTACTCAACTTCTCTGAGTCTGATTTCTTACCTCTTCAATGAGGTTCTAAAACTCTTGTTTCTTGTCCCCTGGCTTTTGGTAATTTTTTTTTTTTTTCTGCAGGGCTTCTTAGCCAAAGTAAATGTTCAACAGTTCTGTTTATTAAGTAGTTAGGTTTCAATCAACTTAATAATTATGTCCTAACAACTTGAAAGCTATTTGAAAAAACAGACATAAATTGAAAGAAAAAAATTTTTTTTATTTCATCCTGAAATAATCACGATTTCTTACTAGTGGAATGTGTGCAGGCTCCTGGTGGACACTACACAACTTCTGGATTTTGGGGGAAGATCAATCCACACTGATTTTCACACAGTACTTGCTTTTTATCACAACCCAGTTTTGCAAAGTTTGCTGACATCCAAAGGAATGTAGCATGATCTAATACTGAAACTGTGAATTACCTTGAACTACTAGTTTGCTCAGTTTCCAAGAAACACTGAGCATTGCTGTATTTCCTCTGAAAATTTAAGCTATCCCAGGAGCCAGCCTGCATGAAGTTTGGGAGCCATGGGGCTGAGAGAATTCAAGTGCAGTGATTTTGGAGGGATGATGTAATAATGAGTGGCCAGTGCCTGGAATGTCACAGGTGCTCAGTAAGTGCAGCGACAGACGTGTGCTCGGTGGGGGTAGGAAAGAGAGAACATGGCCCAGAACTCAACTCGGTATTATTCCTCTTCAAATAAACTCCTCTCAGTGTGCTGAAACAGAGTCCTCTCTGGACGGCCCCTGATCCTTGCAGTGACCACTGCCACAGTGCCCTCTTTCTTTTATACACACACACACAATAGGCCAGTAGTATCAAACTCCCAGTACATTGGGGAGAGCCTGGGAATTCAACTCAGGAGATCTGATGTGCTGGTTTCAGTAAGGTGGGGGTAATTACTTAGGGTCTCTGACACTTCAGTTAAGAGGCAGCGTATTGTTACCAGATATATACCAGATCAGTATATCCCATATATATATATATATAATAGATATATACCAGATCAATACCATATTGATACCAGAGATATCATAAATTTAAAAAGATTATGTATTTTGATTTTGCTGTGCTGGGTCTTGGTTGCTGTGTGTGAGCTTTCTCTGGCACGTGACCTGGTGTTCCTCTCTAGCTGCAGCGCTCAGGTTCCTCATTGCGGAGGCTTCTCTCGATGTGGAACATGGACACGCAGGATTCAGTAATTGTAGCACGTGGGTTTAATTGCCCTACGGCACGTGGAATCTTCCCAGACCAGGGATTGAACTGCCATCTCTTGATTTACCACAGGACGGCCAGGGAAGTCCCAGAAATTTTTTAATATTATTAAAAATTTAATACCTAATATATGAAAATTCTGATCTTTTTGTATCACTTTCCATAGTGTTTATTTTAATAATGTCACTAATGGCCTCTAAAAGGTTTTACAGTGCTGGGCATTCACAAAGGTAAATTAAAATAAAATTTTTTTTAACCATTTCCCAGTCTGCTAAATTCTATTTATATTTATTATTTCTTAATTTTATTCAAGTATAGTTGGCTTACAATGTTGTGTTAGTTTCAGGTGTGTATAAAAGTAAGTTATAAATACAGGTGTATCTTTTTTCACATTCTTTTTCCTTATAGGTTATTACAAAAATATTGAGTGTAGTTCCCTGGGCTATACAGTAGGTCCTTGTTGGTTATCTACTAATATTTTATATACCGTAGTGTGTATATGATAATCCCTAGCTTCTAATTTATTCATCTTCCCCTTTCCCCATTGGTAAACATAAATTTGTTTTCTATGTCTCTGGCTTTATTTATTTTTTGTATATATAAGTTCATTTGCATCTTTTTTGATTCCACATGTAAGTAAAATCATGTGGTATTTTTCTTTCTCGAGCTGGCTTACTTCACTTAGTATGATAACTTCTAGTATGATAAAGTTGCTGCAAATGGCATTATTTCTTTTTTTATGGCTTAGTAATATGCCACTGTGGGCTTCCTTGGTGGATCATCTGGTAAAGAATCTGCCTGCAATGCAGGAGATTCTGGTTTGATTCCTGGGTTGGGAAGATTCCTTGGAGAAAGGATAGGCTACCCACTCCAGTATTCTTGGACTTCCTTGGTGGCTCAGATGGTAAAGAATCCACCTGCAATGCCAAAGACCTGGGTTCGATCCCTGGGTTGGGAAGATCCCCTGGAGGAGGGCATGGCAACCCACTCCAGTATTCTTGCCTGGAGAATTCCATGGACAGAGGAACCTGGCTGGCTACAGTCCATGGAGTCACAGAATTGGACATAAGTGAGCAACTGAACCCACATGCATACATGAGGCTGAAAGGGTTGCTGTAGCCCCCACAACAGGCTTGGCTACATTTGGGGACCCCTTGATGAGGCAGGGACTGAGTCTGACCTTGTGTTTCTATTGATTGAGATGGTTTGTTTTCTCACATGCAGGAGGCAGTACAGGATGGTGGAAAGAACGTGGACTTTGGAATCAGATACATATTGATTCAAATCCGAGTTTCATCACCTTGGACAGGTTACTCAACTTCTCTGAGTCTGATTTCTTACCTCTTCAATGAGGTTCTAAAACTCTTGTTTCTTGTCCCCTGGCTTTTGGTAATTTTTTTTTTTTTTCTGCAGGGCTTCTTAGCCAAAGTAAATGTTCAACAGTTCTGTTTATTAAGTAGTTAGGTTTCAATCAACTTAATAATTATGTCCTAACAACTTGAAAGCTATTTGAAAAAACAGACATAAATTGAAAGAAAAAAATTTTTTTTATTTCATCCTGAAATAATCACGATTTCTTACTAGTGGAATGTGTGCAGGCTCCTGGTGGACACTACACAACTTCTGGATTTTGGGGGAAGATCAATCCACACTGATTTTCACACAGTACTTGCTTTTTATCACAACCCAGTTTTGCAAAGTTTGCTGACATCCAAAGGAATGTAGCATGATCTAATACTGAAACTGTGAATTACCTTGAACTACTAGTTTGCTCAGTTTCCAAGAAACACTGAGCATTGCTGTATTTCCTCTGAAAATTTAAGCTATCCCAGGAGCCAGCCTGCATGAAGTTTGGGAGCCATGGGGCTGAGAGAATTCAAGTGCAGTGATTTTGGAGGGATGATGTAATAATGAGTGGCCAGTGCCTGGAATGTCACAGGTGCTCAGTAAGTGCAGCGACAGACGTGTGCTCGGTGGGGGTAGGAAAGAGAGAACATGGCCCAGAACTCAACTCGGTATTATTCCTCTTCAAATAAACTCCTCTCAGTGTGCTGAAACAGAGTCCTCTCTGGACGGCCCCTGATCCTTGCAGTGACCACTGCCACAGTGCCCTCTTTCTTTTATACACACTCACACAATAGGCCAGTAGTATCAAACTCCCAGTACATTGGGGAGAGCCTGGGAATTCAACTCAGGAGATCTGATGTGCTGGTTTCAGTAAGGTGGGGGTAATTACTTAGGGTCTCTGACACTTCAGTTAAGAGGCAGCGTATTGTTACCAGATATATACCAGATCAGTATATCCCATATATATATATATAATAGATATATACCAGATCAATACCATATTGATACCAGAGATATCATAAATTTAAAAAGATTATGTATTTTGATTTTGCTGTGCTGGGTCTTGGTTGCTGTGTGTGAGCTTTCTCTGGCACGTGACCTGGTGTTCCTCTCTAGCTGCAGCGCTCAGGTTCCTCATTGCGGAGGCTTCTCTCGATGTGGAACATGGACACGCAGGATTCAGTAATTGTAGCACGTGGGTTTAATTGCCCTACGGCACGTGGAATCTTCCCAGACCAGGGATTGAACTGCCATCTCTTGATTTACCACAGGACGGCCAGGGATCTCCCAGAAATTTTTTAATATTATTAAAAATTTAATACCTAATATATGAAAATTCTGATCTTTTTGTATCACTTTCCATAGTGTTTATTTTAATAATGTCACTAATGGCCTCTAAAAGGTTTTACAGTGCTGGGCATTCACAAAGGTAAATTAAAATAAAATTTTTTTTAACCATTTCCCAGTCTGCTAAATTCTATTTATATTTATTATTTCTTAATTTTATTCAAGTATAGTTGGCTTACAATGTTGTGTTAGTTTCAGGTGTGTATAAAAGTAAGTTATAAATACAGGTGTATCTTTTTTCACATTCTTTTTCCTTATAGGTTATTACAAAAATATTGAGTGTAGTTCCCTGGGCTATACAGTAGGTCCTTGTTGGTTATCTACTAATATTTTATATACCGTAGTGTGTATATGATAATCCCTAGCTTCTAATTTATTCATCTTCCCCTTTCCCCATTGGTAAACATAAATTTGTTTTCTATGTCTCTGGCTTTATTTATTTTTTGTATATATAAGTTCATTTGCATCTTTTTTGATTCCACATGTAAGTAAAATCATGTGGTATTTTTCTTTCTCGAGCTGGCTTACTTCACTTAGTATGATAACTTCTAGTATGATAAAGTTGCTGCAAATGGCATTATTTCTTTTTTTATGGCTTAGTAATATGCCACTGTGGGCTTCCTTGGTGGATCATCTGGTAAAGAATCTGCCTGCAATGCAGGAGATTCTGGTTTGATTCCTGGGTTGGGAAGATTCCTTGGAGAAAGGATAGGCTACCCACTCCAGTATTCTTGGACTTCCTTGGTGGCTCAGATGGTAAAGAATCCACCTGCAATGCCAAAGACCTGGGTTCGATCCCTGGGTTGGGAAGATCCCCTGGAGGAGGGCATGGCAACCCACTCCAGTATTCTTGCCTGGAGAATCCCCATGGACAGAGGAGCCTAGCGGGCTACAGTCCATGGGGTTGCAGAGTCAGACATGACTGAACGGCTGAGCACAGCACACAGCACGGTATGCCACAGTATGTGTGTATACAGCATATCTTTTTTAGCCATTCATCTGTTGACAACATTTAGGTTGCTTCCATATCTTGGCTGATGTAAATAGTGCTGCAATGAACATTGGGGTACACATATCTTATTGAGTTATGGTTTTCTTTGTACAGCCACTATGGAGAACAGTATGGAGTTTCCTTAAAAAAGCTAAAAATACAGCTACTGTGTGATCCTACAATCCCACTCCTGGGCATATAGTCAGAAAGTCCTGATTTAAAAAGAATGTTTATGTAAGTAATTTAAATAAATAAGTAAACAAACAAACAACCATGCTATGCGGCCCAACACCCTGCAGGTCAAACAACACGTGCCTTTGGGTTAGATTTTCCCCGTGGATCATGCTTTCCATCTCTGAAACCAGCCCAAACTCTTTCCCTCTGGTTGACAGCACCAAGAGCAAACCTAGTGCTTGCGGCCCATGGAGTGAGTCATTTTTCAACACCTTCTTTCTCTGTATGACAAAATTGTTTTCAATCAGAATCAGGAAACAAAATGAATAAGAGTACTGACTGGAAAGAAAATGCAGAAAGTGAAAATTTCAGTTACTGAACATTGTAATGAATAATGTTGCACTTTTTGTTTTTAGACCTGAACTTCATTGTAATCGATTTTGCACAGTTGTGTCAAAATTTGTCAATCTATCTTGACTCACAGTGCATTGAAGAACCCTTTTTTGATTTGCACCTTATTTATTAAACTTTTAAAACTGACATATAGATGATTTACAATGTTGTGCCAGTCTTTACTGTATAGCTGAGTCACTTATGCACATAGAGATAGACATTATTTTTAAAATGCTGTTTGCTATTACTGTTTATCACAGGGTACTGAATCTAGTTCCCTGTGCTGTATGGTAGCACCTTGCTGCTTATCCATCCTGTACGCAACAGTTTACATCTGCTAACCCCAGACTCCTGGTCCCTCTCTCCCCGCTCCCCACTGGCACTCACAAGCTTGTCCTCCGTGTCTGTGAGTCTGTTTCTGCTTTGCAGATTGGTTCATTTGTGCCATATTTTAGATAAAGGTGATATCACATGGTATTTATCTTTCTGTTTCTGACTTACTTCAGTTAGTATGACAGTCTCCAGTTGCACCCATGTTGCTGCCAATGACATTATTTCATAAAGAACAACTTTTATTAATTTAATTTTAAAGGTTTTTTTTTTTCCACATGAAGTGATGGAAACACAAATAGGAAAAATATTAAACTTAGGGATACGTTTGTCAGTCATAAAAAATTCCTATTTCACATCAGTTTCCAGATATCACAGTGCTATCCACATCTGTTACTTTGGAACTGACTATAGCATCTTTCATATATCTCTACAGTCGAAACATTTAAAATACCAAAAAGCTCCACATGGTCACAGGGGATGACAGAAATGATGAGTTTAAATTCTGTTCTCTTATTTTTATAATCCCTTATTTCTATTGTTTATCTTGAATCTACTTTTCAAACAGGAATGAGGAGCTTGTATACACCCGTGGCGGATTCATGTCAATGTATGGCAAACCAATACAGTATTGTAAAGTAAAATAAAGTAAAAATAAAAAAAAAAGAAACTCCAAAAAAAACAAAAGAAAAGAAACTGGAGAAAAGAATTGGGCCATAGTGATCATGAAAGTTATGAACTTACTTTTAAGGGTATGTCAGTAGCTGAGTCCTCATTAGTCCATGGCTAACTTCAGCTATAAGTTCTGTGTGGGACACAATATCTATTAAAGATAAGTAATAAAACCATGCATACTGGAAGTCTGCATATACATGATTAAAATTCAACTGTAATGTCAGCATTTATTTAGAATACAGATTGACACAAGATTTTTGGAGGGGGCTTATTTCAATGCTGTTTGTTAGAATTGCTGGCACATGGTGATAATAAAAATGAGACTGAGATTTAGCCTGTCTGGAAAGATGAAGCAAGCTATCCAAGAACACAGACTTAATTAACAGAAGACCAGGACTGGAGCTCAGATTTCTTGTTTCCTAGCATCTGGTAACAAGATGGGTAGCACTGAAACATGAAACAGTTCCTCAGGACTGTAAAAGGAAGTAAAAATAATTACTATTTTAATATTATATCAATATATTTATTGATCAATTTATTGCTTGTTATGAGCTAAGCATTGTGATATGTGTTTTATGTAGATCGTCTCACTTAATGAAGGTCAAGACTATGAAATGGAAAATGGAGGCAAAGGAGCTGAAGTGAGCTGTGCAATAATGTAATGTTCAAAATTCTCCAAGCCAGGCTTCAACAGTGTATGAACCGAGAACTTCCGGATGTTAAAGCTGGATTTAGAAAAGGCAGAGGAACCAGAGATCAAATTGCCAACATATGTGGATCACCGAAAAAATAAGAGAATTCCAGAAAAACATCTACTTCTGCTTCATTGACTACACTAAAGTCTTTGACTGTGTGGATCACAACAAATTGTGGAAAATTCTTAAAGAGATGGAAATACAGGCCAACATAACTGCCTCCTGTGAAACCTGTATGCAGGTCAAGAAGCAACAGAACCAGAGCTGGAACAATGGACTGGTTCCGAATTGGGAAAGGAGTATGTCAAGGCAGTTTGTGGTCACCCTGCTTATTTAACTTCTATGCAGAGTACATCATGAGAAATGCTGGGCTGGATGAAGTACAGGCTGGAATCAAGATTGCTGGGAAAAATATCAATAACCTCAGATATGCAGATGACACCACCCTTATGACAGAAAGTGAAGAACTAAAGAGCCTCTTGATGAAGGTGAAAGAGGAGAATGAAAAAGATGGCTTAAAGCTCAACATTCAAAAAACTAAGATCATGGCATCCAATCCCATCACTTCATGGCAAATAGGTGGGAAACAATGGGAACAGTGAGAGACTTTATTTTCTTGGGCTCCAAAATCACTGCAGATGGTGACTGCAGCCATGCAATTAAAAAAAAACGCTTGCTCTTTGGAAGAAAAGCTATGACCAACCTAGACAGCATATTGAAAAGCAGAGACATTACTTTGCCAACAAAAGTCCGTCTAGTCAAAGCTATGCTTTTTCCCATAGTCAAGTATGAATGTGAGAGTTGGACCACAAAGAAGGCTGAGCACTGATGCTTTCGAACTGGGGTGAGGAGACTCTTGAGAGTCCCTTGGACTGCAAGGAGATCCAGCCAGTCCATCCTAAAGGAAGTCAGTCCTGAATATTCATTGGAAGGACTGAGGCTGATGCTGAAGCTCCAATACTTTGGCCACCTGATGTGAAGAACTGACTCACTGGAAAAGACCCTGATGCTGGGAAAGACTGAACACAAAGGGGACGAGAGAGGATGAAATGGTTGGATGGAATCATTGACTCGATGGACATTGGTCTGTGCAAGCTCCAGGAGATGGTGATGGACAGGGAAGCCTGGCGTGCTGCAGTCCATGGGGTCGCAAAGAGTTGGACACGATTGAGTGCCTGAACAAAAAGAACAACAGCAACATTAAAGTAATAGGAATTTCCTATTTTTTCCTGGTGTTTCCAAGGAAGTGTTCAGGGGCCTCTAAATCTGGGGAAGTGGAAAGGAAAGTACAGGCAAGGGGAGAGAGAAGAGCCGCGCAGATGAGGGGGGGATTAGGGCCTAAGGAGAGAAAGAGGCAGGATAGGATACTGGGCTGACATGGTTTGGGAAGGGAAGGAGCTTCCCTGGTGGCTCAGTGGTCTAGAATCTGCCTGCCGATGAGGAGACATGGGTTAAATTCCTGGATCAGGAAGATTCCCTGGAGAAGGAAATGGCAACTCACTCCAATATTCTTGTTTGGAAAATCCCATGGTGAAAGCTCTGGTGGGCTACAGTCTTGGTGTTCAGTTGCTCTGTTGTGTCTGACTCTTTGCAACCCCATGGACTGCAGGACTCCAGGTTTCCCTGTCCTTCACAATCTCCCAGAGCTTGCTCAAACTCATGTCCATTGACTCAGTGATGCCATCCAACCATCTCATCCTCTGTCATCCCCTTCTCCTCCTGCCTTCAATATTTCCCAGCTACAGTCTAAGGGGTTGCAAAAGAGTCAGACATAACTTAACATGCACACACACACACACACGTGGTTGGAGAATGTTTTAAGAGAGCGTTGATAGTCTCCTGTGCGCTAATCTTCTCCTTAAACCTGAGATAAATCTGCCCCTCGCAGCCCTGTGAATGTGATGACCTGGAACAGGAGGAAGAGGAGCTGTATCCATGATGAAGGGGACAAAAGGCCTAGGAGGGATGACAAGGCACAGACGACCGTGATGATGATGAGGAGCTTGAGCAAAGATAGTGGAATAAATAAGAGAGGAGAGAGAAAGCAAGCATCCCCCTAGCATGGAAAGTCTCAGAGGATCTGCTTGGTGATAACTTGAGAGTCAGTGCAGAAAGGGTGACCTTGAGGGTGGAAATTTGGAGCTAGAATCAGTACTGTAGGCTGACTCAGGATCGTGTCCACCCAGAGGGTAAGGCCAGGCCAACTTGGCCCTCAAAAAAGCAGACTGAGTCTCCCAGGGTTTTTCCCTCCCTGAAGGGCATCCAAGAGTTTCAAGAGGGGAAACCCGATGATCTATGCGCAGACATACTCCACTTGTGGGTTGTGGGAAGGTGGTCAGACAGCCGGAGCCTCAGAGCACCCTTCCCAGGGTTTACCTGATGTTTTCAGGGCTCAGCTCATCAAAGAGGCTGCCGGCTTTCTTAGAGGAATTCCCATCAGAGTGGGAGGACAGGCCCGCAGCAGGGGAATGAGGAAGAAAGTCCCACTTAGAAAAAACAAACAGAACCAAGAACAAAGGGTGGAGTTCCAGGAAGAGATAACAGAAATTTTCTTCCCTGGGAAAGGTGAAATGTATGTGAAAATCACTCTTTCCTTCAGAGCCCTGGAGTCTCTATTATTCTGTATTATTATTCTAGGAAAGTTCCAGAAAGTCAGCAGAGCGATCCCAGGCAGAGCTCTTGACCCCACTTGGGCGTTGTCTGTCTCCCAGTCTTGTCTAAGCCATCCTTCCCCTCCTTCCAAATCTCCAAATCATCTTCCTACACTAACTGCCTCTGGGAGGCTTGTGTCTGTTCCCATCAGCTCTCCATGTATCGGAGGGTGCAGAGCTGATGGGTGGCTGACTCACAGGACCAAATGCAGCTCTTCCTTTACTGCACTGAGGGGTACTTTTCAGATGCGTTTGTTCTGGATGTACTGAATCTTTCTCAGGGAAGGCTTAGTGGCTCAAAGCATTGGACATGGATCCCAGTCATACCTCTGCCTCTGGGACTAGGGCAAGTTCACTTAACCCAGAAATAGAGAAACAGAAATACTCACCTCATTGAGTTGTGAAGATTAAATAAAACAACACGTGTAAAGCACTTACATGGTGTCTGGTACATAGTAAATCCTCAATAAAAAGGATCATTCACTGGAATTTACACACTGTTGACTGAAGTGTATATTAAGACAATCCCTCGAAGATGCATGCA
>SJYX01020998.1:181461-247303 GCA_006410675.1 Oreotragus oreotragus | reverse complement strand
TTTTTTTTTTTTGAACTTTTTATTTTGTGTTGAGGTATAGCCAGTTAACCGTGTTGCTGTAGTTTCAGGTGAACAGCGAAGGGACTCACCCATACACATACATGTATCCACCTCATATAAAAAGTTGATTTCTTTGGCCGTGCGGGGTCTTAGTTGCTTCACTTGGGCTCAGGGTCTTAGTTGCTTCACTTGGGGTCAGTTGGAGCATGTGGGCTGCTCCCTGAACAGGAATCAAACCCAGGCCCCCTGCTGTGGGAGCACACAGGCTTAACCACTGGAACACCAGGGAAGTTTCTCCACCTCATTTTGTAAAAAGTGTTTCCAGTCTATTCTTCCTCATTATTTCTCCAAATGGACTTTACATGCAGTTTCTTCTTTTCATTCCGGGGGAAACTGCTGATGGTATTTTGATTTGGATTGCATTACCCTCATATGTTAATGAGGACTATTATATTTATGACACTCTCTTCCCATCAGAGAATATGGTGTATTCTTTCCGTCAGTGCAAGTCTGTTTTGTGCCTTGTAGGAATATTGTGTTTACCTCAGGTAGCTTTCTTGTTAGTCACCCGGTTATGTGATTTTCTTTTTGGTTATTGTAAATGATGTTTTCTCTTCCATTCTTTTTTCTGTTTTTCTTCACTATATTAAAGGCATTTATTTTATCTGCTTCTTTGCTAAATTACTAAATGATTTTTATTGTTTGAGTGAATTTTTTCCCTTCATCTTTAGGGTTTTCCAGAAAGAGAATTTTGTCACGGGCAAATAGAGATTGTTTTCCTTTCCATTTTTAGGAGCTCTACTTACTCTGACACACGGCAGTGGCCATTGCCTCCAAATAGTGTTAACTAGGAGTGGAGTTAGTGGGCATTATCCTTTTGTTCTTATTTTAATGGAATAGTTTTTGGTGTTTGTAAAATAAGTAAGATGCAGGCTTTTGGGCTGCTGTTTGTGTGTATATGTACACCTGTACAAATACATGTTAACAAAGCCATCCAAATATGTTAAGAAGTGTCTGTCAACTGCTGTGTTTTGGAATGTTGAAGCATGAATGCGTGTTGCACGTTACACAATGTCTTTATCATAAATGGAACGTGTGGTTTTCTTTCTTAGTTCGCATAGTGGATTTCCTGATGTTGAAGCACTCCTGCATTTCGTAATACTCCCCCCTTGACCACGGTGCCTTATTTTTTGATGTGTAGGTAGATTCTGTTAATACTTTATTTAGGGTTTCCCGTTGGAACTTCGCATGCATTATGGTTTAATTTTCTGCTGAGTTCTTTGTCAGAGTGTGGGATCAGTGTTACACTGTCTTCCTGAAACAAAGGGAGACGTTTTCTTTCTTTTTCTGTGCTCTGGGGTAGTTTAAGTAATTTTGGAATTATCTGAGTTTTAAGGTCTTGGTAGAATTTCACTGCTCCTCTTTGTAGTTCTTCTGAGGCTGGTTAGATGCCCCATCTCGAGTCGAATCAATTTTGGTTATGTTGTATTTGTCTAAAAACAATTCTGTTTTATCTAAAATTTTCAAATTTATGTATAGAGTAGCCATGACTTTCAAAAATCTCTGTTTTTATGGTTATGTTTTCCCTTTGTCACTCAAATTTATCTGTCTTGTCTTCATCCTTTTTTACTCAGGGCTTAGCTAATAACACGGCTGTGCTGTGGATCTTTTTGTCTTTTTAAAGGATAAGCTTTGGGGCTCACAGATTCTATTATTTTTCTGTTTTTTTTTGATTCATTTATTTCTACTTTTATCTCCTCTGCTTTCCTTTTCTTTTTTTTTGAGTTGGATATTAAATTCATTTTAATTTTCCCTGTGTATTGAATAGGCATTTGATGCTGTGAAAATTTGGCTGTTAGGTCTTCAAGATGTATTTTGGATGTGAACCACTTTTTAAAGTGCTGAATTTGTTACAGTATTGTGTCTGTTTCTCGTTTGGTGTTTTGGCCGGGAGGTTTGTAGGGTCTTAGCTTCCTGACCAGGAGTGGAACCTGCACCCCCTGCATTGGAAGGCGAACTGTTAACCCTGGGCCGCCAGGGGAGTCCCCAGCCCTGATGTCTTTGACTGTATGTATTCCTTACTGGGATTTGGGTATAGTTTATCGTCACTATTTTCAAGAAATTTCTGTGTTTTTCTTTTGAATTTCTCTCTTAACTCAGTATTTCTATACTAGTACGTTAGAAAATTTTCAAGTAAAAGGGCCTTTTCAAATTTTGTTTTTGATTCTAGTTTCATTAATGATGTCAGAGTGCTCTTTATATTCTGTTCTTTAGACTTCACTGAGCCTAAGATATGGGCAGTTTGTGAATGTTCTCTGTGTGCTTCAGAAGAGGTATGTTCCCTGTTGGTGTGTTGTGAGTTCTGAGTATATCTGTACGAGCTGTCTTATTAATGGCGTTATGGAGGCCTTCTGCTTGCTTTTGTCCACCTCAGTGCAGTCGCTCGGTCATGTCCGACTCTTTGCGGCCCCGTGGACTGCAGCACGCCAGGCCTCCCTGTCCATCACCAGCTCCCGGAGCTCGCGCAGGCCTAAGTCCACGGAGTCAGTGACGCCATCCAGCCCCCTCGTCCTCTGTCGCCCCCTGTCCTCCCGCCTCCGCTGGAGTCAGTGACGCCATCCAGCCCCCTTGTCCTCTGTCGCCCCCTCTCCTCCCGCCTCCGCTGGAGTCTGTGACGCCATCCAGCCCCCTCGTCCTCTGTCGCCCCCTCTCCTCCCGCCTCCGCTCTTCCCCAGCATCAGGGTCCACTTACTCGTCTTTACCTGAGGAGGCTGTCTTAGGTGCTCCTGTCTTTAGTGTGTCGCTTGTTTGTTTCTTCTTGGTCTGTGCAAGTTACTGCTGCCGTATTTTCTGATTACTTAAAAGACGTGTGTGGTTTTGGTTGTGCTGGGTCTCCACTGCCGTGGGGGCTGCTCTCTGGTTGCGGTGCGAGGGCTTCGTGTGGCAGTGGCCTGTCTCGTTGTGGAGCTCAGGCTCTCAGCGCTGAGGGCGTGTGCTCGGCAGTGAAGGCACACAGGCTTTAGTTGCTCCACAGCTTGTGGAGTCTTCCCGGACCAGGTATCGAACCCGCGTCCCCTGCATTGGCAGGCAGGTTCTTATCCACTGCACCACCAGGGAAGCCCTGCCTTATGGAATAGATCAGGTCTGTGGATTTGGCGGGTGACACAGGTGGCTTCCCTCATAGCTCAGTTGGTAAATGGTCTGCCTTTCCAATTCAGGAGACCCGGGTTCGATCCCTGGGTCGGGAAGATCCCCTGGAGAAGGAAATGGCAGCCCACTGCAGTCTTCTTGCCTGGAGAATCCCATGCACAGAGGAGCCTGGCGGGCTGCAGTCCATGGGGTCGCAAGAGTTGGGCACGACGGGGCGACTAAGCCGCCACCCCCAGCCCCACAGGTGGATTGTTGTGGGAATAGCTTCTGTCTTAATGGTCTTCGGGTCTTTCCTCTTGAGCTCGTCGCTTTCCCTAGACAGTGCACTGCTGACCCTCTGCCTGGAGGGCCGGGTCTGTGTTCTTAGAGCCGGGTTGGGGGCAGGGCCAGGGTTTTCTGTGTTCAGTCGGATAATTCTCAGAGTGGTTCCCGGACTCGCCCAGGCCGGTGACCTTGCTTCACGCTCCGAGTCTCGCTTTGCACGCCCAGAGTCAGCTTGTGGGGACTCGGGGGTCGGGGAGGAGCAGCCCTCCACCGGTGCAGGGTGGGGGGCACGCTCATCTTGGCCCGTGTGGTGGGCCCTTCAGTCCTGGATCCACAGGGCCCCGCGCGGCCGCCCGTCGCGGGGCCTTTCTTCAGGGTCCCCGGGGTGTGGGGCCGGTTTGCGGACGTCCCCAGGGCAGCTGGGGCTGACCCTCGGCTGTCCAGGGCCCGGGCCCTGCAGCTGCTGCCACGTCTTTTCTCCCTGTTGTTGTGGTCTCTTCGTCTTAGAAAGAATCATTTTGTTCTGGTTTTAGTGGGGCTTCGGGACAGAGTGAAGTTAGGTCACGCACGTGTTTAGTCTGCCGTTTTACCCTGGCAGTCGGAATTCACCTGATAATGCCCGAAGCCCAGAAAGAGGCCACAGGTCACGATATCACATTTACCAGACCTGGGGCAAAGGTGGTGCTGGCGGTAACGAGCCCGCGTGCCGACGCGGGAGACGCGAGAGACGTGGGTTCCATCCCGGGTCGGGAAGGTCCCCAGCAGGAGGGCGCAGCAACCCACTGCAGTGTTCCTGCCTGGAGAGCCCCATGGCCGGAGGAGCCTGGCGGGTACAGTCCCTGGGGTCACAAAGAGTCGGACACGACTGAAGCGGCTTAGCACGTAGAAGAAGTGGGCATGTGTACTGGGTAATGTAAAATTTACAGACCAAATAGAGAAAAAGAAAAACAAAGACTATTGGATTTAGATAAAATAGTCAGTTTGAACTTACATATTTAACTGTGTCCTCTAAACAGAAACTACCATTTTCTGTATGACAACCCAAGGAATGTTTGAAGAACTTGATTATGATTCTATGCTAAGTTTTGCAGTATACAGTGTGTGGAGTGTGTATTATCTAGAACACTATCATTAAGATCTGGGAACAGTTTTAGTGTTATCAAAGTCATGCTCTGAGGCAATGTAGTCACTTTTTTTTTGTTGTTTAAACAGAACATCTTAGGAGTGGGTAGGGCTATTCTGGTTGAATTAGGAGTTTGAGACTGGACCTCGTAAGGGGTCTTACACAAAAGAACCTCCGTCCTGGATACAGTTTTTAAAACGCTGTTTTAAGATGTGACATTTCCGCTTTCAAACATAAATTGGTTGAGCTGACATTGTCACCTTCTGCTCTAGACGCAGGGCTGTAGGAGGAATGTATGTAAGTGTGTCGAGTTGACACTAGACAGATCAGCCCTCCTCACTGCAGGCAGTTAGTGCTGTGCGGAGAGGGGCCTTTAACATGGGGAGCGGAAGAAGCTTTGCACAAGGACCTTTTAAAATGTTCGGGGCGAATAAGGATGTGTTGTGTTTGCAGACAGGGACATTGGAGGCTACACGAAAATAGAATGGAAGGGGAAATGGGTGGGTGGGCGTCGGAGTGGGAGCGAGCCTTCTCAAGGCACCTTGTGAGCATGTTTGGAAGTTTGAAGTGCAAGAACGTACTGGGTTAGCAGGCGGAGTTGTCACTCTGGGTCCTGCCTTAATTAGCCCTTGGTTCTGTTTCTGCATCTTCAGTCTGTTCAGGTTTCCGAATGAGAAGAGGCTTCGGGTTCAGGATGCTTGAAGGTGGCACTGTGTTTGGGAAGACTCCTGTCTGTAAGCAGGGTTTATGTGTTTTGAGATTGATGCTTGGCTGCTTCCTTTGGGAAGATAATTTTCAGATAAACATTAAACAAAGCCTTTTAATGTGAGAGTTGTCAATCTTAATTCTTCATGTACACATGCTTGGGAAAGTCTGACTGCTATATCTCTTCATGTATGGGTATATCGGATGTTCACAGAGCTGAAAGGGAGATGAGTGTAGGGAGAGACTTTCAAAGTAGAAACTGCAAAGGAAATTGTTCAGGAAAATAATTGGTAGATTTGATCATCTAAATTGTTTAAATGATTATCTTTCAGAAGATGTATAATTGCAGGTAAACCACAAATTCAGAAAAATTAGTACTATACGTGAGCAAACATCATATCCTCAGTGTGTAAAGCAAAGTCGCTCAGTCGTGTCCGACTGTTTGGAACCGCTTGACCTGTAACCCACCAGGCTCCTTTGTCTGTGGGATTCTCCAGGCAAGAGCACTGGAGTGGGTTGCCATTTCCTTCTCCAGGGGATCTTCCCACCCAGGGATTGAACCCAGGGCTTCCACGTTGCAGGCAGACACTTCACCATCTGAATCACCAGGGAGCCCTCAGTGTGTAAAAGTTTACACAAATTGGTGATACCAGAAGTCCAGTAGAAAACTTATCTACGGACAGTTCATGGAAGAAATACAGTTGGTGACTATATGTCAAATAATTCAGCAAGTGAATGAAATTATTGACTATGAGATCCTTTTACTTTTTGGATTAGGAGGTATTTTCTGGAAACGCTCAGTCATATTTAGCATTGAGGTAGGGATTGATATTGGGCTTCCCTGGTGGCTCAGTGGTAAAGAATCCACCTGCAATGCAGGAGATGCTAGTTCAATCCCTGAGTCAGGATGATCCGTGGAGAAGGGAATGGCTACTGGCTCCAGTATTCCTGCCTGGGAAATCCCATGGACAGAGAGCCTGGTGGGCTACAGTGTATGGGGTCACGAAGAGTCAGACATGACTGAGCAACTAAACAGCAACAACAGGGGGGTTGTTATTACCTTGTACTAATGAAGAAATGGAAGCTGGAGGGATGCCTTTACTTCCTGAAGTCCCACAGCTAGGGCTGCACTTTGAACCCGGCACTGCGGGCCCTGTTTAACTCCCTGTGGTGTGAGCAGTACTGTCTTGCAGCTGTTTTCACTATGAACCTTCCCCCTAAGAACTGCTTTTGCTGCATCCCATAGATTGTGTGTGATTGTGTTTCCCTTGTCATTTGTCTCAAGGTATTTTTAAATTTCCTCTTCGATTTCTCTGTTGACCAATTCGTTTTTTGGGTCAACTATTTTCGAAGTGTATTTATATAGACCAGTAACACGTCTGCTTCATTTTTGATGATTGTGTAGCATTTTATTGAATGATTGCAATATATTTATTTAGTTTATCCTCTATTGATGGCATTTGAGTGTTTCCAGTTTTTGTTGATGTTGTTTTCCTATTATACAGCTGTAGAGGACATTTTTTGTGCATTTCTTTTTATACATGTAAAAGTGCTTCAGTGGGATAAATTCCTAGAAATGTGCTATTTGGACATTAGGGTATATGCATTTAAAACTCTTTGGATAAAATGGTGTATGCATTTACAGTATTGATAAATAAGGTGAAACTTCTCCTTATAATGAGACTTCAACTTTTTAATTGTAAAGTTAAGTGTAATTTTCAGTGTAAAATTTACTACCACCTTCTTCAGTATTGGCCCAGATTTTGAATGGTTTCACATTAAATTTATAGGTGAGTTTAGCGATAATATGTGGTGCTCCTTTTAAACCTGTTGACTCTTCCTGTATGAGTGAGGTCTGTCTCTGTCTCCTTGTATGTGGAGTGCTCTTCCCATCATATGTCTTATCCTCAGGGGTAATGTTATTCTGTGTTGTTGCTGTTTTGAATAGCATCTTTCCATCCAGCGTATAGTCTTGCTGGTTACTGGTAGGAAAGTTGCTGATTCTTGTCTCTTTTTTTGCTAGGACGTGAGCATGAGGCTGGGGAGCTTGCATTTTATAAAACTTCAGAGATGACTGCGTGTAATAATATATAGTTGAGTCAGTGATTCCTGCCCTGGTTGTTCTTCAGAACCGTGGCTGAGGGTGGTGGGGAGGAAGGAAGGGGATGTTTAAAATACGAAAATCCAGGTGCCTTCTCTGTGGCTCTGGGACAGGCCCTGGGAATCTGCATTTTTCAGAAGCTTCCCAGGTGATCCGGTCAGTCAGGGTTGGTACTTTCTTTCCAGATGCCTTCCCAGATAATCTGAAGCTCACCTGCCAGATAATGTAGGCCATGCTACTGTGAGAAGGACAATCTGAAGTCATGTTTCTGACAGGTGACCTTTTTTTAAAAACCTAATTCTCATCATCTATTGTATGGTTTTTTAAAAATGTATTTTTTTTACGTGACATTTTTCTTTTTTAAAATTGAAATATAGGGCTTCTCAGGTGATGCTAGTGGTAAAGAACCTGCCTGCCGATGCAGGAGATGCGGGAGACTTGGGGTGCGATCCCCGGGTCAGGAAGATGCCCCGGAGAAGGAAATAGCAACCCACTGCAGTATTCCTGCCTGGGGAGTCCCCTGGACAGAGGAGCCTGGGGGGCTGCAGTCCACGGGGTCGCAAAGAGCCGGACGCGACTAAGCGCGTGGAACATAGTTGATTTACAGAGTTGTGTTAGTTTCTGGATACAGCAAAGTGGTTCGGTTACACATATGTTGTTTTTCAGATTTTCTTCTCTTATAGATTATTGCAAGACGTTGAATACAGTTCCCTGTGCTATACAGTAGGACCTTGCTGTTACTCTGTTCTGTGCATAGTTGTGTGTGTCTGCGAATCCCAGCTATCTTTAGTGTCACCGGTGGTGCATTTTATCTCCTCCACTTCCCACATGAGCGTGTCTGTGGTGTTCAGAGTGGGCACAGCAGAAAGGCTGAGTGGTGTGGTTTGGGACACATGAACGTAATGGCTTTGGAAACATTTTTTTTTTTTTTTAATTTAAATTAGGAAGTATTTCAGTCTATCCTAAAGGAAATCAATCCTGAATATTCGTTGGAGGGACTGATGCTGAAGCGAAAACTCCAGTACTTTGGCCACCTGATATGAAGAACCGACTCATTTGAAAAGACCCTGATGCTGGGAAAGATTGAAGGCAGGAGAAGAAGGGGACGACAGAGGATGAGGTGGTTGGATGGCATCACCGACTAGATGGACATGAGTTTGAGCAAGCTCTGGGAGTTGGTGATGGACAGGGAGGCCTGGCGTGCTGCAGTCCATGGGGTCGCAAAGAGTCGGACACGACTGAGCGTTGAACGGAACTGAACTGAATCACGCATAGAAGTAGTAGCAGGCAGATGAAGCATGTAGAGAGCGCTGCTGTCCTGCGTGTTCTCTTTCTGTCTACACATTTAATGCATTAGCTCACCGCCCCTAGGAAGTGGTGGGCTGTGTTATGATCCCGCTTTTACAGATGGAGAAACTGAGGCACAGAGAGACCCGTTTGGCAAATGAGAGAGCTGGGGTTTGAGCTCAGGCAGTCCGGTGCCAGAGCGCATGGCCTCAACCAGTCCAGTAAACTCTGTTGCTTTTCAGATATATAAAAAGTAATACAACAGACACGAGTGATACTTCAGTTCAGTTCAGTTGCTCAGTCGTGTCTGACTCTTTGCAACCCCATGAATCGCAGCACACCAGGCCTCCCTCTCCATCACCATCTCTTGGAGTTCACTCAGACTCACGTCCATCGAGTCAGTGATGCCATCCAGCCATCTCATCCTCGGACGTCCCCTTCTCCTCCTGTCCCCAGTCCCTCCCAGCATCAGAGTCTTTTCCAATGAGTCAACTCTTAGCATGAGGTGGCCAAAGTACTGGAGTTTCAGCTTTAGCATCATTCCTTCCAAAGAAATCCCAGGGTTGATCTCCTTCAGAATGGACTGGTTGGATCTCCTTGCAGTCCAAGGGACTCTCAAGAGTCTTCTCCAACACCACAGTTCAAAAGCATCGATTCTTCGGCGCTCAGCTTTCTTCACAGTCCAACTTTCACATCCATACATGACCACAGGAAAAACCATAGCCTTGACTAGGCGGACCTTAGTCGGCAAAGTAATGTCTCTGCTTTTGAATATACTATCCAGGTTGGTCATAACTTTTCTTCCAAGGAGTAAGCGTCTTTTAATTTCATGGCTGCAGTCACCATCTGCAGTGATTTTGGAGCCCAAAAAAATAAAGTCTGACACTGTTTCCACTGTTTCCCCATCTATTTCCCATGAAGTGATGGGACCGGATGCCATGATCTTCGTTTTCTGAATGTTGAGCTTTAAGCCAACTTTTTCGCTCTCCTCCTTCACTTTCATCAAGAGGCTTTTTAGCTCCTCCTCACTTTCTGCCATAAGGGTGGTGTCATCAGCATATCTGAGGTTATTGATATTTCTCCCGGCAATCTTGATTCCAGCTTGTGTTTCTTCCAGTCCAGCGTTTCTCATGATGTACTCTGCATATAAGTTAAATAAGCAGGGAGACAATATACAGCCTTGACGTACTCCTTTTCCTATTTGGAACCAGTCTGTTGTTCCATGTCCAGTTCTAACTGTTGCTTCCTGACCTGCATACAGATTTCTCAAGAGGCAGGTTAGGTGGTCTGGTATTCCCATCTCTTTCAGAATTTTCCACAGTTTATTGTGATCCACACAGTCAAAGGCTTTGGCATAGTCAATAAAGCAGAAATAGATGTTTTTCTGGAACTCTCTTGCTTTTTCCATGATCCAGCGGATGTTGGCAATTTGATCTCTGGTTCCTCTGCCTGTTCTAAAACCAGCTTGAACATCAGGGAGTTCACGGTTCACATATTGCTGAAGCCTGGCTTGGAGAATTTTGAGCATTACTTTACTAGCGTGTGAGATGAGTGCAATTGTGCGGTAGTTTGAGCATTCTTTGGCATTGCCTTTCTTTGGAATTGGAATGAAAACTGACCTTTTCCAGTCCTGTGGCCACTGCTGAGTTTTCCAAATTTGCTGGCATATTGAGTGCAGCACTTTCACAGCATCATCTTCCAGGATTTGAAACAGCTCAACGGGAATTCCATCACCTCCACTAGCTTTGTTCTTAGTGATGCTTTCTAAGGCCCACTTGACTTCACATTCCAAGATGTCTGGCTCTAGATTAGTGATCACATCCTCATGATTATCTGGGTCGTGAAGATCTTTTCTGTACAGTTCTTCTGTGTATTCTTGCCACCTCTTCTTAATATCTTCTGCTTCTGTTAGGTCCATACCATTTCTATCCTTTATCGAGCCCATCTTTGCATGAAATGTTCCCTTGGTATCTCCAATTCTCTTGAAGAGATCTCTAGTCTTTCCCATTCTGTTGTTTTCCTCTATCTCTTTGCATTGATTGCTGAAGAAGGCTTTCTTATCTCTTCTTGCTATTCTTTGGAACTCTGCATTCAGATGCTTATATCTTTTCTTTTCTCCTTTGCTTTTCGCCTCTCTTCTTTTCAGTGCTATTTGTAAGGCTTCTCCAGACAGCCATTTTGCTTTTTTGCATTTCTTTTCCATGGGGATGGTCTTGATCCCTGTCTCCTGTACAATGTCACGAACCTCATTCCATAGTTCATCAGGAACTCTGTCTATCAGATCTAGGCCCTTAAATCTATTTCTCACTTCCACTGTATAATCATAAGGGATTTGATTTAGGTCATACCTGAATGGTCTAGCGGTTTTCCCTACTTTCTTCAATTTAAGTCTGAATTTGGAAATAAGGAGTTCATGATCTGAGCCACAGTCAGCTCCTGGTCTTGTTTTTGTTGACTGTATAGAGCTTCTCCATCTTTGGCTGCAAAGAATATAATCAATCTGATTTCGGTGTTGACCATCTGGTGATGTCCATGTGTAGAGTCTTCTCTTGTGTTGCTGGAAGAGGGTGTTTGCTATGACCAGTGCATTTTCTTGGCAAAACTCTATTAGTCTTTGCCCTGCTTCATTCCGCATTCCAAGGCCAAATTTGCCTGTTACTCCAGGTGTTTCTTGACTTCCTACTTTAGCATTCCAGTCCCCTATAATGAAAAGGACATCTTTTTTGGGTGTTAGTTCTACAAGGTCTTGTAGGTCTTCATAAAACCGTTCAACTTCAGCTTCTTCAGCATTACTGGTTGGGGCATAGACTTGGATAACTGTGATATTGAATGGTTTGCCTTGGAAACGAACAGAGATCATTCTGTCGTTTTTGAGATTGCATCCAAGTACTGAATTTCGGACTCTTTTGTTGACCATGATGGCTACTCCATTTCTTCTGAGGGAATCCTGCCCGCAGTAGTAGATATAATGGTCATCTGAGTTAAATTCACCCATTCCAGTCCATTTTAGTTCGCTGATTCCTAGAATGTCAACGTTCACCCTTGCCATCTCTTGTTTGACCACTTCCAATTTGCCTTGATTCATGGACCTGACATTCCAGGTTCCTATGCAATATTGATCTTGCTTCTATAACCAGTCACATGCACCTAATTTTTTAATAAGTGTTAGCATTTTTCTGTACAGCTGACCCTTGGACAACCCTGTGGTTAGGGGCACCGACCCCAGCACAGTTGTAAATTTATATGTAAGTTTTGACTCTCCCAAAACTTAACTACTAATAGTCTTCCGTTGACTAGAAGCCTTCAGTTCAGTTCAGTTACATCTGACTCTTTGTGACCCCATGGACTGCAGCGTGCCAGGCTTTCCTGTCCATTGCCAACTCCTGGAGCTTGCTCAAACTCATGCCCGTCGAGTCGGTGATGCCATCCAACCATCTCATCCTCTGTCATCCCCTTCTCTTCCTACCTTCAGTCTTTCCCAGCATCAGGGTCTTTTCCAGTGAGTCAGTTCTTCCCATCAGGTGGCCAAAGTGTTAAGAGTTTTAGCTTCAGTCCTTCCAATGAGTTTTCAGGACTGATCTCCTTTAGGGTGGACTGGTTGAATCTCCGTGCAGTACAAGGGACTCTCAAGAGTCTTCTCCAGCACCACAGTTCAAAAGCATCAATTCTTCGGTGCTCAGCTTTCTTTATAGTCAGTCGTGTACTGTATTTATCGATGCTGCTAAGTTTACATCTGTACGTAAGATGAATCATCTTTCAGTCCCTACGTCAATATTATATTACTTAAAACACTGTTCTTAACAGTAGACATCAAAAATGAAAAGGTAATGAAACGTAAAGAAATTTAGATTTATTTACAGTGCAGTTCATGCATTGATAAATATGGAGGCAGAGTGTGATGGAAGCCAGGTGTAATTGCTGTTACAGTTTCTTGGTAGCCTAGCCTCTTACACTGGGGAATGAATTGTTACAGAATTTTTATGGCAAACAGTATTACAGCCCTCTTCCTATAGAGTTGGAAACACTGTTGCATTTTTTAAAATACCAACACTCATAGCCCCATCTGCAGGTTCTCCAATTCCTGGCGGGTGGAGGGGCAGTCATTCTGTACAATAATGTGACTCCTTGGAGTAACACAAGGAGTAAGAAAACTAACACATTATTAAGTTTATATTAAATTTCAGTCGTCTTACGCTGTGTAAGGATAGGCTCTCCACTTGAACGCAGGTCTTGCACACGATCTTCTGTGTATATTTATTGAAAATAAATCCACCTGTAAGTGGACCTGCCCAGTTCAAACCTGTGTTTATGAGAGTCAGCTGTATTTGTTTCAAGGTTGGTTTGTTTCTGAAATGACCCTGTTACACACACACAAGTGTAAAGGAGAGATTAAACAATGTCTTTGTCTTCATTAAACAGTGTCTAATGTATTAAGCAATGTCTTTGATCTTCTTTGCATGTAAGTTAAATAAACAGGGTGACAATATACAGCCTTGCTGTACTCCTTTCCCAATTTGGAACCAGTGTGCTGTTCTATATCTGGTTCTAACTGTTGCTTCTTGACTTAAAATCAGATTTCTCAGGAGGCAGGGAAGGTGGTCTGATATTCCCATCTCTTTAAGAATTTCCCATAGTTTGTTGTGATCCACACAGTCAAAGATGTTAGCGTAGTCTGTAAAGCAGAAGTAGATGTTTTTCTGAAATTCTCTTGCCTTTTCTATGATCCAGAATATGTTGGCAATTTGACCTCTGGTTCCTCTGCCTTTTCTAATCCAGCTTGCACATCTGGAAGTTCTCAGTTCATGTACTGTTGAAGCCTTGCTTGGAGAATTTTGTGCATTTCTTTGCTAGTGTGTGAGATGAGTGCAACTGTGCGGTAGTTTGAACATTGTTTGGAATTGGAATAAAAACTAACCTTTTCCAATTCTGTGGCCACTGCTGAGTTTTTCAAATTTACTGGCATACTGAGTGCAGCACTTTCACAGCATCATCTTTTAGGGTTTGAAATAGCTCAACTGGAATTCCATCACATCCACTAGCTTTGTTTGCAGTGATGCTTCTTCCTAAGGCCCACTTGACTTTGAATTCCAGGATGTCTGGCTCTAGGTGAGTGATCACACCATCATGGTTATCTGGGTCATGAAGATCATTTTTGTATATTTCTTCTGTGTATTCTTGCCACCTCTTCTTAGTATCTTCTGCTTCTGTTAGGTCCATAGCGTTTCTGTCCTTTATTGAGCCTATCTTTGCATGAAATGTTCTCTTGGTATCTAATTTTCTTGAAGAGATCTCTAGACTTTCCATTCTGTTGTTTTCCTCTATTTCTTAGGATTAACCACCGAGGAAGGCATTCTTATCTCTCCTTGATATTCTTTGGAACTCCACATTAAAATAGGTATATCTTTCCTATTCTCATTTGCCTTTCGCTTCTCTTCTTTTCTCAGCTATTTGTAAGGCCTCCTCAGACAGCCGTTTTGCTTTTTGGTTTTTCTTTTTCTTGGGAGTGGTTTTGATCACTGCCTCCTGTACCGTGTTATGAACCTCTGTCCATAGTTTTTCAGGCACTCTATCAGATATAATCCCTTGAATCTATTTGTCACTTATACTGTATAATTGTAAAGGATTTGATTTCAGTCATACCTGAATGGCCTAGTGGTTTTCCCTACTTTCTTCAATTTAAGTCTGAATTTGGCAATAAGGAGTTCACAATCTGAACCCTAGTCACCTCCTGGTCTTGGTTTTGCTGACTGTACAGAGCTTCTCCATCTTTGGTTGCAAAGAATAAAATCAGTCTGATTTCGGTATTGACTATTTGGTGATGTCCATATGTAGAGTTGTCTCTTGTGTTGTTGGAAGAGGGTGTTTGCTATGACCAATGTATTCTCTTGGCAAAACTCTGTTAGCCTTTGCCTTACTTAATATTGTACTCCAAGGCCAAATTTGCCTGTTACTCCAGGTATCTCTCGACTTATCTACCATCATGTTTGGATATGAGAATTGGACCATAAAAAAAAAACTGATTGCTGAAGAATTGATGCTTTTGAACTGCGGTGTTGGAGAAGACTCTTGAGAGTTCTTTGGATTGCAGGGAGATTCAATCAGTCCATTCTATAGGAAATCAGTCCTGAATATTCATTGGAAGGACTGATGTTGACGCTGAAACTCCACTACTTTGGCCACCTGATGTAAAGAGTTGACTCATTGGAAAAGACCCTGATGCTGGGAAAGATTGAAGCTGGGAGGAGAAGGGGATGATGGAGGATGAGATGGTTGGATGGCATCACTGACTCAATGGACATGAGTTTGAGTAAACTCCGGGAGTGGGTGATGGACAGGGAGGCGTGGCATGCTGCGGTCCCTGGGGTCACAAAGAGTCAGACACGACTGAGCGACTGCACTGAATTTGGTCTTCTTTGGTTCCATCAGGATGTGTTTCTGACTGTTAGCACCACCCCCAACCCTGCCATTTCAAATGCTGGTTTCTTCCCCAGCAGTTTGACAGTGGCCACCTCTTACACCTGGTGAGAAGTCATTCAGCACATGTTTATGGAGTACCTGCTACTTGTCAGGGCTATACCAGGGGTGGGAGACAGTCCAGAAAAAGGACCCTGTCCTGGTCATCCTGCAACTCACACTCTAATCCATGTGGGAAGGCAGACTTATTTATGTACAAGGTGTGTAATTTTGGGAAGGCCTGGGGGCAGTGGGCCATGACCTGTTAAAAGTACCGACTTGGGTGTAGGGATTTCAGTGATTCCCGGCCTGCTTGTTAGCTTCTTGAGGCTTCTTTAGCCTTGGGTCAATCGTTCAGTTTATTTATATTTGTTAGTTGGAATATACTTCTAGAAAAATGGTTTGATTGAGGATGGCCTGGGATTTTTGAAGCTCAGTATATATTGTCTTCCTTTCAGTAAGTCCCTGCCCCCTGGGTTGGCTCTGGACGTCCCTTGTGGGTCTGGCAAGCCCTGGAGTGGAGGTCTTGCATGCCCACTTGTTTTGTGTCCTTGAATAGAACCTGGGAGTGCCCGCAGATGGGTCTTGCCTTTTAGGAACTGACTGATGGGTCTCAGGGCGAGGCCCTGCCCCACCTCCTAATGATACCAGAACCTTAGATCCTTGGAGACTGAGCAGTCAGGCGTCATTTAAGTGGGTTTGACTTGCCTTTTTTTGGTTTTGTTTTTTGTCTTCATAAACCTTGTTTATTTACTGTATGCTCAAAAAAAGTAAAATTAACTGATGGTTAATATATATTTAAAAATCATAACATTAGTTTATTAAGATGTGGAATGATTTAATCACATGGAAAATTTAGGACTTCCCTGATGGGACAGTGGATTGGAATCTGCCTGCCAGTGCAGAAGACACAGGTTTGATCCCTGGTCTGGGAAGATCCCACAGGGTGCAGGGCAGCTAAGCGTGAGAGGATTTGTCAACCAGAAGACTTATTTGTGTTGATCTTCCCAAAGTCTGGTGCCACTCTCAGAAAGCATTAAATAAAGTTACATTCTTACATAGCAAAGATACAGCGACTTATAACAAGTAAAAAGAGTACAGTGATTTATAACAAAAGAAAAGTAATTAACTCAAAAGTCTAGTGTTGCTAACATCAAAACTACTATATATCTTTTTCCATATCCCGTTTACATTGATTAACATCCTTCCAGGTGCCTAAAAGATAAAGAATATGGAGGCCTGGCAGCAATCATTGAGTCAACAGTGAAATCCTGTCACCAATATGATTTTTAGCTCATTAGAAAAGGCTCTGTATCTTTAAGATGCTTTTAAGCTTTGTGCCTCTGGCGGTTGGGGGGCTGTAAGCAATTCACAAGCTGTAAGAGGTCTGGGGAACCTATTAGGCAAGCTAGAGAGCTATCAGAGGGGGTTTAACCGAAACATCTCTTTTAAATGCAGAAGACTAAAGCCCTGGTTTTTTTTCCAGAGAATATCAGAAGAGCAGAGTACAAAGACCGGCAGATTTTTGGTTTTGTGGGTACATGCTCAGGAAATACCAGGGGGAACTCCTGAAGCCTGATCACGTCCTTGCATTTTGTCAGGCTTCCTTCCTCATGACCTTGTCACGGGCAGGATTCCTCAGGCTGGCTCCCGGCAGATATGGACATCAAGGAAGAGTTACATCACCGGCTGAATTTGTTGCAAGAGGTGGAGAAGCTGGGAGGCAGCGCGAGGTGTTTGGGTTGCAGGGAGCTTGGTGGAACAGGTGGAGAGAGATGTGTATAAGAGACAGGTGCAATATTGATCTTGCTTCTATCACCAGTCACATGCACCTAATTTTTTAATAAGTGTTAGCATTTTTCTGTACAGCTGACCCTTGGACAACCCTGTGGTTAGGGGCACCGACCCCAGCACAGTTGTAAATTTATATGTAAGTTTTGACTCTCCCAAAACTTAACTACTAATAGTCTTCCGTTGACTAGAAGCCTTCAGTTCAGTTCAGTTACATCTGACTCTTTGTGACCCCATGGACTGCAGCGTGCCAGGCTTTCCTGTCCATTGCCAACTCCTGGAGCTTGCTCAAACTCATGCCCGTCGAGTCGGTGATGCCATCCAACCATCTCATCCTCTGTCATCCCCTTCTCTTCCTACCTTCAGTCTTTCCCAGCATCAGGGTCTTTTCCAGTGAGTCAGTTCTTCCCATCAGGTGGCCGAAGTGTTAAGAGTTTTAGCTTCAGTCCTTCCAATGAGTTTTCAGGACTGATCTCCTTTAGGGTGGACTGGTTGGATCTCCGTGCAGTACAAGGGACTCTCAAGAGTCTTCTCCAGCACCACAGTTCAAAAGCATCAATTCTTCGGTGCTCAGCTTTCTTTATAGTCAGTCGTGTACTGTATTTATCGATGCTGCTAAGTTTACATCTGTACGTAAGATGAATCATCTTTCAGTCCCTACGTCAATATTATATTACTTAAAACACTGTTCTTAACAGTAGACATCAAAAATGAAAAGGTAATGAAACGTAAAGAAATTTAGATTTATTTACAGTGCAGTTCATGCATTGATAAATATGGAGGCAGAGTGTGATGGAAGCCAGGTGTAATTGCTGTTACAGTTTCTTGGTAGCCTAGCCTCTTACACTGGGGAATGAATTGTTACAGAATTTTTATGGCAAACAGTATTACAGCCCTCTTCCTATAGAGTTGGAAACACTGTTGCATTTTTTAAAATACCAACACTCATAGCCCCATCTGCAGGTTCTCCAGTTCCTGGCGGGTGGAGGGGCAGTCATTCTGTACAATAATGTGACTCCTTGGAGTAACACAAGGAGTAAGAAAACTAACACATTATTAAGTTTATATTAAATTTCAGTCGTCTTACGCTGTGTAAGGATAGGCTCTCCACTTGAACGCAGGTCTTGCACACGATCTTCTGTGTATATTTATTGAAAATAAATCCACCTGTAAGTGGACCTGCCCAGTTCAAACCTGTGTTTATGAGAGTCAGCTGTATTTGTTTCAAGGTTGGTTTGTTTCTGAAATGACCCTGTTACACACACACAAGTGTAAAGGAGAGATTAAACAATGTCTTTGTCTTCATTAAACAGTGTCTAATGTATTAAGCAATGTCTTTGATCTTCTTTGCATATAAGTTAAATAAACAGGGTGACAATATACAGCCTTGCTGTACTCCTTTCCCAATTTGGAACCAGTGTGCTGTTCTATATCTGGTTCTAACTGTTGCTTCTTGACTTAAAATCAGATTTCTCAGGAGGCAGGGAAGGTGGTCTGATATTCCCATCTCTTTAAGAATTTCCCATAGTTTGTTGTGATCCACACAGTCAAAGATGTTAGCGTAGTCTGTAAAGCAGAAGTAGATGTTTTTCTGAAATTCTCTTGCCTTTTCTATGATCCAGAATATGTTGGCAATTTGACCTCTGGTTCCTCTGCCTTTTCTAATCCAGCTTGCACATCTGGAAGTTCTCAGTTCATGTACTGTTGAAGCCTTGCTTGGAGAATTTTGTGCATTTCTTTGCTAGTGTGTGAGATGAGTGCACCTGTGCGGTAGTTTGAACATTGTTTGGGATTGGAATAAAAACTAACCTTTTCCAATTCTGTGGCCACTGCTGAGTTTTTCAAATTTACTGGCGTACTGAGTGCAGCACTTTCACAGCATCATCTTTTAGGGTTTGAAATAGCTCAACTGGAATTCCATCACATCCACTAGCTTTGTTTGCAGTGATGCTTCTTCCTAAGGCCCACTTGACTTTGAATTCCAGGATGTCTGGCTCTAGGTGAGTGATCACACCATCATGGTTATCTGGGTCATGAAGATCATTTTTGTATATTTCTTCTGTGTATTCTTGCCACCTCTTCTTAGTATCTTCTGCTTCTGTTAGGTCCATAGCGTTTCTGTCCTTTATTGAGCCTATCTTTGCATGAAATGTTCTCTTGGTATCTAATTTTCTTGAAGAGATCTCTAGACTTTCCATTCTGTTGTTTTCCTCTATTTCTTTGCATTAACCACCGAGGAAGGCATTCTTATCTCTCCTTGATATTCTTTGGAACTCCACATTAAAATAGGTATATCTTTCCTATTCTCATTTGCCTTTCGCTTCTCTTCTTTTCTCAGCTATTTGTAAGGCCTCCTCAGACAGCCGTTTTGCTTTTTGGTTTTTCTTTTTCTTGGGAGTGGTTTTGATCACTGCCTCCTGTACCGTGTTATGAACCTCTGTCCATGGTTTTTCAGGCACTCTATCAGATATAATCCCTTGAATCTATTTGTCACTTCTGTAAAGGATTTGATTTCAGTCATACCTGAATGGCCTAGTGGTTTTCCCTACTTTCTTCAATTTAAGTCTGAATTTGGCAATAAGGAGTTCACAATCTGAACCCTAGTCACCTCCTGGTCTTGGTTTTGCTGACTGTACAGAGCTTCTCCATCTTTGGTTGCAAAGAATAAAATCAGTCTGATTTCGGTATTGACTATTTGGTGATGTCCATATGTAGAGTTGTCTCTTGTGTTGTTGGAAGAGGGTGTTTGCTATGACCAATGTATTCTCTTGGCAAAACTCTGTTAGCCTTTGCCTTACTTAATATTGTACTCCAAGGCCAAATTTGCCTGTTACTCCAGGTATCTCTCGACTTATCTACCATCATGTTTGGATATGAGAATTGGACCATAAAAAAAAAACTGATTGCTGAAGAATTGATGCTTTTGAACTGCGGTGTTGGAGAAGACTCTTGAGAGTTCTTTGGATTGCAGGGAGATTCAATCAGTCCATTCTATAGGAAATCAGTCCTGAATATTCATTGGAAGGACTGATGTTGACGCTGAAACTCCACTACTTTGGCCACCTGATGTAAAGAGTTGACTCATTGGAAAAGACCCTGATGCTGGGAAAGATTGAAGCTGGGAGGAGAAGGGGATGATGGAGGATGAGATGGTTGGATGGCATCACTGACTCAATGGACATGAGTTTGAGTAAACTCCGGGAGTGGGTGATGGACAGGGAGGCGTGGCATGCTGCGGTCCCTGGGGTCACAAAGAGTCAGACACGACTGAGCGACTGCACTGAATTTGGTCTTCTTTGGTTCCATCAGGATGTGTTTCTGACTGTTAGCACCACCCCCAACCCTGCCATTTCAAATGCTGGTTTCTTCCCCAGCAGTTTGACAGTGGCCACCTCTTACACCTGGTGAGAAGTCATTCAGCACATGTTTATGGAGTACCTGCTACTTGTCAGGGCTATACCAGGGGTGGGAGACAGTCCAGAAAAAGGACCCTGTCCTGGTCATCCTGCAACTCACACTCTAATCCATGTGGGAAGGCAGACTTATTTATGTACAAGGTGTGTAATTTTGGGAAGGCCTGGGGGCAGTGGGCCATGACCTGTTAAAAGTACCGACTTGGGTGTAGGGATTTCAGTGATTCCCGGCCTGCTTGTTAGCTTCTTGAGGCTTCTTTAGCCTTGGGTCAATCGTTCAGTTTATTTATATTTGTTAGTTGGAATATACTTCTAGAAAAATGGTTTGATTGAGGATGGCCTGGGATTTTTGAAGCTCAGTATATATTGTCTTCCTTTCAGTAAGTCCCTGCCCCCTGGGTTGGCTCTGGACGTCCCTTGTGGGTCTGGCAAGCCCTGGAGTGGAGGTCTTGCATGCCCACTTGTTTTGTGTCCTTGAATAGAACCTGGGAGTGCCCGCAGATGGGTCTTGCCTTTTAGGAACTGACTGATGGGTCTCAGGGCGAGGCCCTGCCCCACCTCCTAATGATACCAGAACCTTAGATCCTTGGAGACTGAGCAGTCAGGCGTCATTTAAGTGGGTTTGACTTGCCTTTTTTTGGTTTTGTTTTTTGTCTTCATAAACCTTGTTTATTTACTGTATGCTCAAAAAAAGTAAAATTAACTGATGGTTAATATATATTTAAAAATCATAACATTAGTTTATTAAGATGTGGAATGATTTAATCACATGGAAAATTTAGGACTTCCCTGATGGGACAGTGGATTGGAATCTGCCTGCCAGTGCAGAAGACACAGGTTTGATCCCTGGTCTGGGAAGATCCCACAGGGTGCAGGGCAGCTAAGCGTGAGNTAATATATTTAGGAGATTAGCAAGTGCTTTTGGAACAGATAGTAGTATTTTGGCATTCATTTTCGTTAAGACTTTTGGAATCCATCATACAGAGCATCTTGACAGAAAGTGGGCTCGCTCTGCACCGAGATGATAAAGAGACACTTCTGTCAGATATTCTCAGGAGGTGGCAGTAGCTTTTCTAGACATATGCCATGACATTTTAAGAAAATTATATAATTTCCTGAGCCCCCTAAAAGTTCACGAAGTTTGCAAAGTCAGTACCCTTTGCTGAGAGGCAGCTCTAGAATTGGAGCCCGCGTGTTGAGATGTGGGCTTTCTTTTCCGTTCACTGGCTGTTTGGCTTTGGGTAGCTCAGTTAACTTGCCAGTGCCTCGCGTTTTCTCACCTGCCAAACGGGGACGATATTTACTTCCTTTGTAGGATTCTTGTAAAGGTTAAAAGAGTATGAAAGCACCTTAAACACCATGAGGGACACACAGATGCAACATGTGTATGAATATATGTGTGCAGCAGTTTTCCCAGTAGAGACAAGCGTGTTTTTTACCTTTTTGTTAACTGCTTGCTTATCTGAACTTACTGTTTGACTCTTAGTCACCACAAGGTTTTGGTTTTTAATTTCATGGGGGTGTTTTGAGTCTTGATACCTTAGGGCTTGGAGAGCTCGTAATAAAAGACAGGAATGGCGCGCAGAGGAGAGTATTCTTATCTAAACCTGTGTTGATGCCTTTGTGCTTTTAGGTATACCAAGCTTGGCTACGCAGGCAACACAGAGCCACAGTTCATTATCCCTTCATGTAAGTAAAGCTCCGCCCTTGGTTTATAAAGGGTCGTGTTTCTCATAACTGTTGTAAGCATTCTGATTCTGGTTTTCAAGATATGTTAATTTCCTTGCCATCTCCTTTTAGAAGACCTTTCTGGTTCCTGGGGAGTTACTCACCTGGCTGCTGAGAGTTGCTGTTGGCCACGGCTGTCACCTAATTCTCATGCCGCCCACCCACCCCCAACATACACCCCAGTCCTCTGATTTTCTTGTGATACAGTCATTTGTCACAGTCAGTGGCGTTTCAGCTTGGGTGGGCTTCCCTGGTGGCGCAGACAGTAAAGAGCCTGCCTGCAGTGCGGGAGAGCCAGGTTCGATCCCGGGGTCGGGAAGATCGCCTGGAGAAGGGCGTGGCCACCCACTCCGGTGTTCTTGCCTGGAGAGGCCCACGGAGGAGCCTGGCGGGCTACACAGTCTGTAGGGTCGCAAAGAGCTGGTCACGACTGGCAGCTTCACTTCCTTTTCACTTTTCAGCTTGGATGGCTGCCTCCTAAATGTAGCCCTCTTGACCTGACTGCTGCCCTCCTTTGGCCTGTGTTACTTCCTGAGACAGCGTGTCTCCAAATAGAGTCACACAGTCCGTTCGGTCCGTTCGGTCATACATGTCTGAGCTGCTTGCAGGAGGTGTGCCTGTTCCTTAAGGTTAATCTGTAATTTTAAGTAAGTATAGTTATACTGATTTAGCACTTTGGTGGATTATCTGTTGTGTTACACGGTTCCCTTTATTGAAGGACTTTTTTTTTTTTAAACTGAGAGGCTCAGTGACTGTTTCACTGTGTGAGGAAGCGTCCTGTTCTGTTTTAGTCGGGAGAGCACGCTAGGCGAGGAAATGTCACCTTTCGGCCAGCGTGCCCCTGCCCATCCTTTACGCACGGTCGTCGTCTCCAGGGCAGAGTTCTTCTCTGAAACTGTGCAACTGCTGGGCTATTGTTTGGAGACTGTTGACCGAGGAGTCCGGTTACGTCAGGCGGGAGTGAGGTTCTGCCTCCTAAATGTAGCCCCTCGTGAGGTAAGTTGTGCTCTTAGAGATGGCCAGCGGTTGCGGGCTCAGGACNTTCTCTGAAACTGTGCAACTGCTGGGCTATTGTTTGGAGACTGTTGACCGAGGAGTCCGGTTACGTCAGGCGGGAGTGAGGTTCTGCCTCCTAAATGTAGCCCCTCGTGAGGTAAGTTGTGCTCTTAGAGATGGCCAGCGGTTGCGGGCTCAGGACGTTTGCGTCGCAGGCTCTGGCGCTAGCGCGCACAGCCCTGCAGAGCCGGGGGAGGGGGCTTTGTCACGAGTGTCGTTCTAGGGAGACTAAGGCCTTTCTGGCGGAGATGAGCGTTCACGCCTCCAGAAAGTGCTCCCGGATTCCGTGAGAAGGCCTAACTCACCTCAGTCCAGGTCCGTCCTTGCTGGGTTACCAATCACGAGTCTGGTTTTCTAGGTCTCAGCACCTGATTTCCGTGGTGGGGCGTCCCCGACAGGTGGCATCATGGGTCTGCCGCACCCTCATCTAAGTTCGTGATTTGGCGTGTCCGTTTGCCAGGGCCGCCNGGCTCCTAAAATCTTGTTTGCTAATTCTATTATCTGTGTCATCTCAGTGTTGGCATTATGGGTCACCTTTTCTTCTTTCACTTGAGATATTCCTGGTTCCTGCTATGGTGAGAATTTTTTTTCTTTTTTAAAACCTGGACATTTTGGTTATTATGAGATTCCAGATCTTACTTAACTCTTAGCTTTTAGCAAGTCATTTCTGGTGGTGCTTCAAGCAGGAAAAGGGGGCTACCCCTTTTTAATGCTAGTTTGGGGTTCAAGTTCAGGTTTTCCTCTTGGCCTTTGTTGACAGTCATTTGGGGAGGGCTTGCATGCTGCTGCTGAATGAGGGCAGGAGTTTGGCACCGCCCCCCAGGCCTCCTCAGGTACCGTGCGCTGGGAGGGCAGGGGTGGCAGTACTGACTTCTCTGGTGGAACCCAGTGTGAGCCGGAGGGGTGGGCTGAGTCCTGCCTCCCGTGTGGTGTCTGCACTGTATGTGGGGGTTTGCTTTCTGTTGTGTTTGACTGGAGTCAGCGAGTGCTGTGTTGCCGCTGCCCCTTTCATCGTCTTTGGCTCGAGACAGCAGGCTTTTGGGGACCAGTTTTGTTTGCTCCCACTGGTGTTTCTGGGTCGTTGGCGTCCCTGGCAGCCAGTGTGTCTATGGGACAAAGGAGACCCAGGGAGTCACCCCTGTCTCGGTCCCCGGGTCCCGGGGTCCCCAGGCAGTCTGCCGCTCCACGCCTCAGCATTTGTATGTTTCTTTCAAACATGAGGACTTCCCTGGTGGCTCAGACGGTAAAGCATCTGCCTACAATGTGGGAGACCTGGGTTCCATCCCTGGGTCGGGAAGCTCTCCTGAAGAAGGAAACGGCCACCCGCTCCAGTGTTCTTGCCTGGGAAATCCCAGGGTCCCCAGGCAGTCTGCCGCTTCACCCCTCAGTATTTTCATGTTTCTTTCAAACATAAAGTCCAGTCATCCCAGCAGTGCTTAGAGAGAGGAGTAGGGAAAAGTATGTTTATTCCATCTTTCCAGAAGCAGAACTCCAAGTTTAATGAATTTTGGATGCTTTGAACTGTGGTGTTGGAGAAGAGTCTTGAGAGTCCCTTAGACTGCAAGGAGATCAAGCCAGTCCATCCTAAAGGAAATCAGTCCTGAATACTCATTGGAAGGACTGATNAGAGAGAGGAGTAGGGAAAAGTATGTTTATTCCATCTTTCCAGAAGCAGAACTCCAAGTTTAATGAATTTTGGATGCTTTGAACTGTGGTGTTGGAGAAGAGTCTTGAGAGTCCCTTAGACTGCAAGGAGATCAAGCCAGTCCATCCTAAAGGAAATCAGTCCTGAATACTCATTGGAAGGACTGATGCTGAAGCTGAAACTCCAATACTTTGGCCACCTGATGTGAAGAACTGACTCATTTGAAGAGACCCCAATGCTGGGAAAGATTGAGGGCGGGAAGAAAAGGGGACGACAGAGGATGAGATGGTTGGATGACGTCACTGATTCAATGGACATGAATTTGAGGAGGCTCCGGGAGTTGGTGATGGACAGGGAAGCCTGGCGTGCTGCAGTCCATGGGGCCACAAAGAATCAGACAGGACTGAGCAACTGAACTGAACTGAGCTGGATAGGCAGTACAGTCATGTGACATACACGTTAAATGGTATTAAAAATGTCCAGTGAAAACTCACTTTCTCCTGCCCACTGCCCTCTTAGATGCGCAGCTAGTGATTCTGGTTTCTTGTGCTTCCTTCCCAAGTTAACCCTACATGCACCAGCAAATATTAGTATTCACAGATGTGTTTGTACCCAAGTGGTGGCATTCCACAGACACCAGTTTGGACCTTGCTGTTTCTTTTTTCCTCATGACCCCCCACCTAGTGACCCTTGTGGATTAACACATGGAAGACCGTGTGGCTCTTCACAACCTCACGGTATTTCGTCGCACGGAGATGCCACATGCACGTAGCCAGCTGGAAGGTCTAGGTGTTGACCCTGTTATCTGTTAATTTATTGTCCTACATCTCAGTGTTCGCTGCACACTTCTTGTCTCTCTGTTTACACCCGAGTCAGGGTCCTGTAGTGAGCTTTGGTGTGCTGGAGAAAGCTGTGGGCTACTTAGATCTGTGCTCTGCGATGAGCCACGCATATATGCTCCAGGAACACGCAGAGATTCTCACTGACAGCCACTCTACTAGACGCTTTTCTCCATCATGTTCACAGGGACTGTTTGGACCACATCTTGCTTTGCGTAGGGATGAACAAAAGAGTTTGAATGTAAGCTCTGTGTGCCCACCTTTCCTCTCTCTCATGACTTTGCTTACTTCTCTGTAACAGTTAGAAGCACATTTTATAGTTTTGTTGTTGCAAAGGGCCACTCAAACACTGGTCCTTTGTGATTTGGGGTCAGAGTACTTGCATGTAGCTTTTGGGAGGGATAAGACGTACTTTGTTGTTGTGTAAATTTTTGAGTGCGGTGGCCTCATTCTCACTAAATTTAGCATGTTTTTCTTTAAGGTGGTGGTTTTTCTTCCGTTAGATGGATTGCCCATGGTGTCATGATCGGAGAGTCTTTGTGCCTTTCTGTGTCTGCAGTCTCTGATGCTGACTTGGCGGTGGGATTCTAGGTTCAGGCCCGTTACGTTTGTCGCCGGCAGCGCCGCCCGGTCAGGAGCTCTGAGGTCCCCAGCAGGGCGCTCGCGGGGCCCTCTGAGATGCCGCGGGTGCCTGGATGGCGGCGGGTCTGTGTGCCGCGTGGCGGGGCGCGCGGTGCTCGCAGGCGGGCTGTGCTTGTTTCTGCAGGCGCCTTCGTGAGCCTTGGCCCTCCGGACTCTCCTGGCCCCTTTCGCAGCCTCGCGGCCCGACAGGCTCACTGCGTCTCACCCGAATGCCCTCTCTAGCTCAGTCCCCAGCGTGTCCTGCAGGAAATTCTGGTCCTTCAGACGCGTGCCACCCTTCATAGCTTGAAAGCCTCGAGGCTCCGTGCGGCAGTGGGTTGGAGTGAGGAAAGGAGGCTGGCCCCGTGACTTCTGCCCTCTTTTTTTCCTGCTTTTGAGGCTGTTACCTGAAGATGCCTTTCTGAGGAAAAGGACTAAAGTTCACTCCCATAGCTTTGTTGCTGTTCTTCATTTGTAAATAAAGTGGGGATTTCAGATAGTCTACCTTTAAAAAGAACTGTATGTGTTTACTAATTTGCTTTGGAATAAAGCTGATGAAGAGGAGTTTATAGGAATTCAGAATGTAACCAGGGGCTAGGAATTGAAATGGAAAACTGAATCTTTGTAAGGCTTTCCACATTAGATGTTAAACTCTGGAGTTAAGTTTTATATGATTATTTACTATTAAGTGTATTTCTAAATATCAAGATTAAGCTCTTACTAAAATTTTTCCAAAAAGTCATTAATATTTTTACATAATACAGTTGTTTGATTATTGTACGTTTCTTTTGTCAGATATTAGCAAACTCTTGGTTTTTCTTTCAATGAGAAGTCAGGTTTTTTTATAACAATACTAAAAATGTTTTTTAAATCCGATATAGAGCTTTATGAATATGACTTGAGAGCATATAGTCATTTTTCAGTTTACTCCTTAAAATATTTTAAATTTTGTCTCTTTCTATATTTTAAATTTTGACACCTGTTTGATAACTCCATGGGCATTTCATTTACTATCTTGAGGGATTTTTTTTCAGATGAAACTAAGAAATTTAGTAATACAGCTTTTGTCAGCTTTGAAGGTAAACCAGCCAAGTTCCTTTGTGCCTTGGTGAAAATAATACTGGGACCGAACAGCTTGTTTCTGTATTACTTTATGTACTCCTCAATAATAGTCTTTTCTGTGAGCACGCTTGACCCCAAGTAGAACCCTCACGTTGAAATTTTGTTTGTACACGCATAGGGACCATGTCATCCTTTCTTGATGGTTGGAATGAGCGTGTGTGGTGATGGTCGCTTTGTGCTGTCTTCCCTCAGGCATCGCCATCAGAGAGTCGGCGAAGGTGGTCGACCAAGCCCAGAGGAGGGTACTGAGGGGCGTTGACGACCTGGACTTCTTCATCGGGGACGAAGCCATAGATAAACCCACGTACGCCACCAAGGTAAACGCCGCTGTGAGCGCACAGACGCCGCCAGGGTGAAGCCCCCTGTAAGAGCACAGCCAGGAAAGGGCACCGGGACAGGCGATGCAGAGGGCTGCCCCGTGTGAGGCCGGTGCCCCTGAGTAGGGGCGTTGACGACCTGGACTTCTTCATCGGGGACGAAGCCATAGATAAACCCACGTACGCCACCAAGGTAAACGCCGCTGTGAGCGCACAGACGCCGCCAGGGTGAAGCCCCCTGTAAGAGCACAGCCAGGAAAGGGCACCGGGACAGGCGATGCAGAGGGCTGCCCCGTGTGGGGCCGGTGCCCCTGAGCGGCGGAGTGCGTTTTATTCTTCTTTTGGGGCCGGTGCCCGTGAGCGGCGGAGTGCGTTTTATTCTTCTGTCGGAAAAGAGGTTCTTGTTGTTGTTGGTTTGACTCGACTGTTTTTGATGTGGGAGAGCAGGTGAAATCACACAGCCCCGGGATGCAGAACTGACCCAGGATGCTGGACCATGTAGGAAGCCAAGGTCTGGCCCCATGTGATATTGCAGGTGGACTAAATACCCGGCCAGATGTGGAAAGCTGTAGATTGATCAGTTGAAAAAGAAGCACTAAAATTATTTAACTAGACATTTGTTCTAAAAAAGAAACCCTACGAGCTCCACAGATCAAACGGTGGGGTAGGCTAGCTGTACTTTCCCATCTGTTACTATCCCATGGTTCAGACGATTCTCTGTGCTTAGAAATGGCTGGAGTAGAATATAAGCAATGATCTAATACAATCTTTCTGGTAAAATGCCTGTTACTTCTATATGTAAGTTAACATTCTCTCCATGCAAAGGCCCTGTTTTCTCTAATAACTGGGTCTCTTTCATCTCTGCTGGGCCAGTGCGGTTGTTAAACTGTTGCTCTCACTGATATGAACGTGGTTTGGTTTCTCTTGCTTTAGTGGCCAATAAGACATGGAATAATTGAAGACTGGGATCTGATGGAAAGGTTCATGGAACAAGTGATTTTTAAATACCTTCGAGCTGAACCTGAGGATCATTATTTTTTAATGGTGAGTGACTAGAACTAAGAAGAATATATCCCTGTAAATTCCAAGTTGCTTAGATTTTAAGTCCAGGTTTCATTCTTCCCTGCTGAAACTGTTTGTATGAATCGGGGTTCTTTTTGGGCAAATGACAGAAGGCTCAGCAAAAATGTCTAGAACCAAAAGGGGCTTATTGTCTCACAAAACGGGAAGGCCAGGTTCAGGCCGCTCCAGGGCAGGTTATTCCAGCAGCTGAGGCGGGAGGCGCCGGCCAGCCTAAGGAGTAGTTTGGCCTCTCGTTTAGGTTCCCCTCTGGTTCCCCTCTGGCCGGGGCGGCGTCCCAACTCCTGCGCCACCTCTTGGTGTGCTGGCCTTCAGACGTAGAAGCGCTTCCTAAGAGTTAAGAGTCCCCTCCCAGAAACCTTCCTGGAAGGTCTGCGGCATCCATCCATGCCTGAACCTGGCCCCTTGCAAGGGGAGTGCAGTGACCTTCACAGCTGTGGGTTAACCAAGATTCCCCCTGGGGCTGATGAGGGGACCACATCGGACACCTGGCCCCAGGAGGGCAGGCACATAAATGGGCCTCCAGTGGCACCGAAAATGGGGGAGGAGTGGATTTGGGCGGCAAGCCAGCTGTGTACTCAGATGTCTTCCTGAAGTAAGCGTACGACTCAGATTTTGCTTCTTATAGCAGAGGAAACTGAGTCAAGGTGTTACTTTGCCAGGATTTAAATCTTACTCTGAAATAGAATTGAGCTGAATTATGGGCCCTGATAGTGTGGTACTTAATTGATCTTGTTCAAACAAGGTAAAACATGACAGAGAAATGAAAAGAAATCTCTCGTTATGGAATCTTTCCCAGTTGTTTTCCTCAACATCACATGTTCCCTTCCATGAAATGTTCTTTTTAAGTTAAAATTAATTGCACATAGAAAACACTTGCATTATGGAGAGCCATTGCATGCAACATAAGATGCACATTAAAACCTACATAATTTAGCTTTGGGTTTTTTCCATGCAAGTACATTGTCAAACGGTCCCTGGTCTAATTATATAGTTCTCTCTAATGTTAAATATGGAGTGTTCTTTAGAGTTATCTGGCTTAAAATATGTTAACCACAAAGACTATTATGGTGGTCGATGAAATCTATATATTTAATATCTATTAGAGCAAGTGCTTGAAGGTTCCCTGATCTTTTTTTCCTGGCTGTGTCACCACAACCAGGAATTATCGAGGGTGAGTACCGTGTTTTACTGGCCATGTGTATGTTCTCTCCTGTGCATCTACAGTGATTTATGTAAAACAGTTGGAGCCAGGAAGCTGACGGTGTGTCTGAGTGGCGTTACCTTTACAGCCAGAGCAAAGCACAGAGTCCCACCCATCACATTTGGCGTTTCCCCTTCTCTTGCCCATCACGTAACTTCCTATCTGCTGGACAAGACTTCAGGGGAGGTGCCACCCGGCAGCTTCCTTCTGTCTGCCCCAGCTTCCCTGCCAGAGCTTTCTTCTCCCTCCACTCAGGGGATGCCTGCTCTCAGCCTGTGGGGCAGATGCACACCGCTAGGACACAGCCCACCGGCAGCGTCTCCTCCAAGAAGTTGTTTTCTGCTTGAGCCTGCGTTAGCCTGGGCAGCGCTAGTGGTAAAGAGCCCGCCCCCCAGCGGGGAGACACAGGGCACGTGAGGTCGGTCCCAGCGCCAGGATCCCTTGGAGAAGAAAGAGGTGACCCGGCAGCCCACTCCAGTACTCTCGGCTGGGAAATGCCATGAACAGAGGAGCTGGGTGGCCTGTGGCCTGCGGGGCCCCAAGGAGTCGGACACGACTCAGCCCACACATGCACGAGAGAAACCACGTTCTCGACAGAGGTGGGCGTGTTTCAGGTGAACATGGAAAAGTTCGTTGGCCAAAAATGAGTACCTACAGTGAACCCTCAAAAATGGTCCAGCTGGTTGAAGGTCAGAAGATACTGTGTTCCACGTATTGTGCTCTGGCCTTTGCAGATCAGTTCGTTGCACAGCGTGACCGAGGAAGTGGCGAGAAGGCACGCATCTTTCAGGTTCATGCCCGCAGTCCTCTGTTAATGGGGAAGTTCCGGGGGTGAAGCTGGTGTAGAGAGGGGGATGGTCAAGTCTGAAAGTCAGCGGAAGACATTTGTGAAACTGTGGCATCAGATGAGGGCTTCTTGGGATAAGAGAAGCCAACAGGGTTAAATTAAAGGTCCTCAATCATCCCCCAAATTGTTCTTCATGACTGTGGTGACCAGGCGCCTGGACAGCGTGAGAATGATTTCGTCATGGCTCGCGTTTTTCAAGATGTTTCAGAGACTCAGCTTCTCTCGGTCGTGGATTGAGCAGGTAGCAAATGGGAATCCAGCCCTTTTCTCCCAACACTGATTTTCTCAGAGCTCAAAACAGAATCATGTGTGTTAGAACCTTGGGGTGCTGTTGAGTGGGAATTGAGTTTTCTCGTTGGAGAGATTGCAGACTTTTTGAATATGAGTCAAGGAGGAGGAGCAAGCAGCATGCATGCCTGAGAACCAGGAGCATCGAGAGAGAGGGGCATGCCGGCTCAGAGAGAACTGCCCTTCCCTCGTGTGTTTCTGCCACGGGGTCCTCAGTGGCCCGGGTGATGCTCACCCTTGTGGGTGAGGGCCTGTCTCTCTACTTGCTCCTGACTGCTCACCTCTCCCTGAGACACCTCACAGACACACCCAGAAGCGATGCTGTATCCGCTCTCCAGCGTCCCTCACGCTGCCTGTGACCGTGTGTGTCCTGACCCTGACACACCCGTGTGGCGGTTCCCTTCCTGACTCTTGAGAGTGGTGTGGACCCACTCTGTCCAGCGTGGTGGTCGCCGGCCGGAGCGGAGGTGGGCGGCGCCGGGTTCGCGCAGTCCCACCCTGACCACGTGCTTTCTTCCTTCCAGCGCCTTGTCATCTCCTCTCGTGTCCTCCCCGCCTCGAGGCTTTGCACTTTCAGAAAGGTTTCTTCACTGCAGTTACAGAGAGTCTCGGGGTGGAGCTCCATTAGGCCCATGTGCTCAGTTTGCTGTCTTCATCCAGAAATGTGGGTTGGCTTTATGGTGCTGATTAATTCATTCATTTCCAATTAATGCCAGATGATGTGGCACCATTATTAATGAATAAAAATGTGTGTGTAACTTGTGTTCATGTGACGTTTTAATCATGTTTCAGTATTAAAAAAAGAAGAATTTGATATCTCTAGTTTAAATCTCATACTAAATAACGGTTTGGGAAAGCTTCATTTAGATTGGTGTCCTAAAGGAACAGTTATGAGCGGGAAACATAAAGGAAATGGAGGATTGAGAAAAAAATGGATTTATGATTATGGTTCTCAGAACCCATGAGAATTTGCCCTTAATAATGCTGAATTTAATTTGGGAACCAGGAGAACCTAATTATATTGAAAACATTCCCTTAAATGGAAGTATACAGATTTTAAGGTAAATTCTTCCCAGATGGTGAATTGTTTGGTAATTAAAGTGTAATTAAAGTAATTAAAGTGTAAAATGCAGTGGTTTAAGCAAGTTAAGGGTTCTGTTTTTTCTTAAATACATTTGTAGTAAGCAGGGCAGCTTCCTTGTGTCATTGGAGATCTGTTTAGCACATGGCTTCCATTCAAAGGTTACCTTATGACCACAGATTGACTGCTGCAGCTCCAGTCATCACCTCTGCATTCCAGGAAGGTGTTAAGAGCAGCGGAAGGGAGTCTACTACTTGAGTCTCCCTTCAACCTTGTAAGGAGCTCTCCTAGAAGCCACATCCACCAGCTTTAGCTTCTTGTTGGCCAGAACTTACTCACTTAGCCGTCCCTGTCCAGAAGGAAGTCTGGGAAATGCTTCTCCTGTGGGCCCGTGATTGATCGGTGGTCTGTCATTAAAGCAGAAGGGAAGCTAGGTGCTGGGTAGGGAACTCGAGTTGCCTGCCGTAATGGCGTGGCTGTGGGCATGAAGACAGTGGCAAGACAAGACCCCACTCAACGTCCTAACACTGTGGCCGGGTGTGCGAAGTCACCTGTGCTGGGAGCCAGCAGGCCACTCCCCAGCTCTGCTCGCCGCCCTGCCTCTGCGAGTCTCTCCGTCTGGATAAATACATCAGACAGCTGTACTGGGCATTCCTGTGGAACTTTGCACACAAGCTGTAACCCCAGATTTCACAACATTTGTAAAGATTTTTTAGTATAGAACTGTAAGTGTGAATTAGAAAATTTGGAAGATATCTGGGGGACTTTTCACACCCCTGTTCCATTAACATACATTTTAATATTTAGCATATCTTCACTTAATCTTTTCACTGTGTTTTTATATGTTTTTGCATCAATATTGTGTTTTCCATCCCTCTCCCTCCATGAGGGGAGAGGTTTTCATAATCCTCATTTTAGTGGCTATATAATCCTCTATCCAGTGAATATTTCCCGTCTGTTTAGCACTTCCACTATTTTTAGATGTTTACTTTCACTTCCAATTTCTTGGTTTTATAAGAAGTAATATGAAGTAATCTTTGCAGAGTTTTTTCTATATTTAGAATACTTTTTATGTTAAAACTATAAAACATGTATTAATATGATTTTGGGGTCCAGAAGTATTAATAACTTTGAGTCTTTAGCGTACCATTTCATACTGAAGTCTTCAGTGTGCAAGAGACCACATCATTGGAACTCTTGTCAGAATTGGATTAATATTTTTGATTACTTGACATTAATCTCCATTTTTAATGACTTGGGCCTTAAACCTTTTTCATATGTTGGTTGTCTGTCCTCTTTTGTGAATTGCCTGTTCATGTTCTGTGCTGTGTTTTTACACATCAGTGTTATATTGCTTTTCCTATAGCTGTGATTTCTATGAATTTTTTTTAACCTAGAAGTTTTTTTTAATGTGTTAGTCACTCAGTTGCATCCAACTCTCTGTGACCCCGTGTACCAGCCCACCAGTCTCCTCTATCCATGCGATTCTCCAGGCAAGAGAGTACCGGAGTGGGTAGCCATTCCCTTCTCCGGGGACCTGCCCAACCCAGGGATTGAAGCCGGGTTTCCTGCACTGCAGGTGATTCTTTACTGTCTGAACCACCAGGGAAGAAAGATTTTGGCATCTGGTCCTATTCATGATGAATAAATGGAAAAAGTGGAAACAGTAACATATTTTATTTCTTGGGTTCCACGATCGCTGTGGACAGTGACTGCTGCCATGAAATTAAAAGACGCTTGCTCCTTGGAAGAAAAGCTGTGAGAAACCTAGAGAGCATATTTTGCCGACAAAGGTCCATCTAATCAAAGCTCTGGTTTTTCCAGTAGTCATGTACAGATGTGAGGGGGGGAACATAAAGAAGGCTGAACACCGAAGAATTGATGCTTCTGAACTGTGGTGCTGGAGAAGACTCCTGAGAGTCCCTTGGACTGCAAGGAGATCCAACCAGTCCATCCTAAAGGAAATCAACCCTGATTATTCATTGGAAGGATTGATGCTGAAGCTGAAGCTCTAATACTTTGGCCGCCTGATGCAACTCACTGGGAAAGACTGATGCTGAGAAAGCTCGAAGGCAAGAGGAGAAGGGGATGACAAAGGATGAGGCGGTTGATGGCATCACTGACTCAGTGCACATGAGTTTGAGCGAACTCCAGGAGAAAGTGAGGGACAGGGAAGCCTGACTTGCTGCAGTTCACGGGTCACAAAGACTCGGATATGACTGACAGACTGAACAACACAGGCTCGGCGAGACTCGAGTCAGTGCAGGGGGGCCGGGGTGTCTGGATTGGATTGGGACGTGGGGCATCTTGTGGTAAAACGTACATACCGTAAAATTTACCGTTCTGACCATTTTTGAACGTCCGGTTTGGTGAATGGAATGCATTCACATTGTTGTGCAGCTCTGAGCACCATCCACCTCCGGAACTGGTTCATCTTCCAGACTGGCCCTCTGACCCCGTGAAAGAACAATGCCCCCCTTTCCCCTCCCCCTGCTCCCCCTCCTTTGTGTCTCTGGGACTGCAGCTGTTCCAGGCCCTCATACAAGCCGACTTGAACAGTATTTGCCCTTTCGTGACTGGCTTGTTTCACTTAGTATAATGTCTTCAGGCTTCAGCCACGTTGTATTATAGCAGAATTTCCATCGTTTTTAGGGCTGATAAATGTTCTTGTTGTATGAATGTACCACGTTTTGTTTATACGGTGAACTCTTAGGTATAATAGGTAGCAACCTTCTGTCAGGAGCACATATTGTTTTTGTCATTTTTTCCCCCTTTTGCACGTGATGTTTTGAACTTCTATACCTGTGAGTTTTTATGTAGTAAGCCTATTCTCCTTTGATGTTGACGTGTAATTTTCATCCGTCTGAGATTTATTTGGAGCACCAGTTGACACTGAACTCAAACCCAGGAAGAATCCAGGAGCCTGGCTTCGTCTGTTTTCTTGCTGGGAATGTCTTCCATAGGCTCAGTTTTTGCTTCACACCAAACAGGCAGCTCTTGGCCGGGAGACGAGAAACACTCCCTGTCAGCATGCACACTTTTCAAGCTGTTTTTATCTTCTCCTGATCCTTTTTTCCCCTCTACTTAGTTTAGATGCTTTGTTTATAAAGTGTACTTATTAAGGTGCTTGCATTCCTCTTCAAGGTGAGAAAAGATTTTGTAGATCTCTGTAGTTAATATATATAATTTCTTCTGGTGTGAGTTAGGTTATCGATAGTAGAGCTGATGGTTACCCAGCCCCTGCTCTGTGCCCTGCCCCTCCCCAACTCAGCGTTTGCATGTATTTACCCAGTTATTTAACCCCACCAACAGCCTTTGTTTTTCAGGTTGATAGGAGGTACTTTAAGGAGATATTTGGTAGCCAGTACTGTTGAAACCTGCAGCTATTACTCATGTGCTTTAAATGAAAGAAATGGTAAAATAGGAGTCGTTGCACTGTGCTATGTTTTTTTTTTTTTTTTTTCCAAGGGAGTAACAGGTTTAATCTCAACACCTTGAGGTTGCCATGTTAAAATAAGTTACATGTTGCTGGGTGACTTTTAGATCCCTTATTTACAGTCTGCTTTTGATGACTCTATTATTTCTTCCTTAAGATTGCATTCTCTCTCCCATCCGGGGAATATATTGATTCTAATTACAGTCATTAAAGCTTGCTTGGGGCACTGTGTTTGAGCTTTGCCTCGGTTGCTAGACAGGAGTCTGAACTAAAGGGCCCCCCCACCCCCCTGACAGCCAGACTGACTTGTTTGAAGAGACAGCACACAGCAAGGAGTCAGAAGGCGCAGAGGACTTTTAGTCTGTGGGGTCTCCTCTCGGCTCTGCACTGCCTCCCAGGTTTGCGTCCTGAGAGGACACGTTCCTGAGAGGACCCCGCCTTTCCTGGGTCTTAGCCAGAGAGCTTAGAGTGCAGGCATGGGGACTGCACATGAGCTTGTTTGTACCATGGTAACAAGATACACACACTGCTGTACATCTCGGGCTTTAAATTTTATTTTAGACTCAATTGTGATGAAAAGCATTGTGTGAAATGTACCCCTTTAACCGTATGTTAGTGTTTAGTCCAGCAGTGTTGCCTGTGTTCACTCTATGCTGTGACAGGTCTCTGGAACATTCCCATCTCATAATCTGACACTTTGCCCTTGAAGCAGCTCCCAATCCTCTGCACCGCACACCTTCTTTTATTTGTTTTGAAGTTGTTGACCCAGAACATTTAGGAGTGCTCATTTAGCAGCTTATTCGAGAGAGTGTTTCGCATCAGCACCCATAGAGTCCACCCTTTGTAGCTGCTGCGGAAGGTTGTGTTTATGGATGTGGTGTCATTTGTCAAGTCAGTTCCCAGTGATGGGCATTTAGGTTTTTTCCGATCTTAGAAACAGCGGCTCTCTGAGGCACTTTTTGTTTTTTTGCCTGGACAGGGTAATGTGATTTTGTTTCGTGGTCTTAGCCAAGAGACTGTCGCTAGTAGGCGTGTTTCTCACTGCTCCTTGCTGATGCTTTTGGTAACAATAACTCACCACATGCCAGGTGCTGCCTCGGTTTAGGCTCCTGTGAGGTCAGCGCTAATTGTGCGTGGAGAGAGGAAGTCACTTTCCAAACTTAGGAAAATCGAAGGCGGGGCGTGGACCACAGAGCTCTCCTCTTGGCCGGGCTGGTGTGGCCTCGGCTCAGCTGTTTTGCTGCCTGCTGTGGTGTCTGGTTTTGATGTGTTTTGTTTGCGTGTTCGTGTTTGAAAACTCCGGTTTGATTTTTCTCTTTGATTTCTATTGAGTGAGTTCTTCCTGAGAATTCAGTAATTTTTAAAAATTGTTTTAGTTACTTTTTTTGTATAGTTTAAAATATTTTGAAAGAATGTTAGACTTCAGGAAGTTTTAAAAAAATCTTTACAGATTTCTTCCATATACTCTTTCTTCAGCTCCCTCTGTTAACATCTTTCATAACCGCAATGTAATTATCAAAACTAGAAAATCAACATTGATGTGATGCTGCTAACTCATCCACAATCCAGATTTGGATTTTTCTGGTATTTTCCGTTTTTTGTCCCAAGACTCAGTATTAAAAAAAAAATTTTAATGTAGCCATACTTTTGCGTATTTACTTGTATTTGTAGGGGTGACTACTTCCTCCTGTGCTTAGTGACTAGGTGTTACATTTCCACATTTTTCTTACCTTCTCTTCCTTTCCTCTGTCACCTGCTTTGGACTGATTGTTACTAAACACTGGGCTTCCCTGGTGGCTCAGAGGGTAAAGAATCGCCTGCAATGCAGGAGACTGGGGTTCGATCCCTGAGTCAGGAAGATCCGCTGGAGAAGGGAATGGCTACCCACTCCACTATTCCTGCCTGGAGAATTCCACAGATGGAAGAGCCTGGCTGTAGTCCATGGGGTTGCAAAGAGTTGGACACAACCAGCACTTTCACCAAACAGTCTAATATTTGCATCTATGACATTATGTATACTAATGTATGTGATACTCTGTCAGTAAAACACTTACGATACAAGGGTATCAATGTCTTTTTATTCTTTCCTCCTTTCCATGTATATCTCTCAACTCAATACTGGTTCTGCTGATTTAGTGTACAGTGTTTACATTCTGTTCTATAGCTATAATTCTCAGAAAAGAAAAATCTTTATTTCTACATCTTAAATGGATTAATTGCTCACTGTGAGTCATTGGCTGTACTTTCTGCATTTTTATTGTTTGGCTAAAGCTTATCTCCTAATAGTTAATTCAGGAAAGCTTCATAGGAATGAGATTCTCCCAGGTTCTTATATGTGTAAAAGTGAAAAGTGAAAGTCGCTCAGTCATGTCCGACTCTTTGCAATCCTGTGGACTATACAGTCCATGGAACTCTCCAGGCCAGAATACTGGAACCACTCCCTTCCCCAGGGGATCTTCCCAACCCAGGAGTCGAACCCAGGTCTCCTGCATTGCAGGCACAGTCTTTACCAGCTGAGCTATCAGGGAAGATTTGTCTCTGCACCACAACTGGTGAGCAGTGTGGCCACCCTCCTGCCCTGAAGACCCTGTAGGTGACCCAGTGGTACACACGTGTGTGTGTTGATGGCCGGGACTGGCTGTACTTTACACGCTTTAAGGGTGTTCTCATGTGCTTGAACATTGGTTGTTAGTCGCTAAGTCGTGTCTGACTCTTGGTGACCCCGAGGACTACAGCTCGCCAGGCTTCCCGGTCCCTCACTATCTCCTGAAGTTTGCTTAAACTGGTGTCCTAGAGCTGGTGACGCCATCCGACCATCTCATCCTCTGTCATCCCCTTCTCCTCTTGCCCGCAAGCTTTCCCAGCAGCAGGGTCTTTTTCGCTGAGTCAGCTCTTCTCATCAGGTGGCCAAAGTATCTGGAGCTATTTCTCCGCTCTTCCCCCATAGCATATTGGATACCTTTCGACCTGGGGGTGGGGGGCGCGGTTCATCTTCTGATGCCATATCTTTCTGCCTTTTCATACTATCCATGAGATTCTTCTGGCAGGAATACTGGAGTAGGTTGCCATTTTCTCTTCCAATGAACCTCGTTTTGTCAGAACTCTCCACCATGACCCATCCATCTTGGGTCGCCCTGCAGGGCATGGCTCATCACTTCATTGAGTTGTGCGAATCCCTTCGCCATGACAGATCTGTGACCCATGAAGGGGCTGCTTTTCCAGACTAAGTGTGATAAAATCCCACAGTGTTCTCTCAGAGTTCTGGAGGCTTCAGGTCTGAAGTCAGGGTGCCATCAGGGTTGGTGTCTGGTGAGGCCGTTCTTCCTTTCCTCTTCACGTCCTCCATGGTCTTCCTGCTGCAGGTGTGAAAGAGAGCTCTGCGGTGTGTCTTATTTTTCTTGCAAAGACATTAATCCTGTGGAATTAGGGCCCCCTATGACCTCATGTACTCCTCTTCCCTCCCTAGAGGCTTCATCTCCAGATGCATTCACACAAGGGTTGGGGCTTCAGCGTAGGAATTCTGGGAGACACAGCTCAGTCTATAACAAAGGGTAACGTGGAATTTTGCCTAAAGGCCCAGAGAACTTTTATTCACTTATTTTTTCTTTTCTTTTTTTGCAGCTTAAATATATGATGTGTGTCCATATTTATTGACATGGAAAAGTGTTCACAACACACTGCTGAATGACGAAAAGTAGGGTTATTTATTCTTTTTCTTTTTCTGGAATCCTGTTTACTTCCTCTTCTTTGATAATGGTGGCCATTTTTAACCAGACACTTGAATTTCTGAAGCGCCTTCACAGGACTTTTGGCTGCTGCGTTTTTTCCTGTTTTTCTGGATAAATGTTTTTGCCGTTTGTTTTCCCTCCTACTTCCCTGTCTTTCCTCCCTTTCTCTTATTTGGCCTTCGGCTTCTTTGAGTTCTTTCCTCATCTTGGAATGAAGGGAGCTCTTTGGACGGCTCTGAGTGTGAGCTTGGGCCGGGTGCGGGTGAGGCGGGTCCGGGCGAAGCTGCTGCGTGGGTCTTCTGCCTCGCAGCTGATGGCAAAGCTGCCTCATCCGCCCTTGTGGCCTGTGCTCTCACGGCGCTGGGGCTCGGGGAGGGAGGCCTCTCAGCTCTTCTCTGCTCAGGCTGGTCTTGTTCCACGCAGGGGCGCCCTGCTTCAGCTCTTCTCTGGAGACCTGCGAGCTGGCCTGCCATCTGGGGTCACCGGTCTTTCCCCTTCTTGGTGCCCTCTCCTGTCTTGGGGGGTGGGAGGAGGGTGTTGCTGCCCGTGGCAACTCGCCACACATCTCCTCAGCTTCAGGGTGTGTGGGTGTCGCGTAATTGAAGGTATAGTTTCCTTTTCTGAGTCTGGTTCTTGTTTTGGGGGTGGCTAGTAAGAGCAGAGGTGTCTAGAGAGGCTTTTGCTCTGCTGTGTCAAAGCCTCTAGGACACGAGGAGCCGTGAGACCTGCTTCTTAAAGTTCCGGTTTCTTTAGAGTACTCCCTGGCGTGCCTTACCTGTGAAAGTAGGAAATGGCACAGCAGCCTAGTTATCATCCTTTTAGGGTAACGTTGTTATGATTCTGTTGTAGTGACATGAAATTTGAGTGAATGCTACATATAGTGAATGTTTTCTTACAGACAGAACCTCCACTGAATACACCAGAAAATCGAGAGTATCTCGCAGAAATTATGTTTGAATCGTTTAATGTCCCAGGACTCTACATTGCAGTTCAGGTAAAAGCAGAGTGATTTTTATGATTCTCAAATATCCCTGGCGTCTCATAGTGGAAGGTGACCCTAAAGGCCCTTGTTGTGAGACTGCTGTGTGTGCTTCCTTTTCTGCACCCTTCACACACACACACTCACACACACACACACACACACTCACACCCACACACACCCACACACACACACACACACACTCTCACTCAAATGCTGTACAGACGTGTTCTGGGATCTGTGTTTTTACTGCTGGTATGGAGTTGTCCAGCTTTCGTCTTTTCGCATACATTAGCTTCTAAGGTATTTGGGTGACAAGCTTGAGACAGTGCTTCTTTTTCGGTTCCTTTCACTTCTGATCATAAAAAAGAAAAGATGCTATAGAATCTGTTGAAAAGCAAAACAAGGGCCTCTAGAGGGTCCCCCCTTTGGGATTTGGGCTCCATGAGCTTGCAGAAGCTAATTGTTCTTAATGTGGGTTTTTTGTTGGTTTTGGTTGTTTTTGTTTATCTGCTATTCTATATAAAGAACTGAGATTTTTGGGAATAAATATTTAAAAAGTATCTCCCAAAATGTTTTCTCCATACTCTGTTCCTTCACTTCTAAGAAAAAGGAGGAGGAGGAGTTACATAGAAAATTAATCTGGGAGACAGCACATGCCACAAGCTCTGGTGTTTCTCACCAGCTTTTCTTTGTGAGACTCTGGTTATTTTGCAGAAGGCTTGACTCCTCAGGTGAAGCCTACAGAATTCGCATGGTAGACCCCCATGGGACTGGGATCTGAATTCTGGGGGGAGGATGGAGGGTGGGGAAGGGAAGGAGTTACTCAGACTTGCTGAGGAGGAGAAGGCTTGGATGAGCCTGAGAGCCCTCAGGTGAAGGCCTTGGGAAGGGTCTCCCCGAAGGCTCATGGTCTCCGTGTCTCCCGTGCAGGCAGTGCTGGCTCTGGCCGCCTCGTGGACATCGCGCCAGGTGGGCGAACGCACGTTAACGGGGATCGTCATCGACAGCGGGGATGGGGTCACCCACGCCATCCCAGTGGTAAGCGGCATCTTCAGGGCTTCACTCTGTGGGCCTCACCCGATCGGAGGTGAGGGAAGAGACAAGGGGAAAACACCCTTCTGGAGTTAAGCACCACTTTAGAAGACATGGCTGTACTCAGCAAAGTTAGCAGGAGTTTTACACCCAGGAATGTGAGAAAGAAGATAGCGCCCAGTGTCCGTGGTTCTGGCAGTGTGGGATCTGCAGTGGGTGGTTCCTGCAGTCAGAATGTCAGCAGTGGTTTGGGGTCTCCTGGGCTCCGCGTGATCCTGCGGTACATCACCAGGGGGTCTTCCTGGCTCACGTTCTGAGCTGTCTGCTTGGGTATCAGTAGCTCAGGATGACCTCTTTGCTGTGTGACAAGAGGTGGGTAGCTTGACCCAGCTCCTGCTTTAGAGGAATTGCTTCTTGCTTCTTATTAAGAGCCAAGAAAGGGAGATTCCCTGGTGGCTCAGCTGGTAAAGAATCTGCCTGCAGTGCAGGAGACTGAGGTGTGATCCCGGGGTTGGAAAGATTGCCTGGAGGATGGAGCTGCACTGCACTCCAGTATTCTGGCTTGGAGAATCCCACGGACAGAGGAGCTATATTCCATAGAGTTGCAGAGTCGGACATGACTCATGTTCACTTTCAAGGGATGATTGTTCGTTTTGGCAGAATACCCTGTAATGTCACTTACTGGTTTTAAATTTCGAAGTATTAGAGAAGTGATTTCTTAATTCAGGCTTTAAGAGAACACTGTTTTTTCTTTCAGGCCAGTGGATTATTTAAATTAATTATTTGAAAGTGAAAGTCACTTAGTCGTGTGTCCTACTGTTTGTGACCCCGTGGACTATACAGTCCATAGAATTCTCCAGGCCAGAATACTGGAGTGGGTATCTGTTCTCTTCTCCAAGGGGTATCTTCCCGACCCAGGGATCGAACCCAGGTCTCCCGCATTGTAGGCGGATTCTTTACCAGCTGAGCCACGAGGGAAGCAAATTATTTGGTTTGCTCTTTTAAAGATGAATTGAAGCTGCCTGCAGGGGGCGCATGGTAGACAGTCAGACCCGCTCTGATTCCTCATCTTCCTCCTCCAGACTCAGATTCAACCCTGTTACTAGTTATCAATGGATACTGCATGTGTGTTTTCTGCATATATGGGTGCGTGTGTGTGTGTAACCTCCTTTTAAAAGTGCTAACTGAGTGTTTTTTTAAAGCTATTCATTTACTTTAATTGAAAAAATAGTCACCATTTCATTTCTGGCATTTGAGAAGTGATATACTAATACGCTAAAGCTTTAATTCCTGGAAGGCCAGTGTTCACTGCAGGGGAAGATTCCTGTGTCCACAGTCAGGAGGATACAGCCACATTCCTCCCGCCTGCCCCCCTGCCAGCGTGCCCCCAGCCCCGGGCAGAGCCTTCTCCGTGCCGGTGGAGCGCCCACCGCTGGGCCCTGAGCCCTCCCTGCTCTTGAGGGCCATGACCTGCGTTGGAGACCCTCGAGGTTGCCGTGGAGGGCCGGCCTCCATGCTGAGGTCATGCCCTCAGAGACAGGGCAGACCTGGGTCTGGACGGCACCCTGCTGTTTGCCTCCCTCTGGCATCTGGTTGAGGAGAAGAAAAGAAAACTTCTACATGGTGTTCAGGCCCACATAGAGAGCTGTTGTTCAGCTTTTTATCTGTTTTTTTATTTCCATTATTTTCCTGATTATAAAAATTGCATTTGTTGAACAAAATCTGGAGAAATAGAGAAGGGAAAAAAAAAGACCTGTAATACCCACCCAGAGGACGGCGTTATGCTTTTGGTTATATCTTTCTAAGCTCCTAAACACACGTGCATATATATTAAGCAGAATTAGAATATTCTATGTTTCATTTTGTATTCTGGTTGTACACTGTAACCCTAAATTTATATTTTGCATGTTGGCTTATTCCTAGTATATGGTTAAATATTCTGTGAAAAAAATAGTCACTACATAGTAACCCGTCCCCTGGGTATAGCATCACTGATTTATTTTCCTGTTGTTGGTTTTGTGGGCCGTTTTAATGTATTTAATGCTGTGATGAAGCTGATTGAACACTGGTTGAATTCATTTTAGAAAGTGTTATATATAAAGCATAGATGGTAAAGAATCTGCCTGCAGTGCGGGAGACCTGGGTTTGATCCCTGTGTCAGGAAGATCCCCTGACCCACTCCAGTATTCTTGCCTGGAGAATTCCATGAACAGAGGAGCCTGGTGGGCTACAAAGACTGAGTGACTAACNGTTGAATTCATTTTAGAAAGTGTTATATATAAAGCATAGATGGTAAAGAATCTGCCTGCAGTGCGGGAGACCTGGGTTTGATCCCTGTGTCAGGAAGATCCCCTGACCCACTCCAGTATTCTTGCCTGGAGAATTCCATGAACAGAGGAGCCTGGTGGGCTACAAAGACTGAGTGACTAACGCAAGGCATTGAATATAAAAACTGTGAGTGGTTTGTGTCAGAGAGAGCTCATACTCTTAAGAGTGTTTATGTTGATCTTTATTATTTTAATAATTTGGTCATATCTTTTATCTTGATCTTAAAATATTTAATAAATGGCTTGGACTCTTTGGAAAGGCCACAGCTTCTCTGCTAGATGGAGTTACGTCAGAAGAAACCCCAAGGGGAGCTCAGGGACTTGTTCCTGCAACTTAACTTGTGACGGTGTCTGTGCTTACAGTTGTTAGGACTGACATGCCGTAACATGGAGCCGCCTCTGTCTGCTCTGTCCCAGGGGCTCATGGCCCAGGAGACAGGGCTTCACGGGAGACTCTGAGGGTCCCATCTTCACTCGAGGAAGCTGGGGTTGGGCTCCTCACTGACCGTCAGTTCCCTGGAGCGAGCTGGAGGCGCCCAGCCTGGCTTCTGTGGCAGCTGTGCCCGCAGGGCAGTGGGCGGGGGTGCCGGTCTCATGGCCCAGGAGACAGGGCTTCACGGGAGACTCTGAGGGTCCCATCTTCACTCGAGGAAGCTGGGGTTGGGCTCCTCACTGACCGTCAGTTCCCTGGAGTGAGCTGGAGGCGCCCAGCCTGGCTTCTGTGGCAGCTGTGCCCGCAGGGCAGTGGGCGGGGGTGCCGGGCTGCAGCTCCTTGCTGGCACTGCCGGAGGATGGCCCAGTCCCTCCCAGTGTGGTCCCCCACGCGGAGCGCTCAGGTGGGCTAACCAGCCATCATCCCCGGCAGTGCCACTCACTCTACGGTGGAGGGGACCACTTATTGGGCGCTTACTACCTGCCCAGGACAGGCTGGGTGTTGGACTTACCCATGAAGGCTGTATCACCAACATCCACCCCATTTGCCCCACGTTATTCATGAGGGCACCAAGGCTGAAACGTGTTACTAGCATCCACGGTTCCTCAGCCCACGCCTGTGGAACCGGACTGAGTCCAGGTTGTTGGAATCTGTGTCTCGCCTGCTATCCAGATTGCTGACTTTTCACTACTGGTCCATTTCTAGTTGCTGTAACACTTAATAAATAAAACTTTTTCCTTTTTGTTAGAGGAACAAAAGGAGGATTCATCCGTTGTTCTGACTGGCAGCCGTAATTTTGGAAGTGAACTGTTTTACAGGGTTTTCTCTTCACATTCTTGATGAAAACGTCAGGTTCTACTAACGGAACCACACTCGGCTCCAGGCCCGAGCGAGCCCTCTGCAGACTGTGTGTGGCTNTGGTTTGCTCTTTTAAAGATGAATTGAAGCTGCCTGCAGGGGGCGCATGGTAGACAGTCAGACCCGCTCTGATTCCTCATCTTCCTCCTCCAGACTCAGATTCAACCCTGTTACTAGTTATCAATGGATACTGCATGTGTGTTTTCTGCATATATGGGTGCGTGTGTGTGTGTAACCTCCTTTTAAAAGTGCTAACTGAGTGTTTTTTTAAAGCAATTCATTTACTTTAATTGAAAAAATAGTCACCATTTCATTTCTGGCATTTGAGAAGTGATATACTAATACGCTAAAGCTTTAATTCCTGGAAGGCCAGTGTTCACTGCAGGGGAAGATTCCTGTGTCCACAGTCAGGAGGATACAGCCACATTCCTCCCGCCTGCCCCCCTGCCAGCGTGCCCCCAGCCCCGGGCAGAGCCTTCTCCGTGCCGGTGGAGCGCCCACCGCTGGGCCCTGAGCCCTCCCTGCTCTTGAGGGCCATGACCTGCGTTGGAGACCCTCGAGGTTGCCGTGAGGGCCGGCCTCCATGCTGAGGTCATGCCCTCAGAGACAGGGCAGACCTGGGTCTGGACGGCACCCTGCTGTTTGCCTCCCTCTGGCATCTGGTTGAGGAGAAGAAAAGAAAACTTCTACATGGTGTTCAGGCCCACATAGAGAGCTGTTGTTCAGCTTTTTATCTGTTTTTTTATTTCCATTATTTTCCTGATTATAAAAATTGCATTTGTTGAACAAAATCTGGAGAAATAGAGAAGGGAAAAAAAAAGACCTGTAATACCCACCCAGAGGACGGCGTTATGCTTTTGGTTATATCTTTCTAAGCTCCTAAACACACGTGCATATATATTAAGCAGAATTAGAATATTCTATGTTTCATTTTGTATTCTGGTTGTACACTGTAACCCTAAATTTATATTTTGCATGTTGGCTTATTCCTAGTATATGGTTAAATATTCTGTGAAAAAAATAGTCACTACATAGTAACCCGTCCCCTGGGTATAGCATCACTGATTTATTTTCCTGTTGTTGGTTTTGTGGGCCGTTTTAATGTATTTAATGCTGTGATGAAGCTGATTGAACACTGGTTGAATTCATTTTAGAAAGTGTTATATATAAAGCATAGATGGTAAAGAATCTGCCTGCAGTGCGGGAGACCTGGGTTTGATCCCTGTGTCAGGAAGATCCCCTGACCCACTCCAGTATTCTTGCCTGGAGAATTCCATGAACAGAGGAGCCTGGTGGGCTACAAAGACTGAGTGACTAACGCAAGGCATTGAATATAAAAACTGTGAGTGGTTTGTGTCAGAGAGAGCTCATACTCTTAAGAGTGTTTATGTTGATCTTTATTATTTTAATAATTTGGTCATATCTTTTATCTTGATCTTAAAATATTTAATAAATGGCTTGGACTCTTTGGAAAGGCCACAGCTTCTCTGCTAGATGGAGTTACGTCAGAAGAAACCCCAAGGGGAGCTCAGGGACTTGTTCCTGCAACTTAACTTGTGACGGTGTCTGTGCTTACAGTTGTTAGGACTGACATGCCGTAACATGGAGCCGCCTCTGTCTGCTCTGTCCCAGGGGCTCATGGCCCAGGAGACAGGGCTTCACGGGAGACTCTGAGGGTCCCATCTTCACTCGAGGAAGCTGGGGTTGGGCTCCTCACTGACCGTCAGTTCCCTGGAGTGAGCTGGAGGCGCCCAGCCTGGCTTCTGTGGCAGCTGTGCCCGCAGGGCAGTGGGCGGGGGTGCCGGGCTGCAGCTCCTTGCTGGCACTGCCGGAGGATGGCCCAGTCCCTCCCAGTGTGGTCCCCCACGCGGAGCGCTCAGGTGGGCTAACCAGCCATCATCCCCGGCAGTGCCACTCACTCTACGGTGGAGGGGACCACTTATTGGGCGCTTACTACCTGCCCAGGACAGGCTGGGTGTTGGACTTACCCATGAAGGCTGTATCACCAACATCCACCCCATTTGCCCCACGTTATTCATGAGGGCACCAAGGCTGAAACGTGTTACTAGCATCCACGGTTCCTCAGCCCACGCCTGTGGAACCGGACTGAGTCCAGGTTGTTGGAATCTGTGTCTCGCCTGCTATCCAGATTGCTGACTTTTCACTACTGGTCCATTTCTAGTTGCTGTAACACTTAATAAATAAAACTTTTTCCTTTTTGTTAGAGGAACAAAAGGAGGATTCATCCGTTGTTCTGACTGGCAGCCGTAATTTTGGAAGTGAACTGTTTTACAGGGTTTTCTCTTCACATTCTTGATGAAAACTTCAGGTTCTACTAACGGAACCACACTCGGCTCCAGGCCCGAGCGAGCCCTCTGCAGACTGTGTGTGGCTTCGGGAAAGGCCGTGGTGTTGGGCGGGCAGGGCTGACTCAGCGCCGGGAGCCCGTGCCTCCTGGACTTGCTCGCAGGCCTTCCCCTCGTCTTTTTCCCTCCTTCCCTAGGCAGAAGGCTACGTGATTGGAAGCTGCATCAAGCACATCCCGATCGCAGGGCGGGACATCACCTATTTCATCCAGCAGCTGCTTCGGGAGCGGGAGGCAGGGATCCCCCCGGAGCAGTCGCTGGAGACCGCCAAAGCCATCAAGGTAGAGACAGGGGGGTGCAGACCTGTCTGGGGGCGAGAGAAATGCTGTTTGGAGGGTTCCCTTGCCGCCACTGCCCCCAGCCCCGCCCCTGCTCCTGCCCCCAGCTTCATCTTCCTGCCTCCTCCCTCCCCGAGAGAACGTGTGTCTCCATCAATTTATGATTGTGGGGGTTCCTGCTGTTAATGAGGGCAGCTTGGTGGCCGGGGTTGAGCCCCAGACCCAGGCCAGCATCATTCCAAGGAGCCTGATTAGGTTAGAACTGCAGTTAGCTGAGCGTGTCTGCTTCCCCTCCCTCCAAGTCCATCTCTAGCTTAGAGAGCAGCAGCAGTGACGTCAGGCGTCTGGTGAAGTCAGCCCGCGTTCAGACACATCTCCATCACCTGTAGTGTGGTTCTGAGCCCTGTGAATTACAGCTCAAGAGTAGTGCTGCTCCAGGGTGGGGCCATCGATCGGCGCCCCCAGCCCGCCCCCTGTCGCTTCTAGACTGTAATGACCATGCTGGAAAGGTTTCAGAGGGCGTGAAAGATCAAATCAGTAAGATGAGCAGAAAAACGCTCCACCGGGCCTTTCTAAAAGTGCCCGCCTGACCGGGCTCATCAGTCTGGTCTTTGGGTTTCTCTGTATGTAGCAGCTGACAGACCCTTTTTAAAGAAGCTTTCTTTCCAGGTTGAAAATCAGGACAAATTACTGTTTTTTATTATAGCCAAAATGCAAGAGAGTCTTCATAACACAAGGGTGATTATTATATAGATGAAGAGCAAGGGTTTTGTTTACAGAGAAGCATTTAAGTGTGGGGGCGACAGGGGGCCTTGGGCGTCTCCCCTTCTCATAGAGCACACAGCGTCTGAACCTCAGGGAGTTCAGCCTCCCCTGCCTGTCCCCCACTAAGCACCCAGTAGGGGGCTTGAAGGAAAGGGAGCAAGGGGGCACTCCCTTGTTTCCCCGCCCTCGGTGAGCGCAGGTGTTCTGGCTGGGAAGGTCACGGAAGCATCCTTTTAGACTGAAACCTCCCCCATTTGTCCTCCCTTCCTCGCCTTTCTTCTCATCCCCTCCCTGCCCCCTCTGTCACGCACGTGACCAGCCCTCGGGGTGGACGTGGGGCAGCAGAGCCGAGCGGTGACTAGGGGGCTGCTTTCTGGGTGCCCGTGGTGGCCTTTCCTTTGTCGTGGGCCCTTGCCCGGTGCTGACCCTGACCCTGGATCTGGTGCGTTCAGGCCGCACAGCGTGTGGCTCAGCTGTGAGTTGGGGGCCAAGAGACCCTTGTCCCTCTAGCCAGCTGCCTGGCCTGCGGTTAGTCCTCCACTCACTCCTCCCTGAGACTGAGGTGGGGGCGTCCTGGAAAGGTGGTGGAGCCCCTGCACCCCACAGGGGTGGTCTCCTCAGGTGCAGGCCTGAGGCTGGTGGGCCTGGCACTCACGGGCCTGGCAGCGGGGGTCCAGAGCTTAGTGCAGACACGGCCACCCCGTCCAGTGTCACTGAGGCGTCCGTGCTGTCACTTGGAACAGTTGCAGTACCCTGAGAAGCGTAGCCGGCCTCCAGGGCAGCGGCATGTTTCTGCACTCTGCAGACTGGCAGTCGCATGGACTCACTGTGATATTAACGAGCACAGCGTTGTGGAGCTCATAATTTGACAGAGTATATCAAGGATGGCATTAGGGTCTGTTTCAGGGATTCTAGGACACTTCAGACTTACTAGCGTGACACCACCTTCAGAGGCCCTAAAATGTGCGGTGAGCATGAGCTCTGCGCCTGGTGGTGAACACAGCCCATGTTGCCCACAGGGAGCTTTTTTTAGGGTCTGGTACCCAGGAGCGACCGGCTGCTCTGCTGAGAGCTCTCAGGACAGCTGATTGGCCAGAGATCCCCAGGGGCGCACCAGCAGACGCCAGGGAGACACTGGGCACGTCCCAGGCTGGTGCTGGTGCCGGGGTGAAAGCCAGGAGCGGTTCTCAGGCCGCAGCACGCGGCCGCTCCGTCCTGCCCGTCGGCCTCTTCTTTCGTCCGTGGCACCTGGCACCTGGTAAGGTGCCGTGTGGTCTGCTTATTTGCCACGGTCGTTGCTTCCTCTCCTGACTCTGCGCTGGCGTGTGTGCTCCAGTGGGCAGGGGTGTGTGTGTGTTTTGTTGTGAGTCCAGTGTGTCCATGTTGTGGAGTTGGTGGCCCTGCCATGTCAGACTGCACAGCAGGTCCACAACCCGGGATCAGCCGTGTTCAGCATCAGGGTGAAGTCGGCCGTGTTCAATGTGGGGCTGCAGCGCAGGTCTGCTGGTCAGGGTGGATGGCCGTGAGTGCCCGGGCAGGTGCCGTGTGGCGCCCACGAGGAATAAGGACACAGGAGATGGAGACAAGGTACTTAGTACATGCCGACAGCCAGTGCTTCAGCTGATCAGCAGCAGAGTTTGATGGAAAGGCTGAGATGAGTAGCCGACCTGCAAAGCAAGCAGGTTCACTCACAGTCCGGAGCAGAGCCATGAAAAGTCTGTGAGGCCTGGCCGCGTCTGCACTGGAGTTGTGATGAGCAGGCAGGACTGGTTTCGCGGTGTCCAGGGCGGGGGGTTACTGGGTCTTGGTCAGAGGTGGACTCTGGTGACCTCTGTGTGTGTCTGCAGGAGAAATACTGCTACATCTGCCCTGACATAGTCAAGGAATTCGCCAAGTACGACGTGGATCCTCGGAAGTGGATCAAACAGTACACGGGGATTAATGCCATCAACCAGAAGAAGTTCGTCATAGATGTCGGCTACGAAAGGTTCCTGGGCCCAGAGATTTTCTTTCACCCGGAGGTAAAGAGGCAGGCTTTCTGAGAGCGAAGTCCGCGTGTGTGGTGGAGCGATGCTGCCCCCTGGTGTCTGTAGGCAGCAGTCCTCGGGCCGCCTTCCCGTGAGGACCGCGGGGCGCCCGCCCTACCCTCTGCAGCTGTTACAGCACCCTGTGTGATCGCCTGCTTGACTGTTGCCCTCTTTAGACCTGGCTCTGTTGAAAAAATAGGAAACAAGTGACTAGGAAGACGCTTTAAGAGCAATGGAAGATAATGGAAATGGAGTTGCTCTCACAGTAACCAGAAAATTAGTTAATCCCGGCAGACCATCAGTGTGGGTATAGGAGGGCACGTGACCTTTCCATTCTTTGTGAAGGTCTGTCCCAACTCCAGTTTTGAACCCCAGACGTGGGTCCTGCCGTGTTTCCTGCTGCAAATTAGAGTTAGTTAGAGTTCCTGTCTGAATAGCAGCCTTTCCAGCTTAGATGGGCTTTAGGAATTACAGGCCTCGCTGTGTTAACTATAGGCACACAGAGTTATTATTAACTCTTGCAGATACAGTAATGAGAGACAGCATTTTAAGATGGAATAAAATGGGTTGTATCCATATTTTGGTTTATTTTTCTAATTCAGTTTGCTTTTGCTAGGTCGGTTACACGCTGCTGCCTGTTTCCAGGTGTGTGTGGCCTTTTGCGCAGGGAGATGGCTCACAGTACTGCCTCACCACAATCTTAACCCTCATTCGTGCCTTTTGATATTATAGATTTAAAACAGGCACGAAACTGACCATGGCCAGTGACCAGCTGGAGAGCACCCGGTGTTACCTTCCTGAGTTCACTAAAGGTGTCCTTGGTTTTTAAAGCATAGTTCAAATTTTTAAAATTGAATTCTTTTACACTTTACCTTATTTGACTTACAGAACTGAATCGAAGACTGTTTACTCAGTGACGTGAGCGTTTCCATAGTTTCATTAAAAAGCCACCCGTTCGCGTCGTCCCCTCGCGCCTCTGGCAGGCTTCTGGCCCAGGTTGACAGTGTGACTGTTCACTGGCTGTGTTTTCTCTTGTATCCTGGGCTGATTCTTAGATGACATTAATACTCATAAGCGATACACTTGTTCTGTGCCCACAGTGTTTCCATAACATCACACACGTCACACACATGTGACTTACAGTCTCGGGCAGCAGGATTCCCGGTGTCTCCTGATGCCGTGTGATGTTTTCCCCTCCCTGAGCCCACACGTGTCGCCAGGACATGTCACCGTCAGTCACCCCATGCCCGCTCACTTGGGTTCATTTGACATACCAATATTTGACGTGGTCATTGCAGCCTGACGGTTTTAAAAGTTACAGTATATTCTGTATTTATTAAAGTCATTAAAAAAAAGTTATTGAGAGAAGTATGTAATGTTTCTTTTATGTTTGTACAAAATTCAGTTTGCCAACCCGGATTTCATGGAGTCCATCTCGGAGGTTGTTGATGAAGTCATACAGAACTGCCCCATCGACGTTCGCCGTCCGCTGTATAAGGTATCAGCCGCCTGGGGGAGGTGCTCGGGTTTCATCTCACAGCTTGAGGCCCAGCATTCTTAGAAGAGTAGGTTCTTAACATCAGTGTGCAGACATCCCTGTCTCACCATGGTCTTGTAGAGATTTGTTAGAGGCCAACATACTGGTGAAGTAGTATTCTTGGAGTGGCGATGACATAAATGGTTGGAGATAGGACTCGGTTAACCGGAATGTCTAGTTTAAGTCTTCTTGTGTCTTTATTCTTATCTGGCCAGCTGTCTTTTAAGTTGGACAGTTTGAACCCTGCGTAGTGACCGAAAGCTAAAGCAGCCCTTCCCCACCTGCTCTCCGTGGATTCGCTGGTCTTGCTTCACCCGTGCTTAGGTTTGTCCCGCATGCGCTGTTGCCAGAAAGAAGTCCGATCCCGCCTGAAGCGTCGGGTGGAAACGCCCATGTGATAATGTTGTCCAGGATCCTGTGTGACCAGGGAGCTTTGACACCTGAAATGAGAAAAGGCTAGTCTCTGTAATTACAGGATAAAAGGAGGTGTTGCTGACAGCTGGATATTGAGAGCAGGAAGTGGCCGTCAGCTGGCCCTCCTTCACCTGTGGTTGCCCTCTTCTGCTTCATGCTCTTGGCCCGCAGCCTCTGCCAAGTCTTACCTTCTCAGCTCGGGAGGCTGAGCTTAGAGGAGGGCATCAGGCCCAGGAGCGAGGGCGCACACAGTAGAGTACTGTGCAGTCTTCAAAAAGAATGAGGCCAATCAATGTAAATGCAAATGAAAAGACGTTATAGTATCTGTTAAGTGAGAAGGCAAATTGTAAAATTTATATATACTATGATTTGATTTAAAATGTAGTTTGTGTATGTATACATACATACATACATACATATATATTTGAAAAGGTTTTGAATGATGTATGCCAGACTCAAAATATCTTTGGGGTTGGGAGATGGATAACTTTCACTTTCTACTTTTTGTGTTTTAACATTGTTTGAAATTTTATAGTTAAGAAATATTATTTTTATTATTTCCTATGTAGGAACATTTTCTACATAGGAACATTTTCCTATGTAGACAGCTTTCTATGGGTGAAAACAAATTATAATTTGATTTTTATTGTTCAGTTCAGTTGCTCAGTCATGTCCAACTATTTTTGACCCCATGGACTGCAGCACACCAGGCCTCCCTGTCCATTACCAACTCCCAGAGCTTACTCAAACTCATGTCCATTGAGTTGGTGATGCCATCCAACCATTTCATCCTCTGTTGTCCTCTTCTCCTCCTGCCTTCAATCTTTCCCAGGATTAGGGTCTTTTCCAGTGAGTCAGTTCTTCGCATCAGGTGGCCAAAGTATTGGAGCTTCAGCTTCAGCATCAGTCCTTCCAATGAATATTCAGGACTGATTTCCTTTAGGATTGACTGGTTTGATCTTGCAGTCTAATGGACTGTCAAGAGTCTTCTCCAACACCACAGTTCCAAAGCATCAATACTTCAGTGGTCAGCTTTCTTTATGGTCCACCTCTCACATCTATTGGAGAAGGAAATGGCAACCCACTCCAGTATTCTTGCCTGGAAAATCCCATGGACAGAGGAGCCTGGTAGGCTACAGTCCATGGGGTCGCAAAGAGTCGGATACGACTGAGCAACTTCCCTTATGCATGACTATTGGAAAAACTGTAGCTTTGACTAGACAGACGTTTGTCAGCAAAGTAGTATCTCTGTTTTTAATATTCTGTCTAGGTTGGTCATAGCTTTTCTTCCGAGGAGCAAGCATCTTTTAATTTCATGACTGCAGTCACCATCTGCAGTAGTTTTGCAAGAAAATAAAGAAAGTCTGCAAGAAAACGAAGTCTCTCACTGTTTCCATTGTTTCCTCATCTATTTGCCATGAAGTGATGGGACCAGATACCATGATGTTCATTTTTTGAATGTTGAGCTTTAAGCCAGCTTTTTCACTCTCCTCTTTCACTTTCATTAAGAGGCTCTTTAGTTCCTCTTCACTTTCTGCCATAAGAGTGATGTCATCTGCATATCTGAGGTAATTGATATTTCTCCCGGCAATCTTGATTTCAGCTTGTGCTTCATCCAGCCCAGCATTTTGCATGATGTACAAGGTGACAATTTACAGCCTTGATATACTCCTTTCCCAACTTGGAACCAGTCCATTGTTCCATGTCTAGTTCTAACTGTTGCTTCTTGACCTGCATACAGATTTCTCAGGAGGCAGAACAATTATACCAAAGAAATTCTTGCACTATTAAGAAAATTCTGGGACCCACAACAAACGATTTCCCAACCTGGGGTTCCGGCAAAGGGACTGAGAACCGCAAGGGATTTGACTTTGGAGGCCAGTGGGATTTGATTTCTATTGTTACATATGCTTAATTAAACATCTCTCTCCTCCAATAAAATGTGCAAGAAAGGGAAACTAGAGACAGAGGAGAGTATTAAAGTTTAGTAAAATTCATGCCTTGTTCTCTTTACTTCTTAAATCTCACCTGGCATTAGCTGTGTCTTCATGTCCACGAAAGCATGCAACAGTTGTGCTATCTTTAGTCTTCATTTCATGTAATGGAAATGAAACTTGTGCCCGTGGTTATGAAGGTTCATGATGAGGTGCGATTTTTCTCTTTAGACAGTTGAGTTCACTTTCAGTAGAATTATGGGAAGTAGAGATGGCCTGGTAGCCTGAGCTCCTTCCTTACTTAATAGAGGACGACCCTGAGCCCCAGAACTAGACGGACCTAAGTTAAATGGAGCAAATTGGTCTTGGACTTGTAGTTATAAAATACTGGCTATATTTCCTGAGGTGATGGAATTCCAGTTGAGCTGTTTCAAATCCTGGAAGATGATGCTGTGAAAGTGCTGCACTCAATATGCCAGCAAATTTGGAAAACTCAGCAGTGGCCGCAGGACTGGAAAAGGTCAGTTTTCATTCCAATTCCAAAGAAAGGCAATGCCAAAGAATGCTCAAACTACCGCACAATTGCACTCATCTCACACGCTAGTAAAGTAATGCTCAAAATTCTCCAAGCCAGGCTTCAGCAATATGTGAACCGTGAACTCCCTGATGTTCAAGCTGGTTTTAGAACAGGCAGAGGAACCAGAGATCAAATTGCCAACATCCGCTGGATCATGGAAAAAGCAAGAGAGTTCCAGAAAAACATCTATTTCTGCTTTATTGACTATGCCAAAGCCTTTGACTATGTGGATCACAATAAACTGTGGAAAATTCTGAAAGAGATGGGAATACCAGACCACCTAACCTGCCTCTTGAGAAATCTGTATGCAGGTCAGGAAGCAACAGTTAGAACTGCACATGGAACAACAGACTGGTTCCAAATAGGAAAAGGAGTACGTCAAGGCTGTATATTGTCTCCCTGCTTATTTAACTTATATGCAGAGTACATCATGAGAAACGCTGGACTGGAAGAAACACAAGCTGGAATCAAGATTGCCGGGAGAAATATCAATAACCTCAGATATGCTGATGACACCACCCTTATGGCAGAAAGTGAGGAGGAGCTAAAAAGCCTCTTGATGAAAGTGAANTCCTCTAGGCCCTCCTGCGCCTGCTGTGAATGTTAACTCCCGCCATTTTATTAGGGTCTCTAAACCTCATGGCCACAAGCTCGGGCTGTGCGGTCAGGCATGCAGCTTACTCACTGTGTGGCTCCAGGCTGTGATTTGACTCCTGGCCCTGCTCTTTTATCTGTGAAATGGTGTGGCAACGCCTGCTTCATAACGCCGTGTGAGGCTTACATACGTGGGACAGCGACCATCACCCGGCACCTGCTAAATAAGCTTGTGGTCACCGTTAGGACTGTTCATAGTGAGGCCAGGAATTTGAAAGGACACCATAATGTTCTGGTTTAGTTCAGAGAAAATGCTGTGGTGTTTTAAAAAATTTTATCCCAATAAAGTGTTGAAATACACATTTTTGTTATTTGACTCAGTTAAGGGAAGGCAGGAATTCTTTAGTAAATGAATAATCAGTCTTGCTAAGACTTCCAGCAGGTTAGTGCATTTTGAGTTTTTACTTCTTCAGTTAAGATCAGTCGCTCAGTCGTGTCTGACTCTGCGACCCCATGGACTGCAGCACGCCAGACTTGTCTGTCCATCACCGTCTCCCAGAGCTTGCTCAAACTCATGTCCGTCAGGTCGGTGATGCTATCCAACCATCTCATCCTCTGTCGTCCCCTTCTCCTCCTGCCTTCAGTCCTTCCCAGCATCAGGGTCTTTTTCTAGTGAGTCAGTTCTTTGCATCAGGTGGCCAAAGTATTGGAGTTTCAGCTTCAGCATCAGTCCTTGGAGTAAATATTCAGGACTGATTTCCTTTAGGATGGACTGGTTGGATCTCCTTGCAGTCCAAGGGACGTTCAAGAGTCTTCTCCAACACCAAAGTTCAAAAGCATTAATTCTTCGGCACCCAGCTTTCTTTATGGTCCAACTCTCACATCCATAAATGACTACTTTAAAAACGAAAGCTTTGACTAGATGGATCTTTGTTGGCAAAGTAATGTCTTGGCTTTTTAATATGCTCTTTAGGTGGGTCATAGCTTTTCTTCCACGGAGCAAGCATCTTTTAATTTCATGGCTGCAGTCACCATCTGCAGTGATTTTGGAGCCCAAGAAAATGAAGTCTCTCACTGTTTCCATTGTTTCCCCATCTATTTGCCATGAAGTGATGGGACTGGATGCCATGATCTTAATTTTTGAATGTTAAGTTTTATTCCAGCTTTCTCACTCTTTTTCACTTTCATTAAGAAGCTCTTTAGTTCCTCTTAGCTTTCTGCCATAAGGGTGGTGTCATCTGTGTATCTGAGGTTATTGATATTTCTCCCGACAGTCTTGATTCCAGCTTGTGCTTCATCCAGCCCGGCATTTCGTATGGTGTACTCTGCATACGAGTTAAATAAGCAGGGTGACAATATACAGCCTTGACCTATTCTTTTCCCAATTTGGAACCAGTCCGTTGTTCCATGTCTGGTTCTAACTTGACCTGCATACAGCCTTCTCAAGAGGTAGGTCAGGTGGTCTGGTATTCCCATCTCTTTGAGAATTTTCCACAGTTTGTTGTGATCCATATAGTCAAAGGCTTTGATGTATTCAGTGAAGCAGAAGTGGATGCTTTTCTGGAATTCTCTTGCTTTTTCTATGATCCAACGGATGTTGGCAGTTTGATCTCTGGTTCCTCTGCCTTTTCTAAGTCCATCTTGAACATCTGGAAGTTCATGTACTGTTGAAGCCTGGCTTGGAGAATTTTGTGCATTACTTTGCTCACCTGTGAAATGAGTGTAATTGTGTGGTAGTTTGAACATTCTTTGGCATTGCCTTTCTTTGGGATTGGAATGAAAACATCTTTTCCAGTGCTGTGGCCACTGCTGAGTTTTGATTTAGTTCAGAAAATGCTACATTTAAAAAACATTTTATTCTGATAAAGTAGTTGTTGAAATATGTATTTTTTATTATTTGAATTGACTCAGTTAAGCAAAAGGGAGGAATTATGTAATTTAGTAAATCAATAATTAGACTTGCTAAGACTTTCAGCAGGTGAATACATTTTGAGATTTTACTTCTTATGAGACCTTCATAAAGACTCTGGATGATGGCAGTACAGGAGAGAGGGTCCCCTTCAGCTGAAGCTGATTCCCAGGTAGAGGTGGACGGGTGAAGGATAGGGCGGCTGAGGCCAAGAAGACCTGTGTGCAGACACGGGCAGGATGAGCATGGCGTCTGAGTGGGCATGGCAAGGTCTAGCAAACCTACTCGTTTATTCAGTGTGCAGTAAATTCCATTGATATCCCTGCCACCCCAACACCTTTCAGAAATGGAAAGGCCATGCCTACCGCATCCCCCAGGTCGTACTAGAGAAGTTAGTGGCACATATTGGTGCCTGGAGGGAGGTGCCAGCCCCTGACCTGAGTGCTCGGCAGGCCTGGAGTTGTGCAGCGAGCAGCCCATGCAGTGGCCTGGGGCCATGGAGGCTAATGGCAGGGCTTTAGTGCCCAGCGCGAGAGCGCCAAGAAGCTGTCCAGGGGGTTGAGGGCAGGAGCAATGACTGGGTGACAAGCTTTATCGTGGTCACCAAGGTGCTGTGCTGGCAGTTGCCTGGGGGAGATAAGACAGGACTGGGGAGCCCACTGGGAAGTCATGTCAGGGTCCAGCAGGACAGTCACGGAGGTCGTGTCCACCTCTCCGCACCCCAGCCTCCCTTGTTTCCCTCCTGGCCGCTTCACAGACACACTGAGCACATTTCTGCCCCAGGGCCCTTGCACCTGCCGCCCCTGCCAGGGAGCTCTTCCAGGCGCGTCCCTGACCCACTTCCTCTATGCCTTCATGTTCTCGCTGGGTCGTCGGCTTCCAGCGAGGCTTCCCGGGCAGCCCGATCCAGGTCCATCTCAGCCTCCCTCATGCTCCGTTCCCCCTTCCCGCTTCAGGGCTTCCTCCCTGGCGTGTGCCACCTGCCAGGGTGACGCCGCTGTTCCTTGTTCATTTGGGTGTATGGTCTGCNGCTGTGGCCACTGCTGAGTTTTGATTTAGTTCAGAAAATGCTACATTTAAAAAACATTTTATTCTGATAAAGTAGTTGTTGAAATATGTATTTTTTATTATTTGAATTGACTCAGTTAAGCAAAAGGGAGGAATTATGTAATTTAGTAAATCAATAATTAGACTTGCTAAGACTTTCAGCAGGTGAATACATTTTGAGATTTTACTTCTTATGAGACCTTCATAAAGACTCTGGATGATGGCAGTACAGGAGAGAGGGTCCCCTTCAGCTGAAGCTGATTCCCAGGTAGAGGTGGACGGGTGAAGGATAGGGCGGCTGAGGCCAAGAAGACCTGTGTGCAGACACGGGCAGGATGAGCATGGCGTCTGAGTGGGCATGGCAAGGTCTAGCAAACCTACTCGTTTATTCAGTGTGCAGTAAATTCCATTGATATCCCTGCCACCCCAACACCTTTCAGAAATGGAAAGGCCATGCCTACCGCATCCCCCAGGTCGTACTAGAGAAGTTAGTGGCACATATTGGTGCCTGGAGGGAGGTGCCAGCCCCTGACCTGAGTGCTCGGCAGGCCTGGAGTTGTGCAGCGAGCAGCCCATGCAGCGGCCTGGGGCCATGGAGGCTAATGGCAGGGCTTTAGTGCCCAGCGCGAGAGCGCCAAGAAGCTGTCCAGGGGGTTGAGGGCAGGAGCAATGACTGGGTGACAAGCTTTATCGTGGTCACCAAGGTGCTGTGCTGGCAGTTGCCTGGGGGAGATAAGACAGGACTGGGGAGCCCACTGGGAAGTCATGTCAGGGTCCAGCAGGACAGTCACGGAGGTCGTGTCCACCTCTCCGCACCCCAGCCTCCCTTGTTTCCCTCCTGGCCGCTTCACAGACACACTGAGCACATTTCTGCCCCAGGGCCCTTGCACCTGCCGCCCTTGCCAGGGAGCTCTTCCAGGCGCGTCCCTGACCCACTTCCTCTATGCCTTCATGTTCTCGCTGGGTCGTCGGCTTCCAGCGAGGCTTCCCGGGCAGCCCGATCCAGGTCCATCTCAGCCTCCCTTATGCTCCGTTCCCCCTTCCCGCTTCAGGGCTTCCTCCCTGGCGTGTGCCACCTGCCAGGGTGACACCGCTGTTCCTTGTTCATTTGGGTGTATGGTCTGCATCTCCCCTCTTGCGATAGGTCTGATTCTGTGCCTGCAACAGCCAGCTCTCAGGCCGTGGGGGCCATGTGAACGGATAAGCTTGCGGAGTGCCTTGTGAGTCCCTGACCCCTGACTGCTCACACTCAGGGAAGGTGGGGCCCCTCAATTGGAGGGCAGGGGGCCAGGACCTTTGAGACACAGTGATGTCCCGTGGAGAGAGCAGCGCCTGAAAGAACCTGGTGAGACCAGGGAGGAGGTGGGAACGTGGGCTGGGGTGAGTTGGGAAGGGCATGTGTATGGATTAGAGTGAAAGACGAGAACCTTAGTGAAATGAGTATTTCCAAAGGGAGCCTCAGTACACATTTACTCAGCTGTTATACGCTGAGTTAAAAAATCTTATTTTAAGAGTTCACGTTGGCCTGTGCTATACAAACGGTGAAGTAACGTGGGGGGTTACAGTGTTCTCTCACGACTTCAAAGACGGTATTAGTTAAGGAGAGCATTAGAAACGCTTTCTCTTAGCTGGATTTTCTGCTGAGAGCTCTCTGTACACGTCTTGTGGTGTCTGCCTTAGGAGGCTGTTTCCTTCCTGTGAGTGAGGGGCTTAAATTACAATATTAAAGTTTTACTATTTGTGATATTGTATTGAAAGGCTTCCCTTAGGAGAATATCTGCTTACTTTTCTGTGTGGAAATTGATTAAGAATCCTGTGAGGCTAAATGTTCCCATTTCTAAGGTGCAAAATCATTAAGATAAGCACTGTTGCTTCCCTTGAAATGAGATGGACAGCATCCGTGTACTGGTAATTTCACTTATTTCTCTATTTTTGCTTTTTGCCACCACTCTGAAAGTGGAACGAGCATAGGTGATAATAGGCCAAAGCCAACACTGCCTCTCAGCTAAGTTTAAACTCTCAGGATAACTCTGAACAGCTACTTGGGTTGAAAATAATAAGCTCATGTAACATTCTTATGATCATAAAACATTAGTTAGCGAACCAGTCTTATTTCCATGAAACCAGCCAATTACCACTGGAGCAGGCATGCTGAAAACAGCCAGCAGAGCACGTCCTCTCCTCTGCCTACGTCATAGTTATGAAAACTTTAAGGAAGTGTTTTCTTCTAGAAATTCTGTACGTTTTAGCCCTTAAATATATGATCCATATTGAGTTCAGTTGTGTGTATGAAGTAAGGTAGTTAGTAAATGTTCATTTCCCCTCCAGGGATATTAATTATTCACCATCATTTGTTGAAAAAGACTGTTCTTTTCCTATTGAAGCATCTTGGCAACTTTGTCCAAAATCACTTAACCATGTATACACAGCACTGTTTTGTGTAAATGAATGAATGACTCTTACATGTTATGCCTTTGCAAGCAACTGAAGATCTTGCAATGCTTTTGAAATATAATGAACATTTGTTTTTCATACTCTAATGAATTAATTTGTAAGTTTAAAAAGTCCATTACAGAGATATGACCGCTAATTGCAGTAACTGGCCCTTGACTGTATCCCGGACTGGAGTTAAAAACGCTAGAAAGTGCTAATGGAACAGGTGACTGAATTGCAGTAACAGTAATAGGTGAAGGTTACTGTATTCGTATAAGTTTATGAGGCTGAGAATTGTACTGCGAGGCTTGCTCTACAAGCCAGTGCCCCAGATAACCAAGAATGCTTTAAAACTGTGATTCTTAGTAGTTCACAGGTACGCAGTTTGTGTGAAGGTGTTAGCAGGAGTCTCTTCAAGAAGATGGCGGGGTGGGATGGGGAGGGAAGCTTACGAGGGAGGGGGTATATGTATGCTTAACAGGTGATTTATACATGAACTGTAAACTCCCTGATGTTCAAGCTGGCTTTAGAACAGGCAGAGGAACCAGAGATCAAATTGCCAACATCTGCTGGATCGTCGAAAAAGCAAGAGTTCCAGAAAAACTATTTCTGCTTTATTGACTATGCCAAAGCCTTTGACTGTGTGGATCACAATAAACTGTGGAAAATTCTGAAAGAGATGGGAATACCAGACCACCTAACCTGCCTCTTGAGAAATCTGTATGCAGGTCAGGAAGCAACAGTTAGAACTGGACATGGAACAACAGACTGGTTCCAAATAGGAAAAGGAGTACGTCAAGGCTGTATATTGTCTCCCTGCTTATTTAACTTATATGCAGAGTACATCATGAGAAACGCTGGACTGGAAGAAACACAAGCTGGAATCAAGATTGCCGGGAGAAATATCAATAACCTCAGATATGCTGATGACACCACCCTTATGGCAGAAAGTGAGGAGGAGCTAAAAAGCCTCTTGATGAAAGTGAAGGAGGAGAGCGAAAAAGTTGGCTTAAAGCTCAACATTCAGAAAACGAAGATCATGGCATCCGGTCCCATCACTTCATGGGAAATAGATGGGGAAACAGTGGAAACAGTGTCAGACTTTATTTTTTGGGGCTCCAAAATCACTGCAGATGGTGACTGCAGCCATGAAATTAAAAGACGCTTACTCCTTGGAAGAAAAGTTATGACCAACCTGGATAGTATATTCAAAAGCAGAGACATTACTTTGCCGACTAAGGTCCGCCTAGTCAAGGCTATGGTTTTTCCTGTGGTCATGTATGGATGTGAAAGTTGGACTGTGAAGAAGGCTGAGCGCCGAAGAATCGATGCTTTTCAACTGTGGTGTTGGAGAAGACTCTGGAGAATCCCTTGGACTGCAAGAAGATCCAACCATTGCATTCTGAAGGAGATCAACCCTGGGATTTCTTTGGAAGGAATGATGCTAAAGCTGAAACTCCAGTACTTTGGCCACCTCATGCGAAGAGTTGACTCATTGGAAAAGACTCTGATGGTGGGAGGGATTGGGGGCAGGAGGAGAAGGGGACGACCGAGGATGAGATGGCTGGATGGCATCACGGACTCGATGGATGTGAGTCTGAGTGAACTCTGGGAGATGGTGATGGACAGGGAGGCCTGGCGTGCTGTGGTTCATGGGGTCGCCAAGAGTTGGACACGACTGAGCGACTGAACTGAACTGACAGCACCAACCAACACAATATTGCAGAGCAATTATCTTCTAATTAAAAATAAAAAAAGAGATGAGGATCAGAAGACCCTTGTTTTACTCTGTTAAGGTTGCAGTCTGACCCGTCCTAGACTTGGTTCCGGTGCTCTCAGCTCCCAGCTGTGTTGAGGGCAGCGGCAATGATGAGGGGTGACCCCTGGATGGAGCATTGGTGGGTGGCCCCCTGACTCTTGGCAGGAGCCAAGCCCCCTCCTGTTGTTTCTGAGCGATTTTGCCACAGATAACAGGGTGTGGCAGTGATTATCAGTGACCTTGATGTCAGGGCAGGATGTTGTCAGAAAGATGCCGATTTGCGATTTGTCAAGAGAAGACAGGCCTGTGTGGGGAGGCATGTGGTAGAAGTCGCCCCCTTGAGGAGTAGAACAGGCAGCATGATTTTACTTGGTTATGGTGGAGGAAAAGCACCAAGAGAATTTGTGACGCAGGAGAAAAACTCAGTTTGTACTTAAAAAAATGTATTTATGCATTTATTTGGCTGTGTTGAGTCTTAGTTGCAACACGTGGGGTCTTCGTTGCAAGCCCGTGGGATCTTTGGTCCTGGCCCACTGACTCACTAGTTGTGGCATGGACTTAGTTGCCCCAAGGCACTAGGGCTCTTCCTTCCGCCACCAGGGACTGAACCTGTGTCCCTTGCGTTGCAGGGTGGATTCTTAACCACTGGACCACCAGAGAGTCCCGATTCACACTTCTTCCTTGATAGTGCTGACTTTGCCTCAGTGATTAGCTTCTCATTTAGCTTGTAGTGTATTACTCAGACGACTGAAGGGTGGGTGGGGAGTGTGTTGTGGGCAGGTGATTTCACGTGAGGAAACCTCTGTTTTGTGTCTTTTAGAATGTCGTTCTTTCGGGAGGCTCGACAATGTTCAGGGATTTTGGACGTCGCCTGCAGAGAGACTTAAAGAGGGTGGTGGACGCCAGGCTGAAGCTCAGCGAGGAGCTCAGCGGCGGCAGGATAAAGGTGAGGGCTCCGGGCAGCCAGGCGGGGTGGATGCCGCACTGGTCTGGGCCATGAGGGGTAAACACGAGGTGGAGCCACACTGAGTCAGATGTCTGTTGCCCGGAGTCCCTCCAGCTGTGCAGTTGGCACAGGTGCGGACCTCCCAGTGCAGCAATGCAACTCTCCCCCAGCCCCGCCACCCCCCACTGCCCCCTACGCCTGCCAGCAGTTTCTTGCCTGTTGTCAGAGATCAGGCATGTCCTGTGATGACAGTACCCCAAGGAAGTGGATCACTTGTCAGTGAGGAACGCTAATGTCCTTTGGAACGTTCTGATTAGGCTCTCATCACCGGTGTGAGCATGGCACTCCAGTGTGTTCCTCAAGAGCATATCCCTTAACCAGCTTGTGGGTTTACAGGGTTGGGTTCGGTGTGGGGCCCATGGGAGCAAACTCACATGTCCTCACCTCCTGGGATCGCCCCAAGGTGGTATCATTTCTTAGAGTGTTTTGGGGACACCTACGTGTTACTGCCCCATAGTCTCCCTGATAGCTGGTAGAGTCCACCTGCAATGCAGGGACCCCAGGTTGATCCCTGGGTTGGGAAGATCCCCTGGAGAAGGGAAAGGCTACCCACTCCAGCATTCTGGCCTGGAGAATTCCATGGACGCTATAGTCCATGGGCTTGCAGAGTTGGACATGGCTAAGTGACTTTCACTTTCACTTGGGCTTGTCATGTAGCTCAGTTGGTAAAGAATCTGTGTGCAATGTTGGAGACCTGGTTCGATCCCTGGGTTGGGAAGATGCCCTGGAGAAGGAAATGGCAACCCACTCCAGTATTCTTGCCTGGGGAATCCCTTGGATAGAGGAGCTTGGTGGGCAGCAGTCCGTGGCATCATGAGTCAGACACCACTTAGCACTGTCTTAAGTGTTTCTTAGAATTATCTCTAGATGTGAAAACATCTGATTTGCTTGGTTTAAAAAAATAAGCTGGGCTGGGTGCATGGAGCGTTTACTTCTTGAAAATGCCTTTGAATGGGGGTCAGCTGCCCTTGCTCTGTGTTCTTTGCTCTCTGCACCGCCTGGGCTGGGACTGGGGCTGGGGGTCGTTGGACTTGGCCGTGGGGGGCTGAGCACCTTCCTTTCAGGGAGGAGCTGTTGAGCCCGAAGGTGGGGCCTGAGGGGTGGGAGGAGGGGCCCCGGTGGGAAGGCGCCAGGGTGCCCTCTGCACAGGACAGTCAGCTGGCCTCACTTCCCTTGCAGCCCAAGCCCGTGGAGGTCCAGGTGATAACGCACCACATGCAGCGCTACGCCGTGTGGTTCGGAGGCTCCATGCTGGCCTCGACTGTGAGTCCTTTCCTGGATTGTGCTGTCTTTCCATCTCTGTTCTCTGTTGAGTTTGAATTAATACTCTCTTACCGGAGATGAAATGGTGTGTGCTCTAATTGTGTGTGGCTCTAAACAGCCCCGCATTTAATTCTGAGACAGAAAAAATACTTTAATGACCACTAGTGGTGCAAATTAGTACCACTAATTCATCAATATCCTTGCAAATTAGGGGTTACAGATATTGTAGATAAGTGAATCTGAAAAAAACCTACAATGTCGCATTAACCATTAATTCCAGAAATTTTTCTGAGTAATTACTGCTTTTTCTCCTCAAATTTGTGACTAGTGAACAAATTGCTATTTAGGGCAAACAAGCATAGTTGTTCCTAAATAGAAGCTAAATAAGTTTTCTTGCCTGAAAAATCCCATGGACGGAGGAATCTGGCGGGCGACAGTCCATGGGGTTGCCAAGAGGCAGATGCGATTGAGCGCCTGAGCACGCGGGCACGTTTTTTAAAAAATGAAGTAAAACTCCTGTTTGGCAGTTCAGGCTCAGAGTCCGTGGCGGAGGTAGGAGAGAGGGCGGCGGTTTGGGTGGGGGTTTGTCTCCTCTGTGTGGTCGTCTGTCTGATGCTATTTCCTTGCCGGCGCGTGTACACGCTCCTCTCGCAGCCGGAGTTCTTGCAGGTCTGTCACACCAAGAAGGACTACGAGGAGTGCGGCCCGAGCATCTGCCGTCACAACCCCGTCTTCGGGGTCATGTCTTAGTGGCGGCTTGGGCGCCGCTCCCGCAGTGGTGTCATCGGAGCGCAAGTGTCCTTCAGACCCGGAGACGACGGGCCCTGTACATAGAGTGCGAGCGTGGTGTCCCGTTGCATGCGGCGCCGCCCGCCGGACAGCTCGCAAAGCCATCTGCGCGCCCGTCCTGCCCCTTCGCCCTCGCCCTCCCGCTGCCCCTCACTCTGCCCCCCATCCGGCCCTGCCGCATTCCTAACCCTCGCCTCGCCTCGCCCCGCCCCACCTTGCCCCGCCCCGCCCCG